>MU182854.1:235785-262957 GCA_016904865.1 Pissodes strobi
TGCCGGAAGGGGCATTTCGAAACGGTGAAGATTCTCTTGCAGTACAGGGCCAACCCTACGCTGATTAATCGGTATGGTGAGTGGTGTTGAAAAGATATAATATTTTCATTGAAGTTACTTATTACAATTATATTTGGTATATAAATCCAAGGGAGAGTATTAAGCAATTCGTTTACTCTCTCCAGTACAAAATCAGAAAGCCATGTAACATACTTTTTCTCAGATTAAATCGCATAGCCTCGATTGAAAACGCCGAGTTGGTAATTTTTTTACTTTAAGCGTACTTGCCAGCCATAATCGGAAACTTCGTGACCTCTGCTGTAAAAAAGTTCTTTGACAATTTTCCGTACGAACGTGCAGCAAATCGCAAAGAAATTCCAATATTTCGGCAATTTTACGAGTCTGAATAGATAGCTGATCCATTATGGGTAATTTGAAGGAATACGTCTTTTGACATGACGTTTAGGTTAAAATATGTAGATTTATATAAATCTCATTGGAAAGCTGTCTGAAATGGGTCAGGATCGGAAAGCGTAGACTTTTTGGTAATTAGAGACAGTTTCTTGTGAATTTTATGACATATTTCGAGGTAGAATTAAACTTTTAGCATATCGATGCGTATAGTTTGTGGGGTAAGTACGTAGAGTTATTTGCCTGAAATCTCATTTAAATGATTTGAAGATGGGAAAATGGACCAAGATCGGAGAATTTGTGACCAAATATTGCTGTCTTTAAAATTATTACCGCAGTTGATGAATGAATGAATTAAATTAAATATCCATTCTTAATTTTAGGCATGAACGTGTTCCAAATAGCCATAGCTAGCGGCAATCTGGAAATGGTTAAATTCCTGTTGGAATATTCCTTAGTTGGAGGCATGTCCAAAAGGATATTAGAATACAAATTTCCAGCCACATCCCTGGCAATACTCTTTAGGCATCAAAGTTTACTGGAGTTCTTGATCGAGAAAAAGTTCGATATCGACCAGGGAACTCCGTTGACCAGTAAGTTTCCTTTATTTTTCCATTTAATAAACGGAGCGTACCCAAGAATAGTAAACCGAATTTTTTACTGACAGGTGCTCTGTCGTCACGTATCCACGCGCTCAAGTTTGCGCCAAAGTCTTAACATACATATGGCAAAGGCGTACGAGCAAGAGTGTTTTATATATATTATTTGTGGCTATCTAAAATATCATATCCAAAGTGAAAAGTTGAACATTAATTAGTTAAAAATTCCTTTTATTATACAAACAAATATATTAATTTATATCTATATACATGTTTACTGATATTCAAAATAGTAATTTCCTTATGGCACTTATTTCCAAATTATGGAAAATACAATTTGTGTGTATTAACTAGTAAGTGTTACATTCATAATGCTATAATAACATGGGTGCTTATGAATGAAAAATCCTTAATATATTGTCACGACTAACAACCGTCCGAAGGTTTTTGTGCTACCCTATAGAACTAGCCGCCGTGCCGCTCGCTTCTTTGTCTGTATGACTCGTCGCCCGGCCGGTCGCGAAAATTCAGGATCGCTGGAATTAACTCGATGGCCTCGTCGAGATCATATAGAGTGGCCTCGGAATACTTCCCGAATATTCGTGATAGATTGAAGATTATATATAAGCAGACCTACGGCGAATGTTGGACAGTTCAGTTCAGTTAATCATTGAGTGTTGAATAGATATTAGTTGTAAAGTTATAAGAGTAGTTTAGAGTGTTAAATTGTATACAGTGGTAGTGAATAAAGAGAGTATTAGTTGAAAATAGCAAAGTTGTAATTCTGTTAAGAACCCACGGGAAAAACGTAACATTTGGTGTCAGAAGTTGGATTGTGAAAGGACCGGACTTGTGAAGTATTTTTCGAGGAAAGAAGTACAAGTACGTCAACGAGACCGTTTGATTGGTGGATTCTGGTTAAATTTTATAACATTCTATGGTTAATACAAGGCAACAAACGTCAGAAATGGAGCAAATAAATAAAATGTTGGCCGATTTCATGGAAAATCTAAATTTTGACAGAACAGGACCGGCTTCAGAAAATTTTTCAAGATCAAGAAGATAAAAGACAAGCGGATCGGGAAGAAGATGAACGTAAAAGACAAGCAGAACAGGACCGGCTTCAGAAAATTTTAAAAGACCAGGAAGATAAGAGGCAAAAAGAACAAGATGACCGGCTTCAGAAAATTTTGCAAGACCAAGAAGACAAAAGACAAGTAGAACAGGGCCGGCTTCAGAAAATTTTACAAGACCAGGAAGAAAAAAGGCAAACAGAGCAAGACCAGCTTCAGAAATGGATGCTGGATATAATTGTAGGCGAGCAAGGAAAATTACAGAAAATATTGGACGGACAAAATGAGAAATTTGAAAAAGAAGTAAACAATATACAAAAAGAAGTAGGAGACGTACAGAAAGAAATGAAAAATCTACAAGCAGAAGTTACCAGACTAAAACATCAAGGACCCACCGAGAGGGCATTCGCCTCAGGTCAAAACATTAAACCTCCAACGTATGACGGTCAAACATCGTGGACAATGTACAGAAGGCAATTTGAAGCCGCTGCTGTTGCCAACGGTTGGAATAACGAAGAAATTGCTACATCACTAGTGGTTGCGCTTCGTGGATCTGCCCTGGAACTATTACAGACTATTCCCATCAGCCAGCAGGGGAAATATGACATACTTGTAGCTGTCCTGGAGAGACGATTTGGAGACCAACACCGAAGACAACTGTATCAAGCACAAGTAAAGTCTCGGCATCAGAAGCCTGGTGAAAACCTGCAAGAATTTGAGGCAGACATTAGACGTCTCATTCAATTGTCCTACCCGGGAGCGACAGAGGAATTTCAAGAGGAACTTGCTGCCCAATATTTCGTGGATGGTATCAGAGATCCAGAAACTCAGAAAATGCTACGCCTAGCCAAATTTGATAATAGCAGTGAAGCTTTGGGTCGAGCCCTAGAAATCGAGGCGGCCTGTAACATCTCCAAGCCAAAAATCAGGGCCGTATCCATCCAGGAAGAAAAGCCGACAAACAGCTGTGAATTAAATGAGATGGGTGAAATTTTGAAGAAATTAACGGAAGTTCTTCAGGCCACGGCGAGATTCCGGGAGCCAATGGAAGATAGGCCACGTCACCGAAATACATCAAATCAGTGCTATAGATGTGGCAGGACTGGACATTTCAAAAGAGACTGCCGAGTACAACTACGGTCTAGATCTCCATCCAGAGACGCTAGGGCCCCCAAGTCAAATCAGGAAAACTTCAATTAGTAAACATTGCGGGGCGGGTGTTGGCTAAAGAAGATAAAGCCCCCAGGATCGTCTCCATAAAAAGCCTAGGAAAAGCCGCCGACAGTCTAACAATTACAGGAAAGATCAACGGAAGAGCCATAACAATTCCTGTTGATACTGGTGCGGCGGTATCTTTGATAAGATCCAACAGAGTAAATAGAGTAGAAGTTCTACTCATATCAAAGAATGTAGTTTTACGTACAGTTACGGGTGAGACAGCTGAAGTACTTGGGGAAATGGATATCGAACTTCAACTGGGACGATTTAAATTACACCACACAGTGTTAGTCGCCGACATCGAAAACGAATTTATTTTGGGGATGGGTCTCATCGGTCAACATGGATTCTCTTTTGACAACAAGCTTAATGTTCTGAAGTTTGGCACAGAAGAGTTCATCCTTAACAAAACAGACGATGGCACACCGACTAAAGTAGTGGCGGCATGTACTGTCAGAATAAGCGGAAATACCGAGCAGATAATTTTTGGGAAATTGGACAAGGATTTTGGAGGCTGCATCGGACTTATCCAACACCACGATTTGCCTTGCAAACACCTCGTAGGCAAAGCACTAGTCAAAACCGATGGCGATATACCGATAAGGATAGCAAATATTTCATCTAATTCCATCAAAATCAATAAAGGAGATGTAATAGCCACTTGCGAGCCGGTGCAGTGGGTAACCAGTTGCGAAACGCAGTCAGAAGTAACACCCTCAACATCACCTAAGGAAGTCCTAGAACATTTCCAGAAGTCGTGGCAACATCTGTCTTCCGAAGAACTGAAGAGAGCTACACAATTTATCAAAGAGCAGAGCACAGTCTTTGAAAGGAAAAATTGCAATACTGGGTCAACTACTGCCAGGATGTGAAATCGTGGTGTCGGCAGTGCTCAACCTGTGCCGCAAGCCAAGGACCCAAAACAAGATCTAGGGGCAAAATGAAACAGTATAATGTGGGCCTACCGTTTGAACGTATCGCCACTGACGTAGCTGGCCCTTTTCCAGAAACAAATAATGGTAACAAGTACATTTTAGTGGCAATTGACTACTTCAGTAAATGGCCTGAAGTATTTGCGATCCCCAATCAAGAAGCTGTTACCATAGCAGAGGTCCTTGTGAATAACTTATTCAGCAGATTTGATGTTCCGTTAGAGTTGCACTCAGATCAAGGACGCAACTTCGAATCCAAGGTTTTCCAGAAAGTCTGTGATTTACTCAACATCCATAAAACACGGACTACCGCTTTACATCCACAATCAGACGGCATGGTTGAGAGGTTGAACAAGACCATTGAAGAACATTTGTCAAAGGTCGTAGATGAACATCAGAAGGATTGGGATCAACACATACCACTATTTTTAATGGCCTATAGATCAGCAGTCCATGACACGACAGGACTAACACCAGCCATGGTTTTATTTGGAAGAGAACTCCGTTTACCCTGTGACCTATTATTCGGAACGCCAGACAACCAGGATATGGAAATTCAAGACTACGCAGACTCCCTTAAGGAAAAGTTACTATGGGTCCATGAATTAGTCAGAGAAAACACGGAGAAAGCCAGCGGCCGAATGAAGACACGATATGATCTCAAAGCTAATTCTATGGGATTTCAGATGAACGATAAAGTCAGGTTATATAATCCACAAAGGAAGAAAGGAAGATCTCCCAAGCTTACGCCTGTATGGGACTAATCGGCCTTGAAATATGACTCAAAACGTAAATATACGAAAAATAACAGACTATACCAAATCGCTACAAAAAAAGTTCAAACCTTGCATCAATAAGTTCGGGCTTTGATATTCGGGCAAACGACTTATAAATCTATCGGCTGTGATACATTGAGTATTCACTGATCTAGTAGGTATATATTTCTTTAATAACCAAAAATTGGGATTAGTGTGCAAATTATGTATTTATTTATTTATTTATTTATCTACGGAATCCATTTACATATGTATTACATAGCTATAATAAACATATTTGTGTATACATACAAGATCACACAAAAGGAAAATACATATCACAGAGTGGACATAATAGATATAGATATAAATTAAGGATTGTCAGACAAGATACTTTATTTAATAATATTTTTCAACTGTCTTTTAAAAGATGTTATTTTAGAGTCGAAAAAGTTTATCTGTCCCGACAGGTCATTAGCCCTGCGAACCAGTCGTGTAATTGTCTCATTAATACCATAATTGGTATGGTGGAATGGAACTGAGAAGATTTCTGATTGTCTATTAATTCTGGAAAGCGCTCTAAGCTTAAAAAGAGACAATAACTCAGGACAATCTATAGCAGCATTAATTACCTTGTGCAGAAAACATAAGTCGAGCAATGTTCTTCTTGATTCTAACGTGGGTAAATCCAAGTTATCCCTCACCCACTGATAGTTGTAGTCCTGTCTTCTGTATCCACATCTAAAGACAGCCACTCTCAAAAATTTATTCTGAACCCCTTCAATCTGCTCCATGTAACAATTATATGAAGGGGACCACACAACGATACTCCAAAGTAGGTCTAACAAGAGAGCAATAAAGTAGTCTAAATGTAGACAAAGACAAGACGTCAGTGGAATGTTGTATAAAACCCAGAACCTTTATTGCCCTTCCCGTCACCTGACTGATGTGGCTCCTGAATGACAACTTGGAATCAATAAATACTCCCAAATCAGAAACTTCTGTTTCAACACCGTATGGTACGTTGTTTATTTTATAAAGAAAAGTGATAGGGTTTCTTTGTTTAGAAAAGGTAATCTTATGGCACTTATTAATATTAAGTGACATTTTATTTAGGTCATACCAATCAAAAAACAAATTAAGGTCCTCTTGCAAGAGTGAAGCATCATACAGGAATGCGATAGGTCTAAACAGCTTCACGTCATCAGCAAACACTAGCAAACGACAGTTTTTCAGTTTCCAAACCAATTCAATTAAAAAACGCAAAACAAAACCGGGCCCGAGTGGGAACCCTGAGGTACCCCTGACGGTACTAATATTTCAACGGAGCATGTGTCTCCAAGATTAACCACTGAAGAAGCGGTCCCACAATACTCAAGGCCTTAAGCTTCTGTAAGAGTACTCCAAGGTCCAAGGTTAACCCTGTATAGATCGAGTCAACCTGGAGCCCCCCTCCAAGCAGCTGTAGAGATAGTTAATATACAGCATCAAATTGGCATCAGTAGATCTACCCTTTATAAATCCAAATTGTTCAGGATTAAATACAGATTTAAAACTCCACGCAATCCTCCGACTGACCAAACAGTCAAGTAACTTTGGCAACTCAGATTGGTTACATACAGCCTGATAATTGGAAATTTCACCTCTACTGCTAGATTTAAACATGGGTTTTAGAAAGCCTTTTTTCCAGAGAGAAGGGAAGCAACCTGTGCCCAAGGACTTATTAAATATTAACCGTATAGGTTTGGTAAGAACGCAAACACATTTCTTTAGGAAAAATGCCAAATACCATCTGATCCAGAGCACAGCCTATTCTTAAAAGGAGTAATGGTTGACAGGGTCAAAGTGGTTAAACAAATTGAGCTATCAAACTCAAAAGAAGGTAAGTCATTGATCTGTTCATCTGAGTAGACTGATGAAAAGTAGTCTGCAAACATATTCGCAGTGTCTGAGATATACATGCTAATCCTATCATTGTAGGTCATTCTAGATGGAAGACCAAAACCAGTTCTTTTATTCCGAATATATGACCAGAATTACCTTGGATTGTCAGAGACATTTGTTTCTACCTTATCAATGTATCGTTGATAACAAGCATCCTTCAAGCGATCACATTGCTTTCTCAAAAATACAAAATGATCATAATCCCCCTGTTGACCACTCATTTTAAACTGTTTATGAATTTGTTTTTTTTCTTGTGATCAAACTGCGAAGTTCGGAAGAGAACCAAGACGGAAAAGAAGAAGTTCTATATTTCTTCAGAGGAATGAACTTTTCTATGAAGGAGTAGACCACATCATAATAAAATCATACAAATATTCCTCATATTTCATACCATCAGAGTTTTCAATACACAAAAGGTCAAAACTGTGTGGTGTAAGCTATTCTCAAAAATCTTATCTATTGCGGGCCTAACACTAATTGAATCTGAACTACTGAATACTAGATCCAGTGCAACCCCATTGTTATTTAACACCCCATTTTTCTGAAAGGAATTATAGGAGCTAAAGCAATTTGCTAGAGAAAGTACCGAGTCATTGTTATTATCCAGACAACCAGCAACCACCAAACCAAGATCATCATTGTCCCATCTAACATGTGGCAAATTGTAATCACCTGCCAAGACAACCAAACTATCTGAACATTTACTATATACATATTCGACAGATTTACAATGGCTTATATAGGCTTGAAGAGGAGATGGAGATGGTATATAAATACAACCAACAACAAAGTTTTGATTGTTCATTAATCATTGTAAAAGTCAAATAGATCTGATAAATATCTGCATCAACAGATGGAGTAAGAATCCTCTGTGTATATAAAGTCTTTTTAGCCGCAATCGAAACCCCCCCTCCACGAGCCTTCACAGTATTTGTGCCCACTTTACGATCACATCTATATGAATCATAATTTGATACGCCAACCTCAGCATCTGAATATTCAGGTGTTAACCAAATCTCGGCAATCATAAGAATGCCATAGCAGCAGCAACTAAGTGCCTGTTGAAAACCTTTGATCTTAGATCTCATACCTCCCGTATTGACATAGTACACGCAAATGCCCGACCTAGAAGGGCTATCCTGTACTAAGCTATAAACCATAGCTTAGTACATTTATTTGATTTTGATGAAAATTTTTAAGCTTGCGCTTATTATTCAACCAAAATCTCCTCAAAATAACCCCTTTAGGCCAGTTATCGGGCTTCAAAAAGTCATCTTTGCAATCCCGATTCATGCTTATTTTAAAAGAAATAGTCTCATCTCTAATCGGCAAAGATTCAACTTTAGCGTCTCTAATTTGAGGACATTGATTCTTGATGTGCTCTTCAATAAAACTAGGCGTTACCCCCATTCTAAAGCGTCCGAGATAAAAATATTCCTTATCTGTTGAACCTGCAATATTATCATCACCTCGGAAGTCAGCTTTTCCCCAAAACTAGGGTTCGATTTGTACGCTTTCGGTTTTGTACCAGAGTAAATCCGTGCTGCAGATGATTCTGGTTCCCGGTCCCAGCTGATTCCTTGTTTATATTTATTTACATTATTTACCTTGTCATTGTCTGAATGACGTTTCTCCTTTGACATACGAAGAAGAAGAGGAAGATTTGGCAACATCCACCTGTCTCTCCTTACTCCGAACAGCTGGTTCTAGAATATTTCTACTGTCCGTGATTTGTTGGCGGCGCTGCCACGTTTTCGCGACCTTCCTGAGTGTTCAGATTTCCATTTCTATTTTGCACCAAAAATCTTACTAGGTCCTTATTGCTGTCGATCACATTCTTGGGCAAATTTTCCACTTTGTTTTGAAGGCGTTCTTCTATACCTTCCAATGCTTCATTTAGAGGACGATTAGTAGTGTCATTTGAAGTATTCGGTGACTGTGTGGACACTCCAGAATTTTCGTCTATAAAATTCATCACTTTTGTTACAATCGAGTGGCTTTGTAGTCTTCGGCTAAAAGACTTGATTGATCTAGTACATATTTTGTTGATAGAATAGAATAGAATAGAATTGAAGGGAGTTGGCGCTGGTACCCCGCCTCTACCACTGCAACCTATGCAGGTTTATTGTAGCACTCCGAGTCATGCTTAGAGAACCTCATCCAGTCTGGTCTTCCTAATCAGACTCGACAAATGGTGTACCAGCTTCTCCATGTACCTTGCAGGTCCTGGTTTGGTCTCGCCTAGCCTTGCATACCTGAGCCTGCAGAATGCTTCACACTCGCACCACACGTGTTTTGGAGATTCCTCCTCCTCCTGACAGAACCTGCAACGACTATTATCCGCCAGGCCGATCTTTTCCATGTGTCTGTTCATTCTACAGTGCCCCGTCAGCTGACCCACTAATATTCTTATCGCCTTGCGGCTCCTCTGCCATGAATTTTGGGGAGCCGTGTTTTATGAACTGTTTGGCCTGTAGTTGCCCCGGTGTTTGTAACCACCAGTTTAGAGATTGTTTATCTATCCAGCTATTAACTGCTGTTTTGAAGACTCTTCCTGCTATCCCGCAGTAGGGCTCAGGTCCCAACGTAATCTTACTTGCGCCCCGTTTTGCAAGCTTGTCGGCTTCTTCGTTGCATTGGTGGCCTTCATGGCTCGGAACCCACGCAGTGGTGAGCTTATTGTTACGACCAAACAAAACAAAACGTTTATTAATAAAAATGCTATACAGTTTACAAATTGTAATACTAAATAAACTTCATTAATTAACAATATCACAAAAACACACTAGGCATACCCTCCTTTAACAAAAGTACATGTACTTTTCTTAAATTCATTTAAGTTCTGACTATCTCTAATATATAGTGGCAGCGAATTATAAATTAACAACCCCCTGATAAAATAACGATTTTTGAGTCTGTGTCTTATTAAATCTAGGTAGAAATATATTACTGGAATTTCTCGGATTATAACTGTGAATTTCTTTACAAATGTTATTCTATTAGTTAAATATTTAGGTACCATATTGTGTAACATTTTAAAAATAAATATTAAACTTTGGTAAACTACACATTGATTACACTTATAAAACTCAATGCCTCCAACATCG
Organism: Pissodes strobi; assembly: GCA_016904865.1. Classification (NCBI taxonomy): domain Eukaryota; kingdom Metazoa; phylum Arthropoda; class Insecta; order Coleoptera; family Curculionidae; genus Pissodes; species Pissodes strobi. The sequence goes on from MU182854.1 coordinate 245,825, forward strand.
CCTTAATACTACATACATTAAAATTGATGGACATGATTGAAAATGAGAAGCAATTATGGTTTTATTCATTGTAATCCCCGACATATATGACAAATTGTGACATCCTTCTAAAATATTTAACATTTTTACTTATTTTATCACAGATATAGTTTACGTGTTTATTAAACTTTAACTCCCTATCAATAATAATTCCCAGATACTTAATTTCAGGTACAAATTCTAATTTATCTCTTAAGATTTTTAACTCTGGTTCTACAGCATTCAGTTTAGTACAAAATAGCATTGCTTTGGTCTTTTTACATTCACAAATAATCTATTATATCCCAACCAATTTTCTAATTTTTGCACTGCATTTTGCATCTTAACTCTAGCTTGTTCTATATCATCCGCAACAACAGACAGTACAGTGTCATCAGCAAACAAATTTATAATAATATCACTATCTATACAATCTATAATGTCATTTATATACAATATGAACAAGGAACAACCCAAAACAGTTCCCTGTGGAACCCCATACTGGACCTCCGCCGCCGAAGACAGATAATCACCCACTTTTTTTTCTCTGGTATCGATCCTTTAGGTAGTTTTGGAACCACTCTTTTGCTTTTCCCACAACACCAAATTTTTCAAGTTTCTTCTCAATTATGTCCTATCGATAGTCTCAAAGGCCATCTTAAAATCAACAAACACCGCCAACACCACTTTATTTTGGTCAATTACTTCTTTCAATTTTGTTATGACCAATTGGATCGCAGATTCACAAGAATGGTTTTCTCTAAAACCGGACTGACTTTCAATTAAATAAATATAAATAAATTGACTTTTTACACAAAGTTTGAGGGTCTTTTCACAAAGAGACATCATGTTAACTGGTCTATATTCTTCAAATTTTTTTGTGTTTATCACTTTTTGCAATCGAACCACCACCGATTCTTTCCACTTTGTTGGAATTTGACCTTATTACCTTACACCTTCCTCTTCCAATGAGGAGACCTTTCTTCCTCAAAATAGATCTTGAAATACCATCAGTTGAATATTTTATCTTTAGGCCTTTAAGAATGTCCTGCACATTCTTGGGTGTTACTGGTGAGAATGTACTAAACAGGGTAATGTTCCTTATCTGGTCGTCGTTTACAGAAGCTACCTTCACCGAATTTATTGATTCATTTACAATGTCCTTTATGCTCTTAATAAAAATATATTGAAACTCTCTGCTATTTGTTCTTTTTCTGTTTTTTTCTTTTCATTAAAATACACCTCTTTGATTTAACTTTTTTTATTTTGACCCAAAACCTCCTTTATTCCTCTCCACATAGCTCTACTATCTCCTTTATTTTGGTCTATAATTTCTTCATAGTATTTAGATTTCTTATTCCTTATTTCCTTTGTTGTCCCATTTCTGGCTACTCTATATGTGTCCCACTTTTCTGGAGATGGTTCTAATTGTGCTAATTGGTATAACTGATCTCGTGCTTTTAATATATTTTTAAGCTCATTGTCAAACCATTTATTTTTTTCTTGTCTTCTTTTTATATTTATAATTGGTGCAGCCACATCAAGAAACTCAGTCATATTTTTATGAAATACTTCTACAAGGTTATCCACGTTTCCTACATCTACCCATTCCCTCTTTTTCAAATCACTTTCAAAATTCTCTTGATTGATCTGCTTTATATTCCTGTACTGAAAGTACTCACTACTCACCACAGTTGGCACTATGTTCTTTCCTGGTATAAGTTTGTCTTTCTTTAGTATATCGTGGTCTGTTATTTTGGGATACCTCTTAACTTCAACTTTTGTTGGCTGATCATTGCTAAATACCAGATCAACAATTGTTTTATGCTCACCGTCTATTCATGTGAAATGGGTTACTCTCTGAATTAAACTCAACGATTTCATCATAATTACCAATCTATTGCTGTAGTAAGTAGGTTTAGTGACATCTATGTTAAAGTCCCCAATAATATACAGAAACTTATTCATCAGTATCTGCAAGAACTCAGTTGCAGTGGAATTTGGTGAACGATATAGTCCTACTAACACATGGTTTGCAATCTGTATTGCTATTAGCCATACTGTTTTGCTCACTTCTTTAACAAATAAACTTTGGTATGGAATACTGTCTTGTACATAAATCAAAACACCCCCTGTATGTCTACTTTCCGAGCTGCATCTTATCACTGAGTAGCTTTCAATCTTCATTTCATGATCGCAAATTTCACTCGTAATAGTCGTAATCCTTGATTCCGTAGCAATAAATAATTCAATGTCATTTCCTTGAAGAAAATTAGTTAACCCATCTTTGTTGGCTATAAAACTCTGTACGTTTAAACAACACACATTTAATTGCTACAATGGGTTATAATTCAGTCTATTTTTAATTTGCTCCTCAGCACGTTTAGACACTGGCAATCCCTGTTCCAAACCACATGGTTAATATCTAATGTGGTCTCATATTTCTTATTTGCTCGGACACAATTTATACATTCTTTCTTTCCTTCCCAATCTTTCTCAGCATGTAAACCAGCACACTTTAGACAGCATTCTTGTTCAGTACAATCACCAGAAAAATGATTATAACCCTCACACTTATATCACTTGAAAACATTGATAAATTCATATAGTACGGCGGTTAGTCAGCGATATTGGGACCAACCTTGCATTTTTGAGTAGAGCATTGAGATTTGGCACAGTGGTGGTGCATGCCTATACCTCACTTTTAAGAAGTGGAACCAAGTTTGCAACCACGGGAGAGGGGCGGTATGGCGGGTTGCATATCTGCCAAAGGCAAATTTGAGAAAATCGTTAAACGAGCACACCTAACCGTTTCTATGGGTGAATATCACCCACAAATATTACGGGAGGAGTTATCAAACGTAACTGGACCATGTGCCAGTCACGTGGTGGCAGGTTGCCTACCCTCTAGATGCAGAAATTAATAAAATCGATTTTGTAGTGCTAAGCTGAAGTATTGCAAGCTTGGGTTCTTAACAAAACTCCAACAATTCTTGTTTCAGTACCCTTTTTAATGTCAACAGATACAACTGACAATGACTGACTTCTCGAACGCCGCTTTGACCTTTCTAACCTTGTTTGTTGTCGAGTTCTCTCTCGCTTATCCTGAAATAAGGTCTATTTGCCATAGAATCAATTGTTATAAAAATGATTTTAATTAAAAAGTTAGTTTAGTATAAGCGATAGACATGCAAGGAGGTGCAGTCCGCTCCCAATTTTCTACTATAATGTAAGTACCCTTGTCTCCCAATTTAGATCAGAAAATCCTTTACCAGCGACTGAGACTTATCACCGCAGACAGGAGCAGATTACAGCAATTAATCAAGACTTGGAGAAAATTTGGGGCGACAGAAATTTTGTCCAGTTCAATGCAGCAAAGACCCAATCAGCCACGTTTACCAAGAGGGCCAATACGGCGGGCTCTGACATCATTTTAACAGGATCGACCATTCCTTCATTCTCGTCAATCGGACTGCTGAGTGTCTCGGTCACCAGCAATATGTCCTTGCATGACCACGTTGCTAACATCGCAAAATCAGCCTCCCAAATGCTTGGTGCGCTATTTCGCAACAAAAAACTGTATACACCGCAGCAGATTCTCTTGCTTTACAAAGATCAAATAAGACCGTGCTTTGAATAATGCTCACACATCTGAGGTGCCGCACCAAAGCACACCCTAAAGCTGCTTGATTTCATTCAGAAGCGAGAGGTACGTCTCATCGACGACCCGGAGTTGACCCGGAGTCTGGAACACCGCAGACATGTGGCCGAGATGTCCCTGTTATACAGACACTTTCACGGCAGATGTTCCCATTGTTGAAGAGCAACAGAATAGAAAGCGAAATAGGGACGTTATTGAACGGTCTCTGTATACTGTATCAGAAATCTTAGCAGGGAGATGACTTCATCGATCCATCACTAGACAAGCCAGCAAAGATAGATGCAGGAATCGCTACCCTAAGTAGGAAGCAGCAGAATAGAAAGCGAAGTAGGGACGTCATTGACTGGTCTCTGTATACTGTATCAGAAATCTTAGCAGGGAGATGACCTCATCGATCTATCACTAGACAAGCCAAAAAGATAGATGCAGGAATCGCTACCCTGAGTAGGAATCTAAAAGCTTACCAGAAACTAGGGAATATTCCTTGTAATGCCAACGCGGATGCGTTAAATGCGGGCCTTCGCGTTGAGCATAATTTAGGAATCAATAAACCAAAATGTCACAAGGGCTGCTTCGTACCTTGCGATTCAACCAAGCTCGGTAGAACTTAGAGAGATATACAGATTGGTTGTCAAGAAAATATCCAGCCATCCGTTAAGTTAGCTACACGGGGAAGTCTCGAAGAGGTGAAATCAGCTAATGACAAGATAGAATGAATTTTTTGTGGCAAGCACGAGCCAAGAGTCAATCCAACTCAGAGACTGACTTTCACAGAAGCTATAAATGCGATAGAATCCGCTGCAACCAAGAAACTAGACAGTAAGATTTGAATCGCACTCCCGGGTAGGCTCGGCGTATGGTATCATAACAACTGTCGGACAAAGTATGTGCGAGACTTAAAAAACTAACTCAAGTCTAGGCAAGAAATCGGAGCAGTTAGCTAAATTACGTGACGTTGCACGTGAACAACTGACTGATCAAGCAAATAAATACTGAAAAGGAATGCAGTGAAGATGAACCTGCATTTCTGTTGGTTGATCTTGCTCGCAGTCATGCCGACAAACTGCTCAAGGAAAGGGTGAGTAACGGGTTTGTACACTCCAGCGGCTTTAAGGAAATGCTGTTTAATTCTGAGGGCTTCATACGAGGAACAGAATGCAAGACAAGCGATCTCCCCAATCCGGAACCAGCCATCACCGTGCGGCTGGAAAGTCGGCTCGGAAAGATGGAGGATGCTCTATAGAACTAAGCCTACAGCACAAGAGACTTGTAAAGAAATGCCGGTGTCATGTAAATATAAAAATAAATGCGCTGGGAAATGCAACTGCGCTAAATCTAAAGTCCTTTGCTATGAGTTTTGTTGTTGCCCATGCTTTGAGTATCTTGATTAATGCCAAAAAAAGTGCCAAAGTCTGATATTTATGACCCCAATTTGTGATGTAGGTAATAGATTTAGTATTATTACATTCCGTGATTACATCTAGTACAATGAATAGTATTATTCATTAATAACGATATGGAATTAATGCTAAATGATGCTGTTAAACTGTCTGTTTGTAATAAATATGGCTGTTCTTAATCTTTTAGTTTTCTATCCACCTTACAACAGAGGTAACCTAAAGTTAACTATTTTGATTTATTATGTTTAGGAGCATACCGATTTAAGAACGTGTATGGGTCTGATTTATTCATATTTTGATTGTGGGAATGGAGTCACTCACCAAAATCCCTAGCTTAACACTACAAAATCGATTACATTAGTTTCTGCGCCTGAGGGTAGGCAATCTGCCACCGCGCGGCTGGTATATACTCCAGTTACGTTCCAGAACATCTCCTGTAATATTTTTGAGTGGTACTCACCCATAGGATTGGTCGGGTGTGCTCGTTTAGCGATTTTCTCAAAATTGTCCCTGGCAGGTATGCAACCCGCCATACCGCTGCTCTCCCGTGGTTGCAAACTTGGTTCCACTTCTTAAAAGTGAGGTATGGGTATATACTACCACTGTGCCAAATCTCAATGCTCTACTCAAAAATGCAAGGTTGGTTTGACCAACCGCCGTACTAATATATTGCACATCTCCCTAGACTTATGTTCACTTTTTGTTTATTCTTGAGACACTTGAATGTATGTATATCCGGCTCCAGAAGAGCACTAAAATATCCTTTCCAACTTCGGGACAAATAAAAAACATCCATATAAAAATCATTCGTGTTTGTATCAATGCTATTTTGCCTGATTATCATGTCTTGAATCTGTTTTTGCTCCATTTCGACCTGGTCAGGAATATTTACAACTTCCATATTAGGATTGGTTCCTTTTGGCAATTTTACCTCATAATCCGCTCCAATATTCTTTTCAACCAGCGCTTTAACCTCCTCCGAAGACTTACCATCATGACACTCAAGTGTCACTTCTCCATCTCTTAGATTTTTACCAATGTTTACATCCACGTTAAGTTTTACAGGATCCACTTTACTAACAAGATCTTTCTTTACCTCTGCATGTGTTTTCTTGCGTGTTGGTTTAATTATTACTACTTCTTTCTTGTTTTTTGCAATATCACTATGGACCGAGCTCTTCAAGGGCACTTATGCAGTCTTTAACTAGTCTAGATCTGAGCTTGTGTGTACAACTGTTTTTAAGGCGACCTGACTATCGTAGTATATGACTACCCTCCTTTTTCTAATGTTCATTTCTCTATCTCCATGACGCAGTGTTGAATTGCCGCGAGCTCTGAAGGAAACACTGTGGCTTGACTCCCATATTTATGGAGATATTTGACCTTGGTCCGTGTACCCCGGCTGCCACTTCTTTACTGGTCTTACAGCCGTCGATATACCCTGCTTGGTCTGGAGGCCCCCCTCCCATTCTTCTCTGCCTACAATTGCTACTGATAAGAGGGGGCTGTTTCATCTGATGGCATTTCGAAGAGATATTTGATCTCCTCGCTGTCCTCTAGTTTCCAGATTGTGGACTTTTCCCATTCAATGATGAGCTTGTTGCCTTCCTTGAGCTGGTATTGTACCATTCTTACACCCCCCTGTATGAGGAAGATTTAGCAGGACTTCTAGTGCTGCAGTGGGGGTTGTTCTCATCACCCCCCGAGACGCACAGACATGCCAGCCTTTGTACGCCTTCTAGTTGCCTGATTGCACTCATTTGCGTGGCCTTTATGCTCCAGGCTATAAACCCATAGGTTAGCATGAGCCTTACCACCATTTTGTACAACCAGAGATTTAATTCGGGCTCAGCCCCCAGTTTCTCCAGCAAAGTCGCCTGCATCTGCCCAGTGCAATTCTTGTTTTTTGAGTGACCTTGCTAAGATGCGGTTCCCAAGTCATACTCTGGTCAAAAGTGATACCAAGGTCTTTGACTTCCTTGGAAAAGGGAATTATTCTCCCGCTGAGCATTATCAGCCCGTCTAGATAACTAAAAGCAAAGTGGCCTCAAAAGGCATTCGACCAATCACAGTGCTTCTTACAGAAAGGCCACTGTACCCCGGCGCGTTTTAAGATCCTTTACACAAATAGAGCACTATGTAAAATTCGACCTCCCCTATTGGTCGATCCGCATGGCCCTCCGCTCGCTTCGCCCGTGCTAACCAGGTGCTAACCCAAACTAATCCAAGACATACCAAAAATCAAGAAAAAACTGTTTAGAAACATAATCTTAAAAAAAAATAAAAAAAAATCACGGGGTTTGAACCCGGGCCGTCCAGTTACAACCATCTAAACCTCTTGCCCCAAATTGATTGCATTACGAAGACACACTATAATACGAGATGGATCGACCAATAGGAGAGGTCGATTTTTACATAGTGCTCTTTGTGTAAAGGATCTTAAAAAGCTACCCCGGCGATATTACTAGCGTCATCTGTTGTAACAACGTTTACTCATCTGAACCCGGCCGCTCGACGCACACCGATTCGGCCAATCATTGAGCTTTCACAAGCGTTTAACGGAGGTAATCAAGTTTGCTCCTAAATTTCCGATCTTTAACAATCGAATTTTATAAAAACTAGTTAACGTATTTCGACCAGTTTTGTGTTAAAATTATTCAATTAAATATAGACAATGGTTGACGATAAGTTTTATATAACTTTTCAGTATTTACATTATTTGTCCTATCTATTTCCGGAGTGATGTAGATTATCCCGCCAGAAGGGGCGGTGACAACTCCTTCGAGTTGATCTAGTTCTCACGTTCTAGAATTAAGTAGCATCTTGACCCCAACAAAGAAAGACGCGCCAAGTCGCGCTCCGCTGGCATGGCCAACTGGCCATCGGCCATGCCCATAAGCGTCTGGGTGCACCGGAATTCATTATTCATTGAAATATTGCACTTCACGCATGAGAATGCGTAGTGCGTGTAAAGCTTTTCGCACGCAAGGCTTCTAATTTTTGGTCATTTGCTTTCAGAGCCTGGTGGTTTAGTGGTTAGATGATTGTGCTTGTGATTCATGTGATACGACGGCGCGGGTTCGATTCCCGTCAGTGCCTACGGATGTTTTCATTTTTTTAAGGTTATGTTTATTCCTTTTTAAATTTGGGTTAGTTTTGGTTAGTTTTGTTTGGTTACGCCCCGGAGCGAGCGGAGGACCATGCGTGAAGTGACATAATAATCAACGTTTCATAGGAATCACATGATATACATGCGTGAATTGTCGCAATATGTCAATGAATAATGAAATCCATTCTGGTGTACCCAGACTCTTATATTTGTCACAAATCGAATAATTTTTTAGTACATTCTATTTACTATTGTACCTCATTTCCTCTTACGGTTCGACAATAGCCAGTTTTGTGTCTAGCAAAAATGTTTTCTATGAACCAACCTGTATATGAAATCACATTTCACACTCTTATGGAAAGTGCTATTTTCAACATTTAAACTGTGCTACCTACGTAGTAAAGAAAATATTAGGTACACCTTGTCTAATAATAGTAGTCCGAAATTTGACTTTTTAGTTTAATACCGCTTTTAAATGGCCGATTTAGGTGAAAAAATGCATCATGTCTATCTACTAATGTTAAATATTTTATAATATATAAATACATAAACGATTAGCTACAACATGAGACGGGGTTTGGATCTTGTCCGGATCGTTTGGTGATGTTGATCCGAGTAAACTCTTCAGCCACAGTCGGATGAATACCCACGGTGTTTACCAACGAGTCGACCGTCAGATTGCATCTAATAGCAGCGGAGAATCCTTGAATAACCTCTCCAGCTTGAGGTCCCACAAAGTGCATCCCTATCACCTTTTGTTCTCCTTCTCTCAACGCAACCACCTTCAAGTAGCAGTTGGCAACACTTTTTTTAGCTATAGAAAATTCGGTGGGTTTGTAAAAACTGTGATATACCTCTATGTTTGCCTCTCCGAAGCGATCGATAGCTGCTTCTTCACTGAGACCCACGAAGCCATATTCCAACGGAGTGAAAATTGTCGTAGCTACGTTCTCGTAATCCATAATCTCTTTGCCGTTGCCAAACAGTCTTCTGGCGAGAAGTCTGCCCGCGTGGATGGCAACCGGAGTCAATTCAGGTCGTTTGTGCAAAACATCGCCAACAGCGTAAATGTGGGACACGTTAGTTTGTTCATTGACGGTTTCGATTTTGTCTCCATCTTCAGCTGTCCTTACTCCAGCCCTTTCAAGCTGAAGTTCCTTAGTTAAAGCTCGTCTACCAATAGCGAACATTACCGTGTCAAACTCTGCAGATGAAGTTTGTTCAGCTTTGTCTGTCCACACAACCTTTAGCTTCCCGGTCCTGAGTTTGACAACCGTCTTCGGCAAGCACTTAGGAAGAAACTTGACACCTTTGCTTTGCATCTCGGCAGTCACTATCGCGGCCATCTGCTGATCAAAACCTCTCAGTGGTACCGAACGTACCATCACCGTTGTGTCGCAACCCAAGACATTCAACATCCCAGCGCATTCCAATCCTACATATCCGGCTCCAATTATTACGGTTTTCCCTGGTGATTTCTCTAAGCTAAATATATCGTCACTGGTGATGCCGTATTCTAAGGCCCCTGGTACGTTAGGGTATCTTGGTCGCCCTCCAACAGCAATCAAGAAATATTTCGCGGTTAAATTGAATTCGTCTGATGGTTTAGTCGCTACGTGTAGGGTGCGGGGATCTTCAAAACTTCCCAACCCGTTTATATATTTAACTTTCTTGTCCCTTAATTCCACTCGGGTTACCCAATTCACCGATTTGACATGGGCTTGTACGGCACCTCTAAGGCTTTCCCAGCTATGACTGATTTTGCTGTCGACCTGCCATCCATAGCTCTTCGCGTCGTGGATTGCTTCTCCCAGAAGGGCAGCTTGGTGCATTAGCTTCTTGGGTATGCAACCTACATTGACGCAGGTGCCTCCTAGTCCCCAAGTGGTGCCAGAAGGTGTTGGGGTTACGTAGTCTACAACGGCAACCCTTGCTCCTAGCGAGGATGCTTCTTTTGCGGCTGCTAATCCTCCGGATCCTCCACCAATTACCACCAGATCATAATCATAGTTGTTTTGGTTACTAAAACTTTTCGCAAGTCCAAACAATTTCTGTCCGTTCTCTTTCGATAGCAAAAACCGTAATTTTCTGAGATTTAGGATGTGTGACATATTGAAAACGTTTTAATGACGGCGTAGTGACAGTTGACATTGTTGATAAATTGCGCACAAGATTTAAACCCGATTTTCGCGAAGCACTATTAAGGCTCCAATTTAAACAGATAAATATCAAATGTTGGTTTCCGTATAGAACTTCATTTACAATATCCAAATTTGAAATGTTTTTTTAATGAAAATTAATAGCAGGTCCACAAAGAAAAAAAGGGAAATGTTTCGAAGGCATCATAACGAAAGTCACAATGTTAAATAGAATTCACGAAATAAACTGGTTATTAAGCTGATTGGTTTTATTGCGCATGAGCTCTGGTTCCATACATCCAATAGATAAATATCAGGTGTCCCGTTGGTCGTATAAAGCTTCCTTTATAGAATATCCAAATTTCGTACATACGAGATCCAGTTCCATAAACCCAGATGATAAATATCAAACGATCTGTTGTCGGTGTAGGACTGCGTTTAGAATATTCAAATTTCAAATGTTTTTTAATGAAAATTAATACACATCTATAAGCAGAACAACCAAGAAATGTTCTGAAAAAAAAAACAAGGCAACAAGATAATAAAACAATCTGGTGAAACAAGCACCTGGAGGCCCTTTGAGGTTGGGTGAGAAAGTTATTTAACAAAGCAAATCTGGACCAGGACTAGACTAAATATAAAGTTAAACTTACGCAGTACAATAAGGAAATAAGAAAATCTAAAAGGGTTATTATATAAACAATTAGCGAAACAACACTAACAGCTAGAGCAAATAGGAGAAGACCACGAGGAGGGCTCCGTAGGCGGGCACTCCAGAAACGGCGGGTGGGAAGAGGAAAAGGAAGGTCGGCTCAGGGGCCAATTAGGAAGCACCCGGGCAAGACCAGCAGAAGATGGGTCTTAAAAGAGCGGGACCCGTGGAAGGTAGTAAGACTGCGAGTGGCTCCACACAAGGGGCCCCGCCGTCATACGCTCAGGTGGTCACGCAATACCTCCTATGGGTTACGGCGGAAGGACCGAGGATCCTGGTTGGCCTTGGAGGGCAGGAAACAAACCTTTCTCCCGAGGACGTGCTGAGGTTCATCGGGACCCTCAATCGCTGAGTAAGCCTCAGCATAATGACGAGAGCTATAGCTCCCCCGTTGATCAGGGTGTGGCGGGGACATATCCTGACCAGGGGGTGGATCTGTAGGGAGCTGATCAACGTCAGGCCCTAGGGAGTCACTAACCTCTGGTTGAGGTGGACCCGCAAGGGTTGAGGCTCAGGAGGGCGGCGGTCTGGATTCCTGGACTGGGGGCGGACGTCTCCAATGAGGCGATAGTCCGCTGCCTTGAGGTCCAGAATGGTTTGGACTACCGACTCTGGAGTCTGGAAGAGGACGACGGAAGAGAAAGCACAGCTTATTCAATAACCAGCTACTCATCTTGCGGCCGCATCCTTTGATTTGAGAAAGTCAAATGAAAATTTTAGAAGAGGGCCTTGACTTCATATTTTTCTAAACGTCTGGGCATCTGAATAATACTTTTGACAGTTCGTTTAATTTAAAATACGATGTTTTATCGTCTAAAATTCGTTTAAAAACGATTTTAAATGGCAAAATTGTATAAAAATTCGAAATTTCCGGTCTTTTTAGGGCGATAGCCGTAGCGTCGGACGAATTTATTGTGGATTTTGAAGGGAATATTCATTTAAATTCAGTTCGCTTCGTGTCATTACATTGCCTGAAAAATCACGAGACCGTGGAACTGAACCGCTCAGGGCACTTTCAGGTATGCGCAGTGCCCGATACTCCAACTTTCCGATTTCGATAGAGATGAGTAGCTGGTTATTGAATAAGCTGTGGAGAAAGGCTCCAGGATCGTGACTGGAGTGGACGATAGGTCCTCTAACACCATTACGTCTAGGGGCTCTCTCCTCTGTTCTGCCTGGCGGTACAGGTAATGGTAATCCTGGCCGCACCGGGGGCGGAACACGAGGTGGAGCCAGCAGCTCCAGGAGGGAGCTCTCCGAGGGAGGGCCTCGCGGGTGAACTCGCCATGGATGTGGATGTGGGAGCCTCTATAGAGATTGGTTGCGCTAGAGGCCACCCCTTATTCTACTGACGCTGATAATAAGGCTAACGTCCAAAGGTTTCCATTGCTTATTGCTTAGGATACGCCGACGGCCTTACATTTATTGCAAAAGGCAGATTCGCATGGACAGTCATCGAGCTTACACAACTAGCTCTAAACATTATCAACAGGTGGTATAAGGAGAGATTACTGACAGTGAACCTGCATACACCATCAAAGGACACCGGAAGGACTCAGGGCACCACTACTGTAGAGATGTCATTTGCACAAGTGGGAAAATACTTAGGAGTCATCTTTGACCATAAGCTAAAATGAAATCAGCACCTACACAAAAAAAAACATACTAGCCTTCAATATGTGTAGAAGGATGTGCGAAGGATGCAACTAACACCACATTGCTATATGCCGAGTCATTAGATCCAGTGGTTTGGTGGTTAAAGACACAACAGGCTGGACTGGTACGTCGGCATACTGATATCCAAAGGCAAGCTTGCCTGAGTGCCACTGGTGCCATAAGGCACTCCAACAGCCGCATTAGGGGTCCCATTTAACCTGCCACATATATTCAGGGCGAAGATAGATGTCATGTGCAGACGGTCCAGAGGACAAGCACCCACAAGCAGAATGCACGAGATAGACTACGACAAGATATATGAAGAATTGGAAAGTGATCTTCATCATGGGAATATTAGCAGATAGCGTACTTCCCAAATATAGATGCATGAAAGAAAGGACCTGCTGTGAATGCAAGCATAACTATCCAGACAGACGAAGGTTCAGGTGCCGATATATACGAAGTCAAGCCAAAGACAAGAATCTCACTGAGCTTAGGCAAATATGCGACGATATTCGAAGCGAAAGTTGTCGCAAAAATAGAAGAACCGCTGTGCTGATTGTCAGATCAGCACAGCGGTTCTTCTATTTTTGGAAGAGGAGGAAACAACAGTACACATACTTCGCCTCTGCGAGGGCTTGGCAAGGCTACGTTTGGAGAAGAAGAGCCAATAAGAGCTCCCAGATATACGGAGGATCTAACAACTAACCTATGGCGTCTGATGGGGCAGACGGGGTTAAAATCGGTTAAATAAAGAACTCTTAACGACTTTTTAAGGGCAGACATAATAAATCTGCAAAAGTCGCAATGTGGAGGCTAATAGCTAAAGCCCCTAGCCTAAGCCCCTAATCTAATCTAATCTAAGATGATTAACGTAATACAGTTAATAAATTACGTACGAGATCTAATTACATAACACCAATAGATAACTATTGCCCGTATAACTGTTGCCCGTACAGAATTTCGTTTAAAATATTCCAAATTCAAATGTTTTTTAAATGAAATCAATTTAAAATACTAGTCTTTGATACATTAAATGACAATTGATTACAGTTACAACATTTCTTAATTCTAATTAGGTCATCGTTCATAATATTTTCAAGTATCGTGGGATTCTTATGGTGCCAAACAATTGTGTTGTCATCAGCAAAAGATGAACATCTGTCCCCTCTAATGCTAAGCGAAAGATCGTTAACATACAATAAAAACAACAAAGGCCCCAGAACAGATCCCTAGGGCACTCCTACAGTGATGTTTAACTCCTCTGATGTACTATCCTGAAAGCAGACGCTCTGGTTCCTCTTAGTTAGATATGATCTAAGCCAGTCCAGGATGTTTCCCCTAAAGCCGTAGACTTCGGGTTTCCGCTGCAGTATTTCATGACAGACACAGTCAAAAGCTTTTGTCAAGTCACAAGAAACCACTGCGGCTTCTTCTCTGTCATTTAACTTCAAATACGATACGGCTCACCCAAGACATGAATTATGGCATCATCAGTTCTTCTCGACTGCCTAAAACCAAACTGGAATGGAGAAAGCAATCTATGTTTTTCTAGAAAGCTCACCATTCTCACCTTTCATCAGCCTTTCTACAGTGTTAGATTGAGTCGGCAATAAGGATAATGGTCAGTAATTTGAAGGTAAAGCATTCATCATCCCCCTTAAACAATGGTACTACCTTGCTTTAAAAATGATGGAAAACTTCCTCCAAGAAAAGAATGATTGATAGCATCCGCTAACACACCAATTTCAGGGTCAGGAAGATTCAAAAATATTTTGGCTGAGATTTCATCTTATCCAGATGAGTTTTTATTTTTAATATCAACAAAAGTCAATTTAAGTTCATTAGAATTTAGGTAAGAAGTAAAAAGTTTCAGGGACAAAAATATGACTTAAGAAAGGCAAAGGATCAACATATTGTTGTTTAATGTTAATCGAGGGATTCTGACCAATCGCGCGATATAGAATGAGTTAATAGCAACTGCCTTTAAATTGGAAACACATACCTTGAATAATTTCCGCGCAGGTCATGAACAATGCTCCATACCTCCTTCTGTTTATCGCATGCGCTGCTGTTTAAGGCTACAAAAATGTATTGGCAAAATTTTTAAAGAATGGAAACACCTAAAGTTTTTTCTAAACCCTTTGTGATCCAAGGCTTCTTATTTTTCGATTTCAGCTGAACTAACGGAAATATATTGTTAAAAAAAAATCAATAATTTTACAGTGAGATGAATGCAGATCATCTGCCTTCAGCAAAATCGTGCTTCAATCAAGCCCAGTACAAACCTGTGAAAATCTTTAAAAGTTTTGAGTAAACAAACTACCACGTCGCTCAGCAGCTACCGTCCTATGACCATCAAACAAAAATTTGCAATAAACAGCCTCGTGACCTGACAAACCTGCATTTACTACAGAAAATCTGCTGGTGTACTGGAAAATAGAGGCATAGTTGCTACCTTAAACAGCAGCAACAATAAATAGGAACATCGATGCATGTACTCCTAGAATGTTTGAACTTGAACGCAGAACTTCTCAAGAGGATGGACTTTTTGGAGAAAGAACTACAAGCGTTAAAAACCCAACTGTCCATGGCTAGCACCAATGTACTGCAGCAAGTGCCAACAGGTGAGCTGCTTTTTCCATTGCATGGCGAGGACCATAAACAAAATAAAGCATCATCATTAAAGGGACAGTCTTTACAGAAGACTCCTCAGATTTCTGCAGGATCATCTTCCCAGAAGGACACTCAACAGCTAATTATAGGTACAAGTGGAAATAGCAGTGGCCGTCTTACAGCTGCCGAAAGACGGCAATGGCTGTATCTTGGTCGATGCGACCCCACCATTACCGAAGATAATATACTGCAGTATGTCAAGGATCAGCTGCTGATTTCTGATGCAAAATGCTTTGTTCTTGATAAGAATGAGGATGTGGCATCTTTCAAGATTAGCGTTAATGAGTCAATTCGCAGTGGATTACTAGATCCAAACCTCTAGCCTGCTGGTACAGCAATAAAGTAACAAAATTTAGTGGCTTTCTGTGTGCAACTCTTGCTGAATCGTACGGTTTAATAGCCTTAACTGAGACTTGGTTGGATGATACGATTAGTGACTTGGCATGCGTTACGTGGTTTGCCGGACTGACAGAAACTCTGATACTTATCACTTGATAATGGTAACAAAACTCATGGTGGTGGTGTTCAGCTCGCCGTTAATAACGTATTTAAATCTCGTCGTCCAACTTTCAACAACCATGGAGTGAAAGAGGTGTGAGTGTCTGTGACAGTTGGGAAGCTGGTGTACTGCATAGGTTGTGTGTATATTCCTCCCTCTATGAATGTGACGTACTATGAGTTGCATTTCAAATCGGTAACACAAGCTTGCATCATCACGGACAGAACAGAAAAGGCGGAGGCATTTATGGAATGATTCGCCAATATCAGCAGCCTGAGGGAGAATCTATCAGATGACAGGACAAAAAGAAGAGTGCAGAGGACAACGGACGAAATCGCAGCGCTGCCACTGCTGACCCGAGAAGAATAGTCACGAGCCCCAGAGAGCTAAGGACGATCATAAGGGGGCCAGACCGTATAAAGTGCCAGGACCGGACGGAATAGTCATGAAGGAGGCCAATTTCCTGCCAAATAAAGCTTTTGTCCAGCTAACATACATCATGAATGCCTCGATCAGACTACACTACTGCTCGAGGACATGGAAAATTGCCAGGATCATCGTCATCGCCAGACCAAGAAGGGAGGCCATGGCCACCAAGATGCACGGAGCAGGGATAAGACCGGACATCATGAGAATCATCAGGTACCATCTAAAGGACAGAACGACAACAAGGCTGATCAACGGGACAGATTCAAGGACACGGACAATAAGGCATGGACTCCCTCAAGGAAGCGTGATGTCGCCGACGCTGTTCAACATATACATCAATGATGTACCAAGGAAGCAGAACAACCAAATAGAACTCTTTGCGGATGACGTAGCGGTCTATACATCATCAACCCAGCAGATAGCGGCTACGCAGAGAATAGCAACATGTCAGGCAGATAGCGGAATACTTCAAGAAGTGGAAGCTGAAGATCAAATGCAGGAGAGAAAGGACACATATCATGATCAACGAGACACGGATAGAGGACAACGACACCGTTAAGTACCTAGAAGTCACGCTGGACGTGAAGCTGACGTTCAAGGACCATTTGCAGATCACCAGGAAAAGAGCATGATTGGCAGCGAGGGCAGTATACCCCTACATCATGAGGCAATATAAGACTGTACAAGGACATCAAGATCAGACTCTACCTACGTCATGGCATGTACGCCGCGCCGCCCGCCGCCGGTTTGGAGCTCCGCAGCAAAGACTAACATAGAGAAGCTACCCTGGAATTGATTGCCTTTGGCTCCACAAATGATTGAATTTGGTTTGAAT
>MU182855.1:0-31704 GCA_016904865.1 Pissodes strobi
TTTTCATATTACAAGCAGTGATATGTTGGATTCTCCTCAGTTACTTTAGTTTGTTACGCAGATTCCGTAAGTAAGTAACATTATTTCCATTTTATTTTCATATTACTGCTTTTGGACTATACCTTTGTAATACTGCTGTAACAGAACTAAACTTTGCAATTCTTTTGTAGTTAGCTGTCTAGTTTAATCTGTTTCATATTTCTCTGTCGTCATTTTTTTTCTCGGTGGCAAAAATGGTTGGCTAGTCAGAACACTTGAGTTAGACGAATGCTCAGTAGTTACGATGCTTGCAAACCTTTATTGGTTTTTCTTTGCATAGTATGAGCATCAGTCGATACCATAATTTATCCAATGCTAGAATGGAGTCACTTTGCTTGCTTAGCTTTCAGCCATTTCTTTTCCCAAACCAACAATTTAATCGCTTTGTTACATGTTTTTTTATGGTCAGTTTTTTTTTTTCAGTCTCGATTTCCTGTTGCCTATTTTTTCAGTAAACCTTTTGTGTCTAGTGCCTTGTCGAAATTTGCTTCGAACCTTTGCGTTACGATCCCAATGGCTTTACTTTTTTCACTCTAAAATGAATGAAGCGTTGGAAATTTAATCCGCTATAAACTGCAATTTGTTCATGACATTGTTTACTTCACTTTCATTCTCACTACCATACTATAAACGCCAAACAAAATACTGTTACAATAATAATAAAAACGTAAACAATTAATCGAAACAGACTAAACGTTTACAACAATACAGACTGACTGAGTTTCTCTGAAGAGAGAACTATTTTCAGGTCAGGACATGAAATTGTTGTTGACAGCATTTACTTTCAACATGAAGTATATCCTCGCAAGTATAAGGTTCATTCATCATTATGCATACGGAAAGAAGAAAATGCGCATACCTCTAGTTTACCTTATAGTTGGAAGTTTCGATCTTGTTTCGAAAATCGAAATCGAGATCCATAATACCAGAACCATTTGTGGATAATAATTCCTGGTTGGCCAGCATAAAACACTGCCATAAATACATTTTAGTTTAAACTTTTCAGCATCTGTTAAATTTTCAATATTATTAAGTTAACCCAAACTGTCCTCGGTATTAAGGGTGTGCCATAAACAAAATTGGTTATCTTGGAAGATAGTGGTCATCTATCCGCGATAAGCCAGAACATTATCTCCGACTATTAAAGAACTTGTAGCCATTGCCACTAAACAAGCAATGCAACTCAGTGCACCACTATGATTGGTGATAACTCTTGAATCTTATGACTCGTAAAGAACATCTGGCGTTTCAAGATAACATTCCATCCACCAAATTACAATGGTTATGAAATTTGAACATGGAAGTTATGGCGTATTTTTTCTAATCGGATAATATAAATTCTTAAAAAAATCTCCCAGTACAATGATCAGTCAAATCTCAGACAAATCTTTAAGTGCTGTTATTGAAATACGTCCAAAAGCTGGATCTGGTATCACAACAATACTCTTAGCTCATTTGTTGAAGTTTTAATTAAGCTTTGATCCCCTTCCACCTTACTTATCAGATTTAACCTCCCTGTCTTCGTTGTTTCCAGATTATCAAAAGGTTATTGCGTGAATCTCGAATCCAAACGGCTTTTAAGAAAGTTCTGCTACTTGAGAAGAACACTAAATTAACAACTTATCAATTTGGCCGTACCAATATTTCCCAGGATGAACAAATATTATAAAGAATAAATTTATCTCGAAATTTACCAATAACATACTAGTTATGGAAATATAATATATAATGATATTTTCTCTAGAATATTGTATGCAACAGCTATTAAAACATACGCAACAACACACATTACTTGATCATATTAAATGAAAGAACAAAGCACTGGGTCAGACCCCGCGACCTTTAACATTAATTGGAGATAATAAAGACGTGAACATGCATGTTGGGTGACAAATCACATCTCCGCCCTTGCCACTGAAGTAACCGACGAATTAACGTGGTTTAGCTATAGCTATTTTAGTTCAATAACCCTTGTCTTGTATCTTGTATCAACTCAACACTTGAACAGAACGGAAGTTCGGTGTGTTATTTCCTAATTTAATCGACGATTGTGGCACGATTAGTTGGATGTTGGGAAATAATTATTGAGCATTCAAATTGTAACGGAATCGACGATTCGGCAAATAAATGCAGGAATTTCTTTATAATATCATCGGAAGGTCGAAGGATCATATACCAAAGGATATCGAGACGTGGGCTTTCAGCTATGCCTGTGGTCGATACATTTGTAAAATTATTGTCCTATCAGCGGAAAACGCCTCTTACTAATCAGATATGAAATTGAAAACTCTTGAAAATCCAACAAAATATCAGCAGAAACACTTATTATAGTAGTTATCTTAATGTACCTATAGAAATAAAAAAATATTAACTGGTTATGCGAGAAGTTCAATTCAAATTCTCTGAATATATTTAGTACGAAGGTAATAATCAACAAGCGACAATCAAGAGTGCCGCAAAAGCCTTAAGAATTAATTAGGAATAAGGGAAAACTCATAGGCATTTCCAAGTACTTAATTCATCAATATAATTTTTTTATTCATACAACGATTGTCTTTAATTATTTCTCTCATTCCTTAGAACAATATTATTTATATTTTTTCCTGATATAAAAATGCTTGTTTTTAAAATCTGAATTATGATCGGTTTCAATAATACGTTGTAATGTTGGGAAAATACAACGAAAGTTCAGGTGTTATAAAAAATGTTTTCGAGAAATAAACATATTACAAGAAATATTATACATCGTTTTCTACAATTAGTCTTACAAGTACAGAAATCTTGCAAGAAGATTAGTTAAATTAGGAAAAAGTTGCTACACAAAAGAAAAATTAATTTAAAATTGTCGTGCCTAGAACTCACGTGTATTTGAAATTAATTTTTTTCAAATTGTTTTGTCAGGTTCTTCATGTGCGGTATAGTTTAGAGAGATACTTAGACTTAGATTTCAATTTGTCTATTTTTTATATATAGTGGTTATAATAGTAGAGGTCGTTCGAAAAATAATTAAATTACTTTTTTGCTTGAATTTTTTATTAAATTTAACAATTTTGAAAATTTGCGCTTATTGGAAAGAGTAATGATGTTTTCTAAGTCTACTTAAAATTGTTAACAATGTTGAATGTAACGTTGAACGTAACGTACAAAAAATAAAAAATGTTCAAGTACACGAAAATCAAAGAAATCTAGGAAAGTATGTAACGGGTAGCCAACTAAGAATGGCACTCGGCTATATCTCGAAAAGTAATTATCGTAATATCTTACGGAAAAAAAATCATGAGTAAAGCGGCCAAGAGAAAATGTTGGAAATTATTTTTAATTTTCCAAAATGGCCGCCAGGGGGCGTACTAGTCATCTTAAATTTCAAAACCCGCATTTTTCAAAATTGTCTTAAATTAAAGATAGTAGAATGCATTATTTGATTTTTTTTGTTTAAAACTTTTTGCTCTATCTCTTAAAGTAAAGTGGCGGGGATGTTCGAAAACTTTCGGAAATAAATGTCGTTAACTTCAAAATGGCTAAACGGATCTTAATAAGCTTGAGGTCGTTTAAAAGGGCATTCCTTAGGCTATCAACCGTGCCTTGAGTGGGATGATTGTGATTTCTTACTTAGCCGGTAGAGGGCGTTTTCTGACATAACCGCAAATAAATCGGATTTTCTCAAAAAATTTAAATGCAACAATACGACTACCAAGCTGGAAATAAAATAGGATTTTGGGTAATTTTTTCGGAAGATCCGTTGTTATTAAATCCTAATTACCACACCGTATATTTTAATAATTTACTGCTGAAATACCAAATTATATTTAAAATCTCAATAATAATTAATATTCAGCCAATATGAGAGTGAATATTGCCCTACTGTCCACACAAAATTCGATTTTTTTTAAGCAACTAAATAGGCTAGGGGCAACAGTTACTTTATCCTTGCATTGAAAATAAGCACGAAATTTCTACGGGTGGAGAATTCATATTTTTTTTTACAAATAAGACCATCAAAATATCTCATACCGGGTGGCCAACTAGGAATGGCCGGGTTTATTTCAAAACTAGTTATCATAGAGCTTTGGGTAAAACCGGTTAAGGGAAAACGCTTAAAACTGTTTTTGAGTTTTCAAAATGGTCGCTAGAGGGTGCAACAGTCAAAAACAACTGTAAAATTAAGATTTTCTTCGTATTTCGCCTGAATAAGAGGTATCGAAAGATCTGCATTTTAATTCTTACACATAACATCTCCGGATACTTCTTGTTTGCAGAGCGAAAACTAATATTTGTTATTATTGATAATATTATTTTATTGTTCCAAATTTGTTATTTTTTAATTAAAATACTTATTAAATAATAATATTGTTTATCAATGGTCAAGCCTATATTTGACTTAGTAAACGAATAACGTTGGCAGATATCATAAAGTCCTTCAATGATTAAAGATCGAATTTTTTGAAAACCAGGTGGTTTATCGATATCAAACAAGTAGTACCCTTGTTCCTTAAAAATAACCAGTTTATTAGATTTTTATTCAAAATCGTGATAAAGTTTTAAAAACATCGATGCATCGTTGCCATCCCTATAATTATCATTACGTTGAAAATAAGCACGAATCATATCAAACACTTCTACAGGTGTAAAATTCATATATATATTTTTTTCAGCTAAAGCCCCAGAAATATCCCACACACTATATATAGCTGCAATCTTAATATGATTGTCATTTAGGTATCGCCATTATCATTTTTGCGATTTAGTTTTTTACAGCATGCTTGCTTTCTTTAATAAGTTCGAATTTTGTGTGGACACATATTGAATGAATATTAATTATTATTGAGATTTTAAATATTATGTTGGTATTTTAGCAGTAAAATAATATATAGTGTGGTAAAATATCGATAATTATGATTTAATAGCAACGGGTCCACCGAAAAACTGTCCCAAAATCCGATTTTTTTTTTCGAGTTTGGATTTCTTTTACTTATTTTTTAGGTTAAGTAAGAGATATCGAGATACGGATTTCACTGACGTATTAGACTCTCATTTGGCTGTCTCTTGCTTAAAAAAAGTGGTATCGTTGCATTTAAATTTTATGAGAAAATTTAATTCATTTGCGGTTTTGTCAGAAAACGACCTCTACCGGCCAGGTAAGAAATCGCAATCACCCCGCTCAAGGCACGGTTGATAGCCTAAGGAAAGCCCTTTTCAACGACTCTAAGCTTATTAAGATCCGTTGAGCCATTTTGAAGTTATTGACATTTATTTCCGAAAATGTTCGAACACCCCCCATCACTTTTCTTTAAGGGATAGAGCAAAAAGTACAAAAAACAATCGAATTTATCTCGGATTTAAAATGGCAATGCATTCTACTATCACTAATTTAAGAAAAATTTTCAAAAAACGGGTTTTAAAATTTAATATAGCTATTACGCCTCCTGTCGGCCATTTTGGAAACTTAAAAATAATTTCCAACATTTTCTCTTGGCCGCTTTACTATTAATGTTCTTTACCGTAAATCTTTTTGAGATATAGCCGAGTGCCAGTCTTAGTTGGCCACCCGGTAAGTATCTAAAGTACAATTTACTAGTTGCCTACCTGTACTTATGAGTAACAGAAAAAATATTTTCAAAACAGGTCTTATATAGTTTATAATAATTTCAAATTCACCCACCCGCCGGGGATTTACCTAAAAACTATAGACTAGCCAGAGGAGCGTTACTATGCAGTTTTTTTTATTTTAATATGTTTTTAGTTTATTTTTTCTTATATAAAGTAGTTTACTTACATAGGTAGGTATGTTTTTAATCCTTTCAAACAGAATCCTTCACTTGCCGCCAATACCCAATAATCTTTCTGCAATCTGCCAGGTTTATTTACAATCATTTATATTTTTTGCTTAGGAATGCGCCTCATCAAAGGGTTCTTAGGTTTACTTTCGAAAATATAAAATATTATGTAGAGTATACTATTCTGACTACAGTGTCTACTCTACTCTCTTATATCTTTTTTACTTGCCAACCTCCCTTCCAATTTTGTTACCTGTATAAACATTTTTTGTAATTTTGTTGTTTAAATTAATTTTGCTTAAAAAAATCCCCTTTGTGAAGTTATTAAAATTATTTATCTGAAAAAACCCAAAAAATCTAATTATTATTCATTAACGTTGGTAATATCCCAAACTAGGTCAAATTTATAATACCGATTCTTGGGACGGTTTTCAAAAAGAAAATTTTTTTTTGAAGTGCAAAAAAATAAAAAAAAATTCGAAGTGCACGAGACTCTTGGCGAGACCGAGACCAAGACCGAGACCACAAAATGTCTAATCTCGGCGAGACCGAGACCTCAATAGTCTCGTCTCGTCTCGGCGAGACCGAAGCACTAGTTAATTGGGGAAGCTCTAGACAATTCTCGTACTAACTTAATGGTGTTCGCAAAGAGGTTCTGGCTGTTTTGGAGATATTTTAAAGAAATTAAAACGTTGCATTTTAAAAACCTCTCGAATTTCTTTAATTTATAAGATTTTTAAAAATCTGCAAAAATATTTTTAGATAAAGTTTTTACGAGGAGTACGCTCGTCTGGTCAGGCTTCAGTTTTCCGTAACGATCATCAATTTGACTTTTCCTTATGGCCGCCAAATTGGATTTTGCCCCCTATAAAAAGTGATTTTTTTTGCTTTACGACGTTGTCTCATAAAATTCAAATTATATTTAGTCATTAGAAAACAAAAAATATGATTTTTCAATAATCTTGTTAACATCACACAATAAAACATTGCGAAATATTATTTATTGCTATTGCTATTGCATAGCCAACCTTTCTTTCATAATGAATACAGAGACTAATACCAAAAATTATTAAGCTGATAAGCCATCACACACTTATATTTAAAAATAATATAATAAATTAAAAATTGTAACTAACTACCAAATGTAAGATGTGCTTGTGGACCACACACCAGAAGTGAAACTCCATCCGCACAAAAAATAAATTAAGAACAACCTACAGGCCTGCACAGTGTATTAAGTACGCGCGTACCGCACGCTTGTCGACAAACTTTAAACTAAATTACATCGAAGGCCCCGTAGCACGTGACATGTGGTTCGGTTTCATCCACTAAAGTGGCGCTCGCTTTGGGTTCGATCCCCGCAAAATTAACGTTCATTTAATTTAATTTTATTCTTTAGGGTGTCGGCTCGGGATTAATGGTGGGTGGCAAAAAATCTTTCATTATTATTTATTTTTTTCACCAAAATTACTCCTAATTGTGGACGGGCTGAACCAACATCGTTGGTCTCGATATATTTCTATTTACATTCGATAAACATTTTGTAACGTTACAAGTCACACATGTTATATCGTTGCAGTTACACATTTTATACGTTCGCCTTGCTGTATCACACATTTTATAAAATTTTTGAGTTTACCAGCTTGTTCTCCCGGTACAGTGCGCCCTCAAAAATTGAGTGTGCTTCTGGATCACACACCAGACGTGTTCGGCGTGGATGACATGTATGAGACGAAGATAATGATAGTTATCCCATGCTTGGTTTGAATTGTGGCAATACCTGCTACAGAAGGTATTGATTGTGCACGGTCCACATTTTGTAACGTTCGCGTCACACATTTTATAATGTATGTACATATCGCACATTTTATAAAATTTTCGTAACGTGTTGACCACCTTGTTCACTAGAGTTTCACTTCAAAAAATAAATAAATAAAAAAAGGAAGCTTATTCATACAGCGAGCCGAGCCTATAATGTAATGCTCGAAGCGACGTGCGACGAGCATACCGGTAAATTAGTGAGCTAATTATCTTTAACTTTATCAATTTAACCGTTCTTCTATCTCTTATATTTCGGAGTTCCCAATACCTCAATCATAAAATTTGGGACATAAATATCCATTTGGACTTTCCATATGTCTCAATGCCCAAAGGTCGGTGTACTACGTTATCCTCAGAAGTCCTAGTTATTTATAGAGTGAATTTATCTTGGTCAAGTGTTTTTGTGTCGAGTGAAACAGCGACAAAGAACTGTTAATATCACATTCGTTTACATACATGTTGCGGATGTTTTACAATTTCTTGAATATTTATAAAGTTAAGTAGTTCAACAAAATGTATTCTTCTATTATTCAACTAGATTTACCGATCATTTTATTTTAAGCAACTCCGCTCTGACTCCACAGTGACAGAATGAGAAAGACGAAACGGTTTAAACTTTTCCAGTTTCCCTCCTTAAAAATTCTCTGGCATCAGAGAATTTTTAAGGAGGGGGTTGCGCCAAAAGTATTCCTATAAAACAGTTATTTTCACCTTTTTTTAAAATGTACGATTTAAAAACGGATTATCGGATTCTGATTGTTTCATTTAGATTATGTATGGAAATTTCCGGGAAAAATCCATTTTGTATTAATTATGACATGGTGTTCACCTTATACAGGGCTTTTCAAACTCGATGATCTATTGTTTCTACAGATCAAAAAAAAGTTACTTCTTTAAAATTTTAGTTGTGGTCAAAGTAAACTGTGGCCTATCGTTTTAAATTGTTCTCATGATAGCGGTGTTGCCATATCACCTTTTTTATTTTAAACGGAATGCTTTTTACATCTTTACATTCTAAGTGAACTTGATGTATAGGATCATATCCATAAAGTTATAATAGCTTAGGAGTGAGAAACAAATAAAAATGCAGCTCATCTATAGATTAGTGTAATCAATATTACACCACCTTGAACTTTGTACACAAAGTTAAAGATTTAGACTTAGAGCGACTTAGAGTTTGTCAGGCATTTTAGAGACTCAACTATTCTTTGAAAGCCTTTTTTTTTAAATTTTGGCTGACTTATTATGTAGTAGCTATTGACTGTTCGATTAAGTGCTTTACTTGCGGGTCGTACGAAAATAGAAAGCGGTACGCAAACGACCCCTAGGTTTACGAGGCCCCTGCCTGACAGAATTCGTTTCAGCTCAAGCTCGAATTGAAGAAAATTCTGAAAAAGCTGCTGCCTAAAGAAAAGAGCATTCTTTTATTTTCTCTGTTGCTTCAACAACTATACCCTCCTTATTCGAAGTGGGGCTATTTTTGCTTTGAAACAGCAAAAAAAATTAATTCGTGTAGAAAGCTTCTTTAGAATTCTCAGTAATATGCATTAAAAAGCATGGATACAATTTCTACAACCTCCTCCTCTACCAACAATTATTAATCATTATAGAGGTGCTTCCATACATACAGACAAATTAATATATTTTATTTTATAAGGGTACAAATTTAAGAAATTATTTGACTGCCCCCTCAATAGGCACCAAAGTCGACCAGTTTTATAGCTCATAGCAAAATGTAAATATATTAATTTGTCTATATGTATAGAATATAATTAAGTAGCATAATTTGTCAATTTCATATGGCATGTCCCACCGCTGGCCCTGTATTGCCATAAGCCAAACAGCATTGTGTTCTCAAGTCCTATTTTTATAATCTAGAGCTAAAAATAAAGTTCCTATATCGTTATTAAGTATGACATAAACCACACGCTCGATTACTCTCAACAATAGTCCCGGGAGTGTCTAATGTCGAATACGCCTCAAAATTTTATGATTAGTTAGTTTTCTTGATTACGTCTTAGTAGAACAATACGTAGTAACTAACATAGGATGGCCTACCTACTATGTACTAATGTTTGTTTGTCAGACTTGCAACATTTGTTAGTTCGATAAAGCTGATATTAATATTAACATATTTTGCTAGCATAGAGAGCGGTTACTCGCATGGCTACTTCCGGATTTCTGATTTCTTACTGGCACGAATTGGGCACTTCATCCTCTGCCTGAATATATTATTGAATCAATTTAAAAAATGAAAAATGAACCAGAACTATCAAAGTTAATCTAATTCACGTCGACCAACTAAGAATTTAACAAAATAAAAATCACAAAAACCAGAAGCCGCCATCGTGCAATACCTCACAGAATCTCAAAAAGTATATGCACGTCAGAGCATATTCGGCTACTTAGCATCTTAAAATCAATGGAAGAAATAGTTTTACGCTTCTTTACTTACAATTCTACGGTAAGGAGTATTTATATTTCTGGTATTATTAGAATGCCAAACATATTATGAGTACAATGTGAATGCACTGTTTAACATGTCATTGAACATTGTTACACCTACTTACGTCTATCCTGATGGTTCAAACTATGTTAAAGTAAAATATTTTTGGTAAATGAAATTGTTGTTTCAGTACCATAAGCAAGTCTAAAAAAGTGAAGAATAAATGGAATATAAAAACAAACAAAACTACATATATTATGTGGCATTAGGATATTTGTTTAAATTTTAATAAGCAACTATGAACCTACTAAGCAGCCATTTTCAAATTGTAAATCATTATTATAATAATATTTGAGTAATTGAAGTCATATTTGTTAGTTTATACGCTCCAAACTAACAATTAATTGTAATATTAAATTTTAAAAACTGGCTCTGGATATTCTAGCATATTACGACAGTAGTAATTTAAAGAATGATAAAGAAAGGTTGTATTGGGTGGGTTAATAACAAACCGCTGTATGCCATTAATGATAAACAAAATGTTGAGCATTATTTTTTGTCGTTTCATGAACGAATTTTAGGGCTCATAATATTGCATTATCGTTCTGCAGTGAGGTATCTTGCGGATTTCGACATTTCAGATTTTAGAATTGTATAATGAATCACTATTGTTGCCGCAGTGCCATCGTTAGCTCCCTTATTCCGAATATTGCTAAAAGTAGCTTGGAATTTCTGCAAACAAAAATGGAACAAGATAGAGTTTTGAATTTCTGCTACTTCTAATGATTCAAATAAGAGGATTTACACTCAACTTGTACAGTATGGTTCAGATGCCAGGGGTATTATAGAATTATAATTGTAGTGTAGTATTAGCTGCAAATTATAAGCCATACAACCAAAAATGGGTCTTAATACTTTTCAGCATGATTTTATTTTATTTTACATTATGGTTCCGAAGCCCTGTAATTTAAAAACGGAGATATTGAGACCGGGTTGCGCGGGGTTGTGTGAATTTTTCGTAAATTTTTTTAGATACTTTTATCACCTGGAAGTATGAAACAAGATCAGTTAGAAAAACTAAGGGGAGATTTAGAAGAATATTTATTTAAAATCTACAATAAACTGGATTAGAAGCTTATATAACAGTTTTCGACTAAGAAAATGTGTAGGTATGCTTTGAGTACATAATTCATTTTAATAACAATTTGTGCACTTTCGACATAAACGAATATCAATTTTATACTTAAGTTAAGGCGTTTACAAATGACAACAATGAAGATCATATTGTAATATTTAATATCACTCTGTATGAGAAAAATTGTCTATATAGCCAAGCTTACAGCGGTTTCAAAAACCTTTCATTTTCAATAAATTTGATACCGAAAATGATAATTAAAGTAAAATAAAAACCGTTTGTGCGATAATTGAGAATTTACTGCCCGCTCCGTTTGCAGTACCCTAAATTGAAAATCTTAGGTGCACAGGGTGATCCAGATAAATCTTTAAATGGAAATGTCTTTATTATTTTTGAAATTAGAAAAAAATTCCGAATAAAAATTGGTTTTACATGTGCTTTTGCTTTAATGCATATTTTTTGTATGATATATCATGTATCTGTCAAAACGAAATATTAAAGG
The DNA here is from genome assembly GCA_016904865.1 of Pissodes strobi. Classification (NCBI taxonomy): domain Eukaryota; kingdom Metazoa; phylum Arthropoda; class Insecta; order Coleoptera; family Curculionidae; genus Pissodes; species Pissodes strobi. The sequence continues at coordinate 11,718 of MU182855.1, forward strand.
TTTTAGAATTACAAAACACTATGATTTTTTTCGATATGATTTCTCCCGTATTTAAATACCTGCTGCTACCTGGAGAAGAAAGTTTTTTTTCAAAAATGTCACAGCACTGATGGTTGAAGTCTGATTAACTAATTGTTGAAAGGTTGAAAATGGTCCAGCTTGGCTTCAAGCATGATATTAACGCTACAAGAACATCTGTTCATCTGTATAATTAATACGATGAAGTTATTTTAAGAAACAGCATCTCAAGTAAATAAGCAAATGACAAAACAAACGAAAAAGTGATCCTATTAAATTGTTTTATTTTCTAGATAATCTATCATAGACTGTGTCAGATCATAAGGTATGGACCACGAGACAAATTATTTATTTCTCCGCTTCAGTTTTAATTTTAAACATTTTGAATGAGGCCGCTGCGGCTGTGGCCCTAGGGTGGAAAATCACCCATTTGTCAACATGCATTTGACAAAAATCACAGAGTTGTACTCTGTTGCTTCAACAACTATAGACGCTTCAAGCACGGTAGAATTAATGAACGGTAGCGTCAAATGGATAAAAATCTCGATTTTGCCGCCTGAGGTAAGTGCGGTTCAATCCAGTTTTCTCATAGACTCGCAGAAAGTTTGGGGAGTTTTAGCACAAACGTATTATACGAGGGCGAGGGAGACATTATTTAGGGACTGTTGTTGCGTTTTCTATAACGATGGTTGGATTTTGTGCAGTGGATAACTGTTTCAGTAAAAGTGATGGTGAAAAATCATTTTTTAGATTTCTATTCTTATTAGGCATGAAAATATTATTCATAAAATTGTACACTCCATACATTCATTAATCAATCATGTTCACTTTTCAAACCATTTGGTTTTGTATTAATCATAAAATGTAAGATTAAAGTTATAGTTCCCATTCATAGCATAGAGGTGGAACCAATAAAAACGAAAATATTTTATATCTAAATAAACCAAAACAATGCAATTACAAAGGGAAAAACACCATCATCATTTTTCCAAATTTCAATTACGGGTGTTAAGGGTGTAGTGACCATAAAGGGGTCGTTTATTTTTGCAGGAGGGATTGTAGCTCAAGTTATAAGACTATTATGGGCCTGAAAATCGGTAGTTTAGGTATCTAAGTCTAAGACACTGCGTGGCGTGACCGTCAAAACCAATAAGATTGATTCCGGCCTATAAATAACCGTTTTTTTATATAGTGAAAAAATAGTATATTATAATACTTGTTTTAAAATACCGTATTTTATCGTACTGACACGAAATTAGGAAACGACCCGCTTGCGTGGAATGCGCTAAATGTCTTTTAAAACGTGTATTTTATACTATTTTTTCTATTTCGATGGTTTTTTAATGAAAACTATTAATTTAATCTAGTCCCGATCAACAGTTGGGCGGCCATATTTTCATATTTGACGTCTTTATTACTAGAAATCCCATTGAAAGCGGTGTCGAAATTTTTGCTAGTGGGCCTTGACATTGAACAATTTCATAATATCCTAGCAACCAGTCAACAAAAGCCGTATCGAAAAGAAGTTCTTTCCGACACGCATTTGCGTATCAAAATGGAATCATTTTGAACGCAAAATATAAATAGTATATTGTGCAACAAGTGCTGAAAATAAGACTTTTCACACCAATGAGACAGTTTGGTGAAACGAGCTACGACTGCTACATACAGGGTCTCGGTGCCCCACTGAGAGTGTGGTAGAAAATTAAATGTTTTATTTACCAGAAAATTTTATTTCTAGTGAAAGAAACTACGTGAGTAAGAGATTCTCGCTAAACTATAACTAGGGGCACAGTCCTAAAATTGGGCCACCAGTGTGTGGTCTCTATTTTCTAAATATTTTGGAAAAAGCTCTGGGGAAGCCCTAAAATGAGGCCCCAAGGCGGGGGGGGGGGGGGGGGGGGCGGTGGCGAAATCCTAGAATGGGGCATATGGCACCGGAGTCCCATTTTTACAGATTTTGGAATGGAGCCCCTGGGCGAAGCCCTGAAATTGGGCCCCAAGCCTTAAAAGGGGGCCTTTGGTATGAGAGTCCCATTTGCTACAGTTCTGCAAAAAGGGGCTCCTGGAGGGGTGAAGCCCTAAAATTGGGCCCCCTTTTTTAGAGATCTGAGAATGGGATCTCCGAGGGCGAAGCTCTAAATCGGAGACGAAGCCCTTTAATCTAAATACCCGAATAAGTGTGTGAAAAGTATACTTTGCATACGCCGTGTGCAAAGTATACTTTTAACACGATGTTTGAAATATCCAGTTTTCAAGAGCAGTGGTTAGTGCGTTTTTGTCTATTTTCAAGGAAGTCGTAGAAAAAGTTATTAAACAAACTTTGCGTATATTATGTTTTGTGTTACTAAATACCTTAGAGTTATATTAGTTTGGGTTTGTAGTAAACTTGTCTTCAATTTCGAAGAAATTAATATTTTTGTAGTATAAGCTACATTACACAAAACTTGTTATTAGATGCATTGTTTATTGTTTTATTATCATTTGAACTTTCACACATTCTTAGGAACCTGTGTGAAGCATCTATAATCTAAATATTATTTCTAAATATATTAAAATTAGAGTGTCGAATGAAATTATAAAATAATTAAATTGTAAATGACTTATTAGTAGAAACTGACTCCATGCGACAATAAAATTTAACGAAATGCACGTCCCCTCGTATAGGACGTGATCCAACGACGGCAAAGTCAGGCAAGCAGGTGCCTGCCGGTGCTCTTGGATCTCAATACTTCAAGGGATTTGAGCTCACTGACGTTACTGTTCCTTGCTTATACTGTGCTTCAAGTAAGTATTTTAACAAAGGAACCATTACCAAAAACGGGTAAAATTAAAAAAAAAAGTGCTTTAAACTTATTAAAAAAAGATGAATGTGTTGCTTCGGTTTCTGTTAATTGTAATAACACCTAGTTGCTTTTGTTAAAAACTGAAGCTGATAAGGGACCTTTAAAAATTAACTAAAACTTTAAACCAAAATCAGTTAATTCTTCCACAAAACATAATCCTTAATTATAAATATATGAGACCTCAGAAAAACGCAGCAGTTATTTACCTAATAACACGTCCATATCACACTAACCTTTCAAACTGGTAATTAAACGTTATGACATTATTTTGTCATCCTGTCATTCAAAACTTGACAAAATTCACGAGCTCTTTACTGTTTTAATATCACTTACTAACCATTTTCAATTTGAGATTTCTTGTTCGGGGACAGATTTGTTCCTCGAAATGTCGAGCATTTTCCAGTTTCATTAAGATTTTTCAGCTTCGTTAGGATCACTAAATTAGCACTTGTGCAATTTGCACCCTGGGACCAGAGCTGAAGCGGCGTTATTCAACAAGTCTAAAACTGACGTAGGAAATAGGCAACAATACCCCGGCTTTAAAAATATGCCTGCTCAACAATGAAACGGCGAACAAAAAAGAAGAAGTCATTAATTTGTTCAATTTATAAGAGAAAGTTTAAATAAAATCCAAATTATTTCAATAAAATTATCTGGATGAGGCAATATCACAGCTTATGTGTTATGATAAGCTGTGGCAGAGATGCATAAAAAAATGTCTTTGTCTGTGGCAATATTTACTACTGTCGGTATTTATAATAGGAAAAATTGTCATATTTGGTCCGATGAAAATCCACAAGCTGTTGAGCCAATTGCTTTTCAAGGACGTGCCTCAATACAAGTTTGATGTGGCATTTTGGGGCATAAGGTCTGGTTTTCGTGGCACCCTAAACAGGCCAAAATATCTGGAACTTTCGGAAAATGAAATTGGTCAATTTATCGCTGAACTACCACTTCAAACTCTGCAAATTATAATTTGGCAACAAAACGGAGCACATTCCCATAATATTCTGGCAATAAGAGGCTTGCTTCATAATAATTATCAAGCGTGGATGGCCCGCGAACTCATCAGATCTAACGTCCATGGATACCTTCTATGGAGATATTTGAAAAATACAGCCTATAGACAAGAAATAGCAAGAGATTCAGAGAAAAATTGTGGAAGAAATAAATACGAGAATAAATATTTTAAATGAGATGAGAATAATGCAATTATCAATGCACTGATGGAACGCCACAAAAGAATTTACGAGAAATGTGACGACGTTAATGGGGGACATGCAGGGGATTTAATTTAGGCTAGAAATTATACGTTTTGTTTATTTTCCTGTTTGTGGTTGATGATAAGTTTTAATTACCTTGTGCTACTATGTTATTTCCAAATTTAGTAAACAGAATTTAAAAACTATATATTACGCACGCACTAGCTCATTTTGTAAAAAGCAGAAAATAAAGATGAATCAGTAAGTAAATCAGACTTCAAACATCAAAGCCATGACATTTCAAAAATAAACCTTTATCTCCATGCAGCAACACGTATCTAAATAGGTAAGCAAATATATCGATAAAATCATAGTATTTCGTAATTCTAAAAGTCTCAATACTTCGAAAACCGTTAAAGTTTTAATACATGATATATGTATTATGCAAAAAATATGCAGAATTTAATAGAAAAAAATTATTATAAAGCGTGGTATATTACATTTAAAAAAATAAAGTTGGCATGTGTCTTGCTTTTGTGAAACGCCATGTATTCATTAAACAAAAGCATGTGTAAAAGCAGATGAAATAAACAACCTTTGTTGGGAATATTGTTTCAAATTCGATAAATAATAGGAATATTTTTATTAAAGAATTATCTAAATCACACTTTACATATTTTTATTATTTGTAATAAGTTTTTCGAATACTTTTTTCACAAATATATTTGTTACTTATATCTCTTTCAAATAGTTTTAAAACATTTGAGATTAAATTACTTAAAAATGAGGCGTCGAATTTACTCCATTTTAGTATCACTGACACAAAATAAGGAATTAGGTATGTCCGATTGAAGGATATCTAGGAAAAATCAAAACTCGAGTTAAAATTGTGATAAAATAAATAACTGATGATTCATACTTTCGTTTTCAGGATATCATGTTTCTTGAAATTTTTGTTTGTTTATTATATACCTTTTTAAGTTCTTGCAATTTTTAATTTTTTATTGGAAATTTCAATCAAAATTTAATTTATATTTTTATTTTATTTAAAAAGTTTATTTTTTGATGAAAATATATACGTTACTATATTGCACAACAATGTATGAGAAAATAATTTTCGTCGATCCAAAACATGTCGCGAGGCATTTTTTTGTGGATGGCGTATTGTTAACAATGGTTAAAATCTACATAGCCTCTATAGATGTTATGTAGAGTACTGTGAACTAAAAGCGATGTACAAGATCTAATATCAAGGGAAACACAACCACACATTAAGCGAATAAACTAACAATCACATATTTTTAGGGCGGGTTGTAAAATTAAATAAATAAACTGAAGCTATCAAAACAAAGAGATGGGTAGGTAACAAACTACACATTACGTTACATTCGGCACATTACGTTACATTCTAAAAATAAAGGAATAACAAATATATCAAGGGTGACATATATTTCAAACCCGGTAGTAAAATGAAAAGTACAGGGACATTTCCTTTTCAGCTTTTGCTGCCTTTATTATTGAAGATAGAAAAAAGTTTCGAAATAAAAGTTGTAGGACCTTTCTCGCTCTATGGGAATTTGTATTAGGAATAATAAAATTAACATCGCATGCAGAATCGAAAAACTGACTTAATTATTAATTTTTTTTATTGAAACATCCTATGTAAGATTGCTTAGAATGAAAGTCCTTTTCTCCTGATTTCAAAAATATAAGCATAGTTGATATTTAGTAGATAAGCTGTTTTCGAAATATTTCGTGTCAAATATATTAATTTTTCAGTCATAATAATATTAGAAAATAGTATCCAAAAAATGCTAAGGAAAAGACCTTGTATCAGTTAAGCTGCAGATTATAGGAACTGAGAGGATTTAAAGATATATTATAAAAATCGTTCAAGTGAAGGGCGACCTTAGTTAAAATCGATTTAATATTCAATGTTTCTTCGATTGCAGGAGACCATTTTCAGAGATTTTTACGGCACGATAAGAAAGCTCTGAATGTTTCAAGAGTATTTTGACGGTGTGAAGGTTCCTGAAAATGCATTGTGTAATCGAAGACGAAAGTTCGGAGAGTAGATATCTACTCCACTTTCACTTGGTGTATTTCCAAGAACCACGATTTCTTAATTCATCTATGCCGTGAAAACTTTAATTATCTGTCTTTTTAGATGTGAAACGAGAGATATTGGAAATCCGAGTGCAATTAATTAATAATAGCAATTTAGATTAAAATTAAATGATACAGCTTTAAGATGTATCCTATTCTTTATTTTTCTTATAGAATAGGTGCATAGGAACTCATCTTAACTAACAAATAACTTATTGTTATTGCTACATAGGATATTGCATATTATTCTGCAGCCTAAAATGTCCAAACACCCTATTATAATATAGTATAATAATACATTTTTCTTAACAGTCTAACAGACATTTCTTGTCATAACTTCAAAAATTCCCAGAGTAAACAAACATTAGAAAAGTATATTCGAAATTTCAACCATTCATAATAATTAGTCTATACAGGAAGTTGCTTCATTCCATCGTATAAACATTCTAACATATTCACATATTGTATTTCAACGCCGACATTTTTAGTATATTAGTTACTACCCCAAAAATATTTTTATTATGTAGGCCTATCTAGACATGACGTGTGAAGAATATTAAACATATGAGGGTAAGAGATTTTTGAAAGGTTTATTTATATTACCTGTTCCATTGATCCCAGGCACTGTACACGAATATTTATTTTAAATTATTTTTAAACACTATAAATACTGCGGTAACTACACGCATATTATTAAGCCAAATATTCTAAATATACCTACAACATGGGCTTTAGATTTTATATATTCTCATTTGAAATTTACCAATGTTTAGAAAGCTTTAATTTCCAAAAATATAAATATACAGGCTAATTTTAATACTGGCGTCAGATGTGGAACATAAATATTTTGATTTTAAATAATTATTAGGCTGATGCTTATGAATTCAAATAAGTAATACTGCAGTTTGACAAAATTGATTTTAGTTATATTCACAAATTATATAGGTAGTAGGTAGCAATTTTTCTTCATTATCGTGCAATTTTGACAAAGTATCATTCAGAAACTAAGGATCCTCTATATTTAATTGAAATTAGAGCTATTTATAAAGTAAGAATCTGTACTCAATTGTTAAGTTTTTTAAATAAATATTTCCATTTGCTCAACGGAGCACATTATTTGCTCATCACAAATATCACAAATAAGTGATGTTTATTTTTTAAATTTGAGCCAATAAGAGTGCTAAACAGCCGTTGTCATATAAAATTTAAATTATCTTGCAAGGTTCTGATAAATCTAAAACTGTTTTCCAAAGATATTTATAAAATTCGGTAGCGGTGCCAGAGCTTCCTTCAGGTTCGTGTTTCTATCTCGCCCAAATTGACTATATAGATTGTAATAATTCGTTAGGACCTCGTTTTTGACGTCGCAAGACATTTTTCGCTCAAAGCGATTGTGGTTTTACCATGCTTCGAGATAATGTATTAAATTACAATTAATGTTATCAATTAAGTATGATTGTAGAATGAGAAATAATACGAGTAGGCTCATTAGCGGGAAGCAAAAACTGTACTCTTCAAGGAAAACACCGGCGAGGATATCTTAGAGATTCTTGAAGTTAGCATTGATTATAACAATACTCTGTTTGACGGAATTAAATATAATTTGATTAATTAAACGACAACTTTAATTATATTCTTAATTGTCGCTGGTAACTAGGTCCAATTAAATGATTTCATTCATTTAACGTCCGTTCAAAATTTAACAATTTTTTACGCACTGTTGTGTGTTTTATGGTGAAACGAAAGCGACTCGAATCTTCAGAGATATCAATTTAGTTCCATTCATTAGTTACCGTCCAAATTAAGTCGCTTAGTGGCTATCTGACCCTAAAACAAGACAGAAAGCAGAAATTCATAGAGCAATCGATAATAATTTTCTCATTAACTGTAATTACTCAACCGCTTTGTAGATTATTGTGAAATGATTCATTAGGAACTATTTAGGTAAAAGAATATTGCCAATAGAATGCTATCTCGTTATAAATGTTAGAACATGTATTTTTAATGAGAGAAATGTATGTAGCCGTTGGTATATGTAAAGTAGTAAGTTGTACAAAAAAAACTAAATCATAGAAAATTTTTCGACTTTCACCTCCGACCATTGGGAATAAATCGGTTGGGTTAAGAATGCATATCATTAATGGCATGGTATAAAAGTCAGGATGGTATTTAGTCCCTTTTTCCTATTAAACTAATATATCACATCGAATATCCAAAAAAAATCGTGCATTACAACTGAGCTGAACGTTTTTTATTGGGATCCGTTCATCCAAAAAGTCAATTTAAAAATCGAAACTTTTAGTTTTAGTAGAAAGAACCAAGAAGACAAGTGGTGAATAAAATAAAAATTGTAAATGCTATCTAACCTAGTTTGGCAGATATTGCAAACCGTTTTCCATCAGATTCCCGTAAGATTTTCAAGTGCAGATATAAGGATATGAAGGAGCATTTCAGGAAAACGTATTCATATCATTCCATCCAACAATACCTATATCTATATTTCAGAACATATAAAAACTCGACATAAATTTATACTAAAAATTAACAAGAATATTAATTCGAGGATAAACATTTTAGAGTCATTTAACGAAATAAACCAAAAGTATGGTTTATTCGATTCAAAATAGTGTATTTCCTAACAAGTGCAGAAAGTGACATTTTTCCGCACGTGATTTTAGTTGGTGAACGACGCTTCAGCACAGTTCGGCCAAGCAATCAAGTGCGTAAAGCACACTATCCGCAAGAGTTAGGAACGGTATTTTTCCCGACGAGCGCGTGCAGAAAACGATAAAATTTGCTTTCATTAATTTGCATTGAAATAAAGAGAAACTACAACTATCGAAGCATTCTGCAGATTGACTAAAGCTGTTTTATGCATTTGAATATTCAGAATTTCGAATTCTGCATGAGTATGAACTTAACTCGTTTTGCCCAAAAAATAGACTTTACAGGTTTATGCACCGCTATTTACTTTTCCGCACTAGTGCGGAAACGTGTAACTTTCCAAATTAAAATGCTTGCGAAACAGTTCATTTTTCCGCACGCTCGTAGAAAAATAAATTGTAAACGTGTGTAACTAAAGATTTGATCCGAGCTCGATCAAATTCTTTGGCTATATATGTCTTCCTGACCTATTGCTACATAACGCCAACCTGCTGGAACCGTTCATTCTGACTTTCTTTAAAGGAATAATGTTTAAGAAGCTTAGAAATGTTATGTTATTTAAGAACTAAGTAGTAAATTTCGGCTTTTATATTTTGTTGATCAAAGAAAGTACTTACTTAGTATCCGATTCCTAATAAATGCCGCACCACACATTTGTTTTAAATAAAGCCGGTTCTGTGTGGTGAATAATAAAAGGGTATTCGTCATTTTACTACTGATAACTTTTAAAGACCTATTTGAGTTATAGTCAGAAATTAAAATTCTTTTATAAAAATGCGGACTTTGCTCTGGTACCAAATCAGGGTTGAAGCCTAAGTCGTGGTCTTAGGGCTCTAATGTAAACGAACTTGTTTAAAATTGAAAAATACCTAATGCATAAATCAGATAAAAAAATAACTTTGTCACGCTGAGATTTTAACGCATCTTGAATTTTAAAATAGGATTCTGTAACCTTTATAGCTTTGACTTCAAATATATATTTTTAATTATTATAAGAGATATATAAAATATTGCTGTATGGTATTATTGACCACCTTGTATTGTCTATATTTATCTAAGGGAAAATAACCATTTGGTGTCATCTTACAAAGTATTAGTAATCTCGATATTAGAGATGTTTGTTCAGTAAGTATGTGAATTTTTGAAATGAAACTTCTTTAGCGAGGGTATATAGAAGTTCGAAAAAATTAAACGGAAATCAAAGTGAAACACTTTAATGAAGCATGTTCCAGTATAGCTAGAGGGCTGAAATTTCCAGGACATATATAGCCGGGGTAAAATGAGTAAAATGTGGATGATACGTCATAGGGATAACATCCTGTACTTATTATAATAAAGAAACAGAACGCCAGGAATACAAAAATGGCGCCCTTTTAAGTAGCAAGTAAATGTATTTCCTTACAGTGCTGGTATATAGTGGCTTGCCTTGAATTTTATCGATAATTTTATATTTATAATTAAAACAATAATATTGCGCCCACGTTTTTCTCTTAACATCATCAAGTCAGGAAATTGTGCTATTCAAAAATATGGAAGCAAATTTCATTACAAAAAACTTAATATTATGCCAAAGTTGACTTTTCTGACATTCAGTTTTTTCCCTGACGATGATTCTTAAAATTCAGATACCTAATAGTTATTTGTTTTACTAGGCCGCAAAGTAGTAGATTGACTGCCGCGGCTGATAGTTCATAGCCGAGCGTAGCGAGGCTAGGAATTCAGCTAAGGCAGTCAATCTACTTTGCTGCCGAGTTGAACATATAATTTTTTCTCCGATTGTTTATAATTATATATGTATATTGTATATTTGCAAATTATTACAATTCCCACAATCTTTTTATTTTTCCTGTAGTGATAAATTCTCGGATAAATTAAAACAAAATTTGATAGAAATCGCAATTGTTGGAACGGTCGGTTGCTATGGAAATGTATATGTCCATAATAATTATAGTTTGACGTTTTATTCCCATGGAGACTAATTATTTTGCTGCCTAGGAAGCGAATTACTCACTTCGCTGCCAAGGCAGGAACAGTAATACTTTGGTGATTGATAGGTGTCTGCAAAATTAATATTTGCTGTCAATCGGAGAAAAAAACATAAAACTGTTATATTCACACCTTTTTTTACATGTAGATGAGGTATCAAGATATAGGATAACATCCTGTACTTATTAAGATAAAGAAACAACGCCTGGAATAAAGGAGTAGCGTCCTTTTAATAGCCATTAAATGTATTTCCTTATACTTAATACTGGTATGTACAGGGTGTTATTTAAGTACGTGGCCAAAATTCAGGAGGTGATTCATTGAGTGATTTTAAGACGAAAAGTATATAAACATATGTCCGGAAATGTTTTGTTTCCAAAATACTAAATGTTCAAGCATAAAAAAATGGCAGTGTACGCCACTGACTACTATTTAGTTTTTGTGTTTACTTCGGATTAAGGAACTAAAAATACAACGTTTTTGTTCTTTTGTTATTTTCGTATCTTGCTTACTTTTTTGAAAAAAAAATAAAAACCACTATTGTCCTTTTGACTATCACAAAAAAGTGTTTTTTTCTTTCTCAAAATCTAAGCAAAATACAAAAATAATACAAGGGAAAGCAAAGTTGTATTTTTAGTGACAAAATTTGAGAAAAATATAGCAGTTTTGAAAAAGTGAGTGGCGTACATTTTTTTGTCAAAAGTATCCAGTGGATTTCCTTCCGGGACGCCACTGGACTTAATAAATAATCTAATTAGGGCTAAATTAGCCCCTTACTACAGTAAATACCACTGCCGAATTTTAACAAAATCGACTAAAAGATTATTAAGATTTTTACAAAAAAAAAACGTTTTTTTTTGTGAAAGTTTGACACCCTATATTTGAAACAATAATATTGCGCCCACGTTTTTTTCTTAACATGGCATAAACCAGGATCTTCGTATGTTTTGAACACATTTTAATTACTGGTTTTGTAGAAAAATCGTATTGCTCTCCAGTAGTTCAATTTCCGGCTCAAACTGTATTTTTTCTTGTACTTTGCCTCTGCATTGAAAATTAGATTGTTTACATTTACCCTTCAATGTGATTAGTGAGTATGTACATGAAATAAAGCTTAAAAAATTGAGCGAGTCTGCTAGTACTCGAGACACTGATGTCTAAACATATCCTATATGAACATCTTCGACATGAAAATCTAATGCCACCTTAGGCCCCGCGACGCGGGAATATAGGCAACCACCTATTTGGAATTGGTTGCCTATATTCTGACGTTAGAAAAAACACGTTTTACACTAATGGTTACAGACAGCCTGCAAAACACATTCCCGTCACAGATACCACCTGACGTGCGCTGTTTAATGTTTACGTTTGTAACGTTTGCATTAGAATGTCTAATATTACATTTCACGCATAAGCCTCCGCTCGCTACAGGGGCGCAACGAACAAAAACTAAGGAGGCATGCCCAAATTCAAGAAAAAAAAATTTACAAATATAACCTCAAGAAAAAAAAAAACAACATCGGGAATCGAACTTGGGCCGCCGAACCAGAGGTCTAGCATCTTAACTACTGAACCACCAGATCACTTGTAAGCAATGTATTGCATCGTAAAGACATAGGTAAAATAGGAACGCAATCTAACGAAAACACCCTATGCCCTCTGACAAGTCGGGAATGTATTTTGCAAGCTTGTCTTCATCCTCTAGTCGTTTTACAAGGAAGCTCTGAAGTAGACTGCTCATGGTTATGATGTCACATCCGGGTTTCACACTTCCGTCCGTTTTCCAGACATTTACCCGAGGGTGTAGTCACTGTGGAAATCTTCTGTCCTACCGTGTGGAGATCTCATGGAGATCCGTGGGAATATGTGGAGATCTGTGGAAATCCATGGAGATCCGTGGAGATACATGGATATCCGGTGGAGATACGTGGAGATCCGGTAGGGATACGTGGAGATCTGGTGGAGGTACGTGGACATCCGGTGGAGATACGTGGGGATCCAAAAACTTCGGCTAAAATCGTGTAGAATCGGAAAGCAAAATTTTGTGCGCACCAAAGTGCGCATATCATTTTAACTGGAATCGCGGCCAGCGGTCATTTGTTTTAGGTCTTCGGCAACACGTGCAGGTCTGTTTTCGGCTGTAAAAGGTAATTGAATTTAGCAATTTCAGGCGAATAAAGTAAGCACTGGGAAAAAAAAGAAAGAAAAAAACGAAAATAGAACTTCAAGTAGAAGTATCAGAATCATTTTGTATGATTTCTCAAAAATCAAGCAAAATAGAACTTCAAGGACAATGATCAGAATCATTTCCTACGATTTCTCAAAAATCAAGCAAGGAAGAAAAGAAGGTGATAGTTGACTGAAATGAAGAGAAAAAAAACGTCTGGAAAGGGAACTAGTAAAAACTATAAGCCATAGTAGAAGAAAATATATCGACTAAATCCAAAAGTAATATTCTAACTAATTTAGCAAATACAGAAGTAAGCTATTTTAAAAAGAGAATGGATGATAATACAAGACAGAATATTCCTATGTTGCCAGAAATTGAAGAGCAACCTGAACTGGTAGATACTGATCAAACTTTTGACTTACCGGTCAAAGATATTCAAGAGCGACCTGAACTCATAGATACTGATGAAACTTTCGACTTACTGGTCAAAGATATTAGCGAATATTCGAAAAGTCAGAAAGTCAAGGAATGGTTGTGATTCATCAAAATATTCTATTACAAAAGAACAAAATATAAGGAAAAAGTGAAAATCAACCTCAAATAAAAAAGACTGAGCAGAAAGTGAAAGAGCAAAAAGGAGACTGTTAAAGATTCCCCAAGATCAACCATACATTATTTCTTTTTTCAAATGCATAAATGAAGCTGGAAAAGTCATAGAGGAAGACATAGAGCTTAAGAAATTGCTTTTTTAAATTGTGATAAACTAACCAATATTGGCGAGAGCGCACAAACAACGGAACAGCAAGAAAAGATACAATGGTAAAAGTTTATTAAACCTAACCACATCTAAGAATAAAAATGAATCAAGCAAAGGCAATAAATAATGCAAATCATTGAAGCAGTTGTGTGCTTGGATATATACTATACGAAACTTTGATTTCTAATTTAAATGGAGCCCTACCCTCCATATCAACAGTACTAAGAGATTTTAGTCAACATGGAACTTTTGAAGAGGATAAACCAAGAATACTAGAACTACAAGAGAATTTGGGAAAACGAAGCCTTCGAAAATTAGTATTGTTAAAAAATTATACAGTTAAACGCTATTGAAGCAATACATTAAATTACACAACCGATGTCGATATAGGATATGTTTACACATCAGTGTCTCGAGTACTAGCAGACTCGCTCATTTTTTTATTTTAATAAAACCGAGAATAAAACTAAGTTGATGTCATATATCTTTTTTTAATTTTTTTTTCTTTAAACATAAATTTTATGTTCAGATATTGTTTCTTCTCTAAAACATCAAGTTATGAGCAAAATACGGGGGTAAAATAAAACTGAGATAGTTAGCGATACAGTCGTTCTACAGTGATAATCTATTTTCTGCCATGGTACATAATCTACTATTATTAGGTCAAGTATTACATATCGTTCGTGTTCGTAATAGTCTACTTACTACCTCTAAAAAGCTTGTGATTTATCCATATTATCAACATGGATACAAATTATTATTAATATCAAAGTACCCTTGAAAGTACCACTTTCTGACAGCAAAAACGTGTTTTTTTTTCCAAAGATCGAATTCCATATAAAATTGGAAAGTTATTAATGTATATAGAGGTCCGGAGGAGACCCCTGAAGATCCAAAAAATATCCATGGAGATCCATGGATACACCTGGAGATCTTAGGATATCCCTGGAGATCCAAGGAGATCCATGGATATACAAGAAGACCTCCACAAATGTAGATTTTCTGTGGTAAAAAATCGCAAGTGACTACCCCCTCGGATTTACCCTCATACCGCCACGTAAGATGTTTCCATATCGAAAATAGAAAAGATTCTAAAAATCTGATACTTATGTCTTTCGTTTTTCGATCACTTGGTTTGTACAAAGTAAACTCAATATTTTTATACACAAATATTTGTGCATTTGAAAAATATATATAGCGCATCTACAATATAAAAGATACTTAAATAAAACACCACACTCCTATGAATTTGGAGGTAATATCGTGTAGAACATTTCGTCCAAGTGCAGATTGAAACTGTATCAGAAGGTGCATTTCAGGGAAATTTCTGCACATATAAATACATCAGAAATAAGTGTTGTAACCTCGGTTGTAACGCATTTGAGGCCACTGTTTTTAATAAAAAAATGATGTAGTATCGTCAATGACTGAATAGTTGGGGTGGGCATTTTTTTATTTCAGCCTCGTCTTAATTATGTCTCCAAAAAAGTGAGGACTTTCAATTTCAGGCTCTTCTTTAAATTAAATATATTTACATATCTGATAAACCTCAATGTTTGTAACGATGTACCTAATAGCCTATTAGGTACATCGTTACTTTAATTTTTTTTTTTAAATATTGAATTATAGTTTTTGCTTTGTGTTTTCTTATATACTCGTATATAACTCATACCTTTTGTTTAGACGTTTTTGTACGCTCTGCAATACATTTAATATTTTCCCCGAGATGCACTATTTTTCTTATAATAGGGAAAGTAAATTTGGTATTTCGAAAAAAAATCGAATATGAGATGCGTGTGTGGTGAGCACATGTGTGCTCATTTTTTATAATATTTTAGTGAATATAATTTTTTCTGATTAAGCAAATTTGTTTCTTTGGAAGTATATGCCTCCTAAAGAAAACTCGGCTTTCTATTTATTTTGTTCATTTAGAAACGGGTGAATACCGAGATTTAAAAGCTTAAGAATGCAAACGAATGCACGCACATTATTAATTTCCTGTAACTGACTAGATTTTATAAACGACGGAAATCCACTCACATAAATCAGAAATAAAAAATCGTAGTCATTTATAACAGTATAATGCAAATAATGAAAAGAAAACGAAATGTGAATGCTTAGATACTTATATTAGGAACACTGATAATTATTATTACTGCTTGTCAGAGCGTAATTAATAGATTTCTAACATCATTAAATTGGTAGTTTAAAAAATGTTTTATTAAGTAGTTAATAATTTATAATTGCATAGTTACAAACTGTATATTGTAGTCGATAATTAGTACATATTTTTAAACTCTACTAGGTACATGAGATAATTTATCTGATCCCCAGAATCTATTCATTCTACCAGATTTTTTTTGATTTTCTGTGAGGAGATGATATATTTTACAAGTACATATATTTCCTATAGCATTTTTCAATTTTAGCCAATTTAAATACATAAGATATCAAATAAGGCAAAAGGCTAGGTTAGGTACCTATAGCGAATGCAACATATACAGGGTGTCTTAAATACCGTGTGCCACTATTGATATCTCCGAAACGGTAAGTGCTACGAAGTCGGTTAAATTAGAGAAAAGTAGCCGTTTTTGATACCCCCGTTTACAGTGTTGTCAAATTCCTGTTAGTTTCAAAGATTCAGGGTGATTTATGGAAAATGCCTAAAAATATTTCGTCAATTATTACAAAAACTGTTCATATTCGAGACACAGTTTAAATTCAAAAGTTGTATATTTTTTCCGCTCTACAACATGGTGCCTTCAAATTTCACCTCCGGCGTTTCGTATTCGGGCCACCACCATCAACTTAATTTTCTTAAATACGGACCTGCATTTTTTATTTCTGATTTTAAGAGCTTCTGATGTCCCAAAACCTATGACGTATCTCACTTATTCGAAAAATTCACATTATTGGCATTTTCCATAAGAACCTAATGTGTTAGAGAGAGACAAAAAAGGGAATTTTTGGTAGGAATTAAATAAAAATTGGAAAAAGTATTTTTTCGAATAAGTGCGATACGTCATTGGTTTTGGGACATCAGAAGCTCTTAAAATTTGAAATAAAAAATCCAGGTCCATTTTTAAGAAAACTAAGTTGATGGTGGTGGCCCGAACACGAAACGCCGGAGGTAAAATTTGAAGACAACATATTGTAGATCGGAAAAAACTATAACACGTTTGAATTTAAACTGTGTCTCGAAAATGAATGGTTTTTGTAATAATCGACCGAGTAATCGACGAAATATTTTTAGGCATTTTTCATAAATCACCATGTATCTTAGAAACTAACAGGAATTTGACAACACTGTAAACAGATCCTTAATGGGTTTCAAAAACGACAAATTTTTGTCTAATTTAACCGACCTCGTAGCACTTATCATTTTGGGAGATAGCAATAGTGGCACACGGTATTTAAGACACCCTGTATGCGGTGTCTTTCAAAAGTACCGAAACCGAGGGGTAAACCGCTGCCAAATATTTGTACACCAGATTAGACAATATTGAGTGACTACACGGACTTCACCGAAGATTACACGGACTTCATCAGATACTATACAGACTTCACCTCAGATTACACATGCTTTACAAGATTACACTGATTTCACATATGATTTCACAGAATTTATCTATGATTACACTGGATTACACAGATTACACATATGCATGCACAGACTTCACACTTATGTGAATATACGTATTTAGTAAATTATAACAACTATATTTCGTTTAAAGAAGGAACAGTTCTAAATTATTTCAATGTCTTTAATTAAAATAAAAAACAAAAAAATTAAATCATACAACAAATATTATCAAAAGTAACATAAGAAAATTCTTTAGTGAGATAAGTAACTAGCTAACTTAAGCAGTTTAATTCAATTAATAGCTTAAGAAATAACAGCTTCAAATTATTCTATGTCTAATATAAAATTTCCATACGACTAAATTATTACAATTTAGGTCCGGAAAAATAGTATAAAATAAATAATACCTATTCTTAAAAACAATAAACAATAGGTTTAACTATTGCCAACCGAGTTGCCAACTTATTAACAAAAAAAAATTTAACTAAACTAAAACTTATTTAGCACAAAGTTGCTAAAATGATGGTATCTATGTCAAAGAACCAAAATACAATTTAAGTCAAACTTACATAAATATTTGCACATAATAATATTATGAATTTTCGCGAAGTAGAAATAATATGCTTTTTTCCATTTTACACATACCAAAAATACCAGAAAATATCAATATTATCACTTTTACCACGGACCCCAATGTGTCGTTTCGGCTTTTTCCAACTATTTTCAAAGTGTGTACAAAGGCTCCCACCAGCCTGCAAATATTGATCCGTTAATGCAGTATTCCGATAGCATCGACATTTCACCAATAACTACTGATGATATAGTTGCAGCAAGCAAAAAACTTTAAAACTTCTGACCCCCACTTCATTGTTAGAGACTGTTTCATCGTTTTATGCGAGCCACTGTATCATATCTTCAATCTGATCCTGGAACTGGGCATACTTTCCGAAAACTTGAAAGAGTCTGTCCCATTCATAAGAAGGGCGATCGAACAGTTATTGAGAATTATCGTCTTATCTCCATGTTATATAACTTCTCCAACATATTCGAGATTACCCTGTACAAATTTTACCAGCATCTTTGTCATTAAATTGCTTTATTTCTACTTCGTTAGAACAAGGCTGGATTATGGGTCACTTGTATGGTGTCCGTGGTATGATTGCCACATTGATTCGTTGGAGGCACTGCAGAGGCGATTTCTCAAGTATCTTATGTTCAGAGAGGACGGTAGGTACCTACCCAGACAAAGGGTTTGATCATTCCCTTTTGTTGTCTAGATTCAGGGAACTGTCGCTGTCTGCGCGCAGAGACTCATAATCGCTGACATTCTTATACTTATAAGCTTCTCAATGATGTGATCGATTGATTGCCCCTTTCTTTTGGAAAATATACCAATTCATGTACCGCGTTTAGGAGCTAGACCACAACCCGCGTTCAGTCTGAGACTGGAGAGATCTAATATTCTATACCAGATCCGCATTTATAACATGTGCAAAAATTTCAATCTTGTATCAAACGCCTGTCATTTACATACCAGCAGCTTTCTAACGTCCTGAAATATCTGCGTGAGGCGTCTGGTTTCCCACCTTAACTGTATCTCCACATTCTTCATCTTTATTTTTCATCTGTATTTCTCTTGTCACTTCTTATTTTGGCTTCATTTGTTTTTTAGTTTCCTATCTTACTTTGCGTTATTCGTAAAGTTCTTGATCGGTTTTGTTCCTCTGCATTCCTTATTTTTAGTCTTAATTTAATTTGCTAGTTTATTTTAATTATTACTATTATTTATATTATATTGTATTATTTTTCTTTGTGTAACAATATTTTTGTGAATTACTTGTTCTTAATTTGTATGGGAATTTCCTGTAAATGGGCGTTTGCCTGTTGGAAATAAAGAGCTTATTATTATTATTATTATTATTATTATTATTATTATTATTATTATTCCCATTGAAATTTTTCTCCGAATATGGCTTCTTACTCTTACTTACTCTTACTCTTTAAAAATTATGGTAGATTCCGATAATTATCTAGCATTTGGCAACACTGTTTAGGACATCGAACAGGTAGTTGCGACGTTGTGACATGTACCTTGTGAATTATACATAGTTATTGCGCATGCGCATGTTAGATAATTGTACAGAAATACTATAAGGATTACACGGACTTCACTATGATTTCACAGATTACACAGGATTACACTCCAAGATTTCACGGATTACACTAGATTACTCGTTGATTACACACGGATTACACATAAGTACATGCAGATTTCACATGACTACACATAGATTTCAAGATTTCACATGATTACACGTAGATTACACGTGATTACACAAAATCTGTACACCAGATTACATCAGCGGTTTACCCCTTGACCGAAACGGTCTAATATTTCGAAAGGGAATGAATATAGAAAAACGAAATTTGCTGCCTAGGGGTTACAGTTTGCGCTTGATTTGTAAATGTTGCCAAACTTACCGAATTCTACCTAGATACTGGACGCTCCGTATAGATTTTTTTAATGGAACCTTCTTTTCATTTTTATCGCAATTAATTCATCTCAATCCTATTGCTATAATCACCAAACATCACATCCTTACTTTCGTTGTTTCTTGAAATATGACAACGAGACCTTTTTTTCAAAAGTACTGA
>MU182855.1:31714-67181 GCA_016904865.1 Pissodes strobi
ACCGTACAGTATCTTAAAAATAGTAGACTTAGCAACATCGCTAATACAATCTATCTGTAAATAGATCCTGAATGGGTTTCAAAAACGACAAATTTTTGTCTAATTTAACCGACCTCGTAGCACTTATCATTTTGGGAGATAGCAATAGTGGCACACGGTATTTAAGACACCCTGTATGCGGTGTCTTTCAAAAGTACCGAAACGGTCTAATATTTCGAAAGGGAATGAATATAGAAAAACGAAATTTGCTGCCTAGGGGTTACAGTTTGCGCTTGATTTGTAAATGTTGCCAAACTTACCGAATTCTACCTAGATACTGGACGCTCCTTATAGATTTTTTTAATGGAACCTTCTTTTCATTTTTATCGCAATTAATTCATCTCAATCCTATTGCTATAATCACCAAACATCACATCCTTACTTTCTTTGTTTCTTGAAATATGACAACGAGACCTTTTTTTCAAAAGTACTGAAACGGTCTATTTTCAGAATGGATTAAGATGGAAAAACAAAATTTGCTACACAGAGGATTGTGCTAACAATGTTGCCAAGTCTACGGAAGAAGTCTAAAAGGAGTTCCATTTAAAAAAATTAAATACCGTACAGTATCTTAAAAATAGTAGACTTAGCAACATCGCTAATACCATCTATGAATTGAGTACAGCCAGTGACCTCGTAGCAAATTTCGTTTTTCTCTCTTAATCCGTTTTGAAAATATTAGACCCTTTCGGTATGAAGAAACGAAGTAAATATTTGATATTTGGGGGTTAAAGTAACAGCAATGCGATGAATTAATTGCCATAAAAATGAAGTGGGTTTCCATTTAAAAAAATGAAGTTGCGTACAGTGTACAGCGTGATCCCCTATAATGTCGCCCCCCTTTAACTTTTTTAGTTTTTAGTCTCGTTTTAAGTGTCCCAAAAAAATTAAAAGTATGATTATGTAGGTACCGAAATTCTTTTTGTGCGTTTAAAAAATATTTGAAAAATGATCAGTATACAGGGAAAAGCAAAAAGTTATTTTTTTTTCAACGGAACACCCTATATATAAATTTATTTTTCGATTCCTCGTAAAATTCCAAGCATATTTTATATATGATGTCATACCTCTAGAGTTAGTAGTTTCACAGTTATAAACAGTTGAAAATCGGTACTTTGGCTACTTTTCACCTTTGTAGCAAGAAGATCATTAGAGATGGAGTAAAATAAATTTCACATTCCTATCTTAACTTTTCAAAAGCTATCTGACGGTACTAACTGGCAGGCGGTACCATGGGTACCGCAAATCTGGGACCTTGGTTGGTACCATCAGTTAGCACCAACAGATAGCTCTGGGAAAGTTAAGATAGGAATGTGAAATTCATTTTACTCCATCTCTAATGATCTTTTTGCTACCAAGGTGAAAAGTAGCCAAAGTACCGATTCTCAACTGTTTATAGTTTTCAACTGTTTATAGGTGTAAAACTACTAACTCTAGAGGTATAACATCATTAGTAAAATATGCTTTGAATTTTACGAGGAATCGAAAAATAAATTCATATATAGGGTGTTCCATTGAAAAAAAAAACTTTTTGTTTTTCCCTATCCTACTATCATTTTTCCAATATTTTTTATACGCAGAAAAAATGTATTTTCCAGTACCTACATAACTATACTTTTAATTTTTTTGGGACACTTAAAATAAAAAAGTTAAAGGGGGGGGGCGAGATTATAGGGGATCAGCCTGTACAGTATCTAGAAACAGCCATTGCCATTTATAGATCGAGCGCAAC
Source organism: Pissodes strobi (assembly GCA_016904865.1). Lineage (NCBI taxonomy): Eukaryota > Metazoa > Arthropoda > Insecta > Coleoptera > Curculionidae > Pissodes > Pissodes strobi. The sequence continues at coordinate 33,486 of MU182855.1, forward strand.
CAGTAACCCCCATATAGCAAATTTCGTTTTTTTTTGTATTCAGCCGTTTTCTAAATACTAGACAATTGCGATGCTTTTGAAGGACAATGTATTATAAATATGTATAACAGTGTTGCCAGATCCAAAAGATAAAACAATCTCTGACGCTTAAAAAATAGCGATTTGGCGAACAAAATGGTAGGCACATAGTAAATGGCAGTTAAAAAACTTCGTAAAAATCTTCGGGGATAAGTAATACAATGTTAACCTAATGCGCCACGGACCCTTCGTGATAGACAAGTTAGTCAACTGAACGTGTTATAGTGAGTAGAAATGTGTTACAGTTACTTTATTAACTTGATGCCTAGTATTAATTGGGTTATTAAAGATTTTAAAAATAAAAGCCAGTATTAGCTTGGGATAACTGCAAAAAATTACATTTCAAGATTCTAAAAATAATATTATGTACATAGTAATCCGTTTAAAATATCACAGTTGCTATTACTATCTAATACGAGATGTAATAGAAATGGCAACATTGCACTGTCCAAACTATTGTGCAGGGTAGAACATATCCGTTTATGTAAACCAGAGTAATCCGATGATTGGTTCGCCAAAAACGTCTAATGTACTGTTAATCGCCCTGTGATTACTTATTTATTTGCAGTAAAAAAAAATAACTGTAAAATAGCAACTCAAATGGCAACTTTAAAAACACCTAAATAAAAAAGTGAAAGGAGACTCGGGGATCAATTTGCTGATGTCTCCAACGATGTCGTTTTATTTTAAAAATGCTGGGTTTTTCACTCGGTTTTTGGGTAAAAAACTGAGATTTTTAACGATTTTGTTCGCAATAAGCAAAACCATAACAAAGAGATTGAATCGCTACAATGATTATTGGTTCCAAGTTAGATTTATTAAATTATATCCTAATTATTTACTGAGAAATTAGCTTAAAAACAGAGTTAAAACGTAAAGCGGCTACAGGATTTTTGGGCACTATTTTTAATTTAATACAAGGCCAATGTTTCTGCATTACTTTGTTCTATCATCTGCAAACCGAAATGTTGTCGATTTAATAAAAATAATAATTAATGCTCAGAAAACCTGATAACTGCCCTTTATTAATTGAAATTAGCAGACGAAAAAGCTATTAAGATAGTAAATACGTATTAATTAGCATTTACTTAAAAACCAGCTTAAAAATAAATTGACAAAGTCCTGTTGTTCACATAATTGCTCACATAACTACAATTCTAAGTACAAAAAAACAAATCTACAATATACAGGGTGGTTAGAAAGTTACAAAATATTATAAAAGCATGGTGATATACAAAAATTAGTTTTATTATACGAAGTTTTTAAAAACTTTTAAACACCCTGTATTTTGTCGATTTGAATTATTGTTTAACTTAAAAGTGGAAAGTTCTGACTGCGAAGAGATAATAGCCACTATAGTAGAAACGCTTTCTTAAAAGTTCCAGCCTAATAAGAAAAGAAGTAGTCCAAAAATTGAAAAAGTTTAAGCGGTTGCATTTGCGTCAGTACTTGTTTATTGTATTACATAATAGGCGCGATTTGAAATTCAAGTCAATATTTTGAAGCTTTTTGCCAGTTTTTTTAATTGAAGCCGTCTGACAACAAGTATTAATATTTTGTCCAAAGAAGAAAAACAATTTCACCATTATTTTTAAATTGCTGTAGCTTGTAAACGAATTAACGGGTCTTGACAAACTCTTCAGATATTGAAAGGTCGTTCCATTTAAGTTTCGCATCAGAAAACCGTCTTGCTATAACAAGGATATCTGGATATTATATAGAGTAGAGGAGCAAGTGGTGTAAAACTGAAAAAGTTTAATTTGTTGCACTTACCAGTGTAGGTATTTGTTTGGTGCATAATAGTATATCTCGGAACGTTTTTGTAATTTTTTTGTCAAAAATATAATTTTTTTTCCAAAAACGGTATTTTTATGACAGAGATTCTCAAATTCTACTACAGTCCTTCGTAGCCTGATAGAAATGTATTAAAAACATTTCCCACACAATTTTAGATTCATCGTATTACAATTTTTCCTCGACAATGAAAAATTTAAATTGCGGGCAATATGGCTGTACTTGAATGAAAAATTGTTTTGTTATAGATAGTAATATTGTTATTAAAGAAACTATACCAGAATGTTGTAATTGTTTACATAAAAACCCGTTTTTTGGAAAAAATCGATATTTTGTTTGTCAGAAGACTTCAATTAAAAATCGTGCCTATAATCTAATACAGCAAACAAATACTGACTTAAATGCAACAGCTTAAGCTTATTCATTTGGACTACTTTCGTCTATGTTCTGTATAATATCTGACTATCCTTGTTAGCGCAAAGCGGCATCTCGACCGACGTAAAATCTTAATGAAACAACCTTTCAGGATCTGAAAAGCTTACCAATATCCGCCAGTTCGTTTTTAAACTACAGCAATTTAAAAATGGTACTAATTTTTTTTTCTGACGAGCAGTTTATATAGGTTTAAGAATAATTCTATCCTTATTCTTATTAGGGAAGTTTATAATATTGTTGGTCAATAATAATATTAGCCCAGATACCGAGCGGTGGTTATTCAAAAGAGAAACAAACCTCTCTTTTCTGTTCACCAATTACTAATATATTCAGTAATTTTATTTAATCCCACTGCATCCGGAGAATCAATTTTCCTTCGGGAAAAATGTACCTGCATTCTTCGTTGTAAGAATTATATTTAATTACATACTAGGTAGTACTAAGGACATAGATACATAAAATGAAAATAAACCTCAAAGAAAAGTTAAAAGTTGTCACCAAAACGTTAAATGTCCTCACCTGATCATCCAACAAATTGCAATTGACATTTTTCCATCCCCCAGCGGGGACCGTACAATTACATCCCTGCACGTCGCAAATTGTGTACCCCTTTTGCGCTACCACAAGTCCCAATAAGGCACTTAGGAGCACCACAGTCGCCAGAATCAGCACTAATAACAGTCTCTCCGCACTCTTCATTATTATTTTTTATCTTATTGCTTACACTCATGGTACACAACACTCGCACCACCAAGACATTGTGCCATACGCCCTACGTTTCGGATGTACTGCCGGGCATCATCAAAACAACAGTGCGCATCTCGATTGTTTTACAAGAGCGTCAATTGTCTGGTAGCATTGATCGATTATTGGCAATTTCTTGAATGAAAACAGCTGAATGTAAACGCGCACGTAGTCGACTCAATTCGAAACGCACGCTGGTGAGCCTAAACGGACCGACTGACTGATGCTGGTTGATGTTTATGAAACAGCCGCTGGCATAGTCGTGTCAGCCCGGCTGGTTGGGTTCTAAGCATTGGCGTAACTAATGAAATTTCTCATAAGATGCCTAGTATTTTACTAATATTGCAAAGCAAATCATTCAACATCATCTTTCAACAAAAGCAATATTTCTATCAAAGCTTTTTTAGTATATCCAATTACTGCAAATGTTCGACATATACTTTCGTTACGACTCGTAATTGAAGATGTAAGTGGATGAAGGGCCCATGTAACATTTTTGTGAAAAATTAGTTTTTTGTGGAAACGAAGGTCCCAAGTACATATAATTTTATCCTGATATGATTCAACTCAATTTTCCAACTAATAAACGAAATAGCAGTGGATGAAGGACCTATGTTCATACCAAAATATATATCAGTTAGTGAATGAAGGGCGTATGTATCATTTTACTGTACATAGTCCCAAAATTATCGTTTACTAATAAAAAATAATAGAGTGTCATAGTGGATAAAGGGTCCATGTTCGTACTTGTGCACATAGGTCGTTTATGTCTATAATAATACAAACTTTTCCGCTATCTATAATAGTAGATGAAGGGCCTGTGTACGTGACTACAACGACAGGCGGTATAAAAATAAACAACTTTACTAATATGATAGCTGAAATCTGCAGTTAATCGCGAGACCGCGTGCAATGTGCGTTTCAAGTAAAAAGTTTGCTGTACAGAAATATTGCGAAAATAAGGGAAAATGTGGTTGTAACATCCTGTAAGTGATTTAAAATTTTTTATTTACGTGCGGGTGACATGTATGTGAATCCCTTTAACCGTTTCTGTAATGAAAGCGAAAAAAAAAATTTCGAAATTAATTTTCGAAAAAAATAAATTTTGATGTTGGACTCTGGAGAGGGGTATTTGGGGACGCGGAGTTCGAATTTTTTGTCAAAAAAATCGTACGAGTTTGTTGTACCAAAATATTTTGAAAATAGGGGTTTTTTGAAAAAAAATGTGAGGTTTGAAAAAAATTGTTTTTATGTAGGTGACGTGTACGTTGATCTCTCTAACCGTTTCTGTAATGAAAGTAACAACAAATTTTTTTAAATAAATTTCGAAAAAAGTACATTTTGATGTTGGTACTCTGGAGAGGGGTATTTGGGGGTGCGGGGTTCAATTTTTTGGTTTAAAAAAATCGCACGAGTTTGCTGTACTGAAATATTTCGAAAATAGCCGATTTTTGGGGAAAAATTGTGGTTTTAACACCCTATAAGTGATTTAAATTTTTTTGTTTGTACGTGGGTAACGTGTACGTTGATCCCTCTAACCGTTTCTGTAATGAAAGGAAAAAAAATTGAAAATAACTTTCGAAAAAAAAATTTGATGTTGATACTCTGGAGAGAGGTATTTGGGGGCGCAAAGTTCGAATTTTTGGTCTAAAAAATCGCACGACTATGCTGTACCGAAATATTCCGAAAATAGGAAATTTTTGGGGATAAATTGTGGTTTTAACACCCTGTAAGTGATTTAAAAAAATTATTTGTACGTAGGTGAAGTGTACGTTGATCCCTCTAACCAGTTCTGTAATAAAAACAAAAAAAAAATAAGATAATTTTCGAAAAAAAATTGATGTTGGTACTCTGAAGTTCTAAAAGTAAAACCTGTATTTGGGGGCGCGGATTTCGAATTTTTGGTCTAAAAAATCGCACGACTTTGCTGTACCGAAATATTTTGAAAATTGATATAGGGAAGATTTGCCAAAAAATTTTTGAAGTTATTAATGGGAAAACAAACTTATTGGGTGAAAAGGTTAGTTTCAGGTATGGCATTAAATGGTTAAGGGTAGAAGAGTATGGAAGCTATCTATATAAAGAGAGCTTAGATCAGAATTGTCCATTTTTAAAGGTCAATCAAGGTACTCAGAACAGAAACTACAAAATTGTCAACTTAAAGTTATAAGTAATAAGAAGAATCTAGTGTCTACTGAAAAATTGGAAAATATAAAGGTGCAGCTGAAATTTGTCGAAGAAGAATACAAATATTTTTATGAAAAACTTTTAGAAGAATACGAAGAATCAAGCAATGCAGTAAAAAAGCCGTGAAAAAAAGAAAATTGAGATAGGTTAAGGATTAAGTCAGGTTTTACTTTTAGAACAATGGTTAAATTAATGTAATTTTAGTTGAAAGGTATATAGATCCTTTATACACTAACTACTTGTATGAATGATAAAACAAAACTTAGTGTATGAAGGGTCCAAGTACACTTTATATTTTTTTTCTCCTAAAGTATGTATTTTTTTTCTTACACTATTTTGTATATTAGATTTTTGGATTAAAGATCTTTGTCTAGAAAAAAAATCGTTTCCTTAAATAGTTCCAAAAAAAAATCCGGGCATAATAACTTTAAACCACTTTTCCTCAAAATTAACTTAATTGTACATGGGCCCTTCATCAACTTGTGTCTTCAATTATTTGCGTCTTTCTGATAACTCCTATGACTTCTAATTAAAGTCTTTTGGCTGAGTGTCTAACGCAAAATGTTTCACTCAATCATGATTTCCAACCGCATTCTTGATAGTGCTATTTTTGAAACACTAAAATAGCACTAGCAATTGTAGCGGTTTTTGTCAAAAAAGGTCGATATTTGGCAAATTTGTCTAAAAGCATCAAATTTTTCAGGGGCGTTTTTAAGTCATCTTAAGAGAAGTGATCCGCAGGGCAAGCCCAATTTATGACTGTGATTCAAGGTGCCGCCGATTTTTCAAAATAGTGGACCATAAATCGACAAATCTTATTTACCAACGGGTTTAAACATTCAACCTCGTTTTTTACTAATTTTGGATCGTAGATTTCATTAAAAATTATAATTTTAGGCGACCCAAGTAACCATAGGAAGGGTGACTCATAAAATGACTGTATCTGCCCTCTATTCACTTCTACAGAATGCCTTTTACAGGATCAACTGTGGAGACAAACCGTTGAAGAATGGATTAACGACTCACTTTTCTCTACTGGATTTCCCTTCTTAACCTTGAGATTTTGTATCTTTATTGTGTAGGGTCTTTACGAGGTGGTGAATTTAATCTCTCCATTGAATCAATGAAGAAAGTGATGCCATGGTTTTTTGCGTTCAACCACAATAACTATTCTCCGTGGCCATCGGTACACATCAATACTCTTCCTAACACGGCACCAGCGATTCACAAACTGTTCTTGGGAGGTAATTATTGAAACAACGTAATAATAATAATAATAATAATAATAATAATAATTATTATTATTATTATTATTATTATTATTATTATTATTATTATTATTATTATTTGTATATATATTTTTTTCTTTTTGAAGGTAATTTAGTTCTACATAAGATAAAGCGACCTTTCTTTGTTATAGCTATTGACCAAGCCCATGCCATGAGCAAAACAGCGCAATAATTAAATCTGAAGGAGGTGCTATAAGTCTTACTCAGGATCCCTCATCGTTGCGTCGCGTCGATTTACAATTGCGGGCCCTGTAGTCAGTAGATTCCTTCAGGAATTTGAACAATATCTTAGAATATCTTACCTGTCAGATACATGTTATTAATAAATGTTCTTCTCTGAAGGAATCTTTTTCACATTCTGGCAACGCATTAGAGGAACTGGGGGAGGTTCTAACAGGAAGACACAATGACATTGATTGATAAAAATTGACTTTAATGCTTAATACAAGTTGAACAAACGGACATGGAGATGTATATTTCATTTGTACTTAAGGGACTTGAAATAAGACCAAAAGTGTGAACGAATTAGGTAATCGGATCAAAACATATATTATGTTCCAAAGAACAATGCAAAAGACACTTTAATTAAAAGCAATCAAACGTGCAACTTTTTCTCGCCTATTTATTGTCAGCGAGTCAATAAAACTGGACCTGAATGATTTCCTGAAGTACAAAAATCTAGACTTTTCATCATCTATTTGATTAAATGGTCATCTACGGACTGGTAATATATCGAACTTAATAGAAATATTGGAAAAATTCGGTTTACTTTACAATAAAAGTCCCACAGGCTGCGACGGAATAGTTTATGATGGAGCTGGAATGCCAAAATATTTGGAATTATTGCCTTTTTTCAAAAGCCAAGTACCTTCATTATATAGGAAAAAGGGACCTTTACAAATAATGATGGTATCAAAAAGGCCTGCGATTAACACAGGTGTACGCAGGCAAGCATTCGAGGAAGTGAGTTATGACTTTTTTTTTATATAAACATGTTTTTGTGGCTTTTCCCGAATAAGTGAAACGATTTTTTTAGCAACTCTGAAAAGCAAAGGCTAGTATTTGTCATTTTGGCCAAAAGCCCAGTAGAAGAAGAAAACTTAGAAACTGCTACGAATGTTAGTAGCATTGTTATGGCCTCTGAAAATAATTTTTTTGATTTGTCCGGAAAATCGTGCCAAAACTGGGAGGAGGCAGACGGGCGCCAACAATGTTGTACTCCGAAGAATCCATACTGATGTTGTGGATTTGTGTATTTCGTCCATTTTTTAGCTTCAGGTTATGGGCTTAAAACAATTGCGGATTTTATTTGGGCGTGTGCAGTCCACAACATTGCTAGCATGTGGTAGGAACGGAGAGATACATAGGCTTAAGAGGGTTTCATGCATTTACTGGTTGAGACAGTGTATCCTTTTTTAGTAAAAAGGCAACAAACGAGCATGGAAAAGTTGGATGGCATGTGAGTCAACAACTGAAGCTAGTTTATATATTTGCCAAACGGCTACATTTCATGTTACATACAGATACTTTTGAAAGAGTTTGCAGCAAAACTATTATCCGCAATCCTAGAATACACAAAAGTCGATCAGCTACGAACAAACTAACCCCTTCTGCTAAAAATAGGCCCTTAATTCCCCCTAGCCCAGTCTTAGGACCCTGTCTTCGAGCTGCATATCAAACAGGCCAAATATAGGGTTGATCCATAGATATGCTTGGAGTTGGATCAAACAGAATGAAGTGTGGGGGCTAGTTTGTTCATTACCTGCCATATAGACAGCATGCAGGGAGATGTAAGAGTGCGGCTGTAAGTCGTGCTGTAATTGCGAACATCGTTCATTCCAACTCGCAGGTTTACCTTATACACTACAGTGCAAATGCAATGGTTCATATAAGTACACAAGAGTTAATTGATTAATTTAAATACCTTAAATAAAATCGACTGATTTAGCTGATACTTGATGGATATTTATTGCACAATTTTAAAAGAAAACAAAGGTTTTAAATTTGCACAATTTACTTTAACAAAACCGTGACATATGTTTCAGCACACGGTGGTTTCAAACGGACTAACTACAAGTGTGCACACTTTTAGTTAGTCCGTTTGAAGAAGGCACCGTGTGCTGAAACATTTGTCACAGTTCTGTTAAAGTAAATTGTGGAAATTTAAAACCTTTGTGTTTTCCTGTTTCCTGTAACAAAATAGCTGAAATAATTACTAATACGTTAGTCCTTGTTAGTGAAAACCATGAAGGCGTTTTAGAATAAGATCAAGAAGAAGATAGGAATAGTGTTACTTTTTAACCACCCTGTACAGTAATTTTAAATAAACTTGTAACAGATTAAAACACGAATAATTTTATTGAATTTTACGGCCAAAAAATTAGTCGAAAACGACATTTTAAATGCTAATAAAGGCATTTGCCAAAAAATAATTTCAATTTATATTCAGCCATTTTGGAAAATGGCCACCATTTTCATCAGAATGAAAAAGCTAACCCAAACTAACCCAATCTGAGTCGAAAACGAAATATAAACGCTAAAATCTGTGGACAATTTATAGTCCGCCATTTTGATCGGAATGGAGAACTAATTTTTTGAATGAATTTTGCGACCCAAAATTTAGTCGAAAACGACATAATATTAAAAGCTAAAAGTTCGTTGACAAGTAAGAAATACCAATTTATGATCCCCATTTTGAAAAAAGGTCCCATATTGAGCCACAGTCATAAATCGGGTATGTGCCCTGCAGGTCAAATCTCTTTGAATGGCCTAAAACAGCTAGTACTATAGCTAGAATGCAGTTTGAAGGGAAGGTGAGGCACTTATAGGCGAAAATTGGAGTACCTACTAGTATCGTCTTTAACCAAATTCTCTCTAATATGTATTAACTTTGACCGATGTAATATAACCCGTGCGCATTGAGGAGCAAGCTAATCCAGGATCCGAGGGTGGCGATCTAGGGCGGCCGCGATTGCAACGACTCAAATGGCGCGAATCTGATCTAAACACATATTTTATGTTTCTGTTAAAGATGGTAACAATGAGAACACCCTATGAAGCGGGCTCGATGTAGAATAGTCCGTATATTATTAATATATTTGTACTTACACATATTAATATCATTCCTATGAAACTGGAATTCTAAATGAGACCTAAAATCAGAAAGATATTAACGATGTATATTAATAGACATTGGCGCGTAATAGTTAACCCATACTTCGCGCCAATCGTTGGTTGGGTTAGTTTGGTATTTATGGCAGTTTGTAATAAATATAAATAACGTACTCTCCGTGTAAGTTTTTAATATGAAAAAACAAAAATGATTTGATACATTCACTCAGTTTTTGGAGAAATTAGGTCAATGATCACCGCAAATTTTTACACTACAGCTTGCTGCGATTAATGCTATTATCCAGCCATCAGTGCTTACAGTATTAGCAGAAAATAAGAATATGGCATATAAAAAGTTCTGTGAGCGAATAGTTAATTGATATTAGTATTCCTAATTCTAACTTTTGGTTAGTCAAATTGTTGCTTCGTTCGAAAATAAAGTCATGATGAGAAAACTAGAATTAGGAGCAATTGATTCTTGGGCCATAGAACTTTATGCGTTTATATGGATCGCCTTCAAATAATTATTAAGATGTTGCTAAGTATTTGATTCAATTCCTCTTAACCCTTATTTTTTGTCATCAACCATTTACGAATATTTCAAGATTCTTGGATGATTTTGTGGCTCGCTAATTCCCGAATACATGCAAAGATGGATCAATAGGACGAGACTTTCGGTTATGCTCGGAGTGATCGAGTAGGTGTAATCAGATGACCGAGATTAAATGATTAGATATATAGTTAAGGCATTTGATTTGTATGTACGTTCAGAGTATTCCTGAAGGGGGCTATATGAGGTTTTTAAATTATAAAATTAAATACCATCTTCCCGTGGTTGACTCGATTAAATTTTTTTGACAATAAGTATGTCTGTAAAAGTAGTGTTCATTAAATTCGAGATTATATTGCCGTTTCATATTTTATTTTCGTTAGGATATTTTATAGTACCGCCACCACTGTCTACGCACGTTACGTTCGTATAGTGTTATCGTCCCGTCTCTGTCTGCAGTTCTTCTCCCGGCTAATATGGGTACCTACTACAGTACAGTTGAGCTTCTTTGTTGTTCACTCTCGCTCGACAAATATTACTCAGTGTAGTGATAGATAAAAGCCGAAAATATAATCGAAAGTTCTGTTTGTATAAAGGTATGACCAATGCAATATGATTACACATAGAAAAGTCTCAAATGTAAATCGTGCCATATTTGTTTTAGTTTGAGGTACTTTTTATTAATCTTTTCAGAATGATCTGAATACAATGCATCATTAAGGTGGACACCCTTAAACATTTCAATTAATATTCTGTGAGGAATTTGAGAAATTTCTTGTACAAACTACAAAGCAGATAAAGCTGAACGTTCATAATCATAACGCATATTACAAATATTTGGATTGAGACGTGGTTTGTTACAGGAATTGAATAGCAATCTCTTGAATTGTAGTCAAATACTGGGGATTAAAGTAAATAAGAATCCAGGTCCAGCATAACCGACTGATAACCAAAGAAATGTAGTTATCTACTATAACTGACTTTTAATAACAATTTAAATTTTGCGTATATTGCGCACTTTCTCGCCCTATTTGAGGAAGTATCCGTAAAGGTTTTACCAGGTTTTTTGGTTCTCTAAATGTTCGAAATAAAAACTAATTTACTTCATATTTTACTTATTTAATTTTCTAATCCAAATTAAATAAAACACTTCTTCAAAGCCACAGCCTTATAATACACCTGACCTAAGTGTGCTACCACACCCATTTCACACTCTGAGTTTTCCCCCCAGGCACCGTTCCCAGACTTTTTGCACACAGGTGAGTTGAACAAGGAGATGAATCCACTTAATCTAACTTAGTCTTCTACCCCAATGGTTTTATTGGTAATGGATACAATTGTGAAATACTACGTCGTACTTAACGATTTTTAGTCATGATTTTTGCTACGCGCACTAGCTATTAGCTAACCCAGGAAATAACTCACATTTCATACTCTACCTAATATTCATTGTAAAGGAGGTACATTTTTTTCTTTAATTATAACAAAATCACCAATTTTGAGGTTATCTTTCCAGATACCACTTTGCTCTTGTTTGCATTTCATTAATATATTCATTACTGCATCTATTCAAAAATGTTGGATCAATATTTGCAAATGTTGGTACATGGAAAGACATTTTACAGGAGTTTCCCTTAAATTGGGATCTGGTAGGATACACAATTTCCTACCAATCAAAATATGTGAAGTCATCAGGGCCTGAAGAGAGAGGAATCTACAGAACTGTGTAGAGACCCTCAAAGGTAAGCGTACTATTGCCTAGAATTCTCTTTAAAGGGATTTTACAGAATCCCTGCCTCCAAAATTCCCCCGAAATTTGAAGAATAAAATGAAATACATTTCCAAGATATTTGTTCATTAGCTTACTGTTTCTGAAATTAACGCAAGTTTTTTTTTTGTAAAAATTACCCAAGTTTTTTTAGCCTATGGTTTGCTCCAATAGAATTTGACCCATTGCCTGAAAAACACATTTAGGATTGCCACGCCTTGCCACAAATTTTCGAAAAGCAGCTATAAAGGGCTCACTTGTCAAACTTCATACCATTTATAAATGAATTGCTCTTGTTAGACCGAGTGTTAGACCAATAAATAAGCATATGTAGCATTTTGAATTTCGATACCTTTGCTTTGGTTTTTAATATATAATGGCCCCGGATAATACCACCCCAATAATACCCATTTTATAAAGAGGCTATACACGATTAACCCTTTTTTCTGAAAGTGATTAACGTAATTCAGTGGAGTTGGATTTGTCTTGAAGCATATTACAGATTCAAACGAAATATTTCTCGCTAAATTCTTTCCACCTATCACCCAATATTTATTATTTATCTCTCACTGAGCTGAGAAATCTTTTGTGTTCTGCAATGAACATAATTCTGGTAAAATGATAATTTTTTAGGATAAAGGATTTGATGTTTTAACAAAGGAACGGATGGAGTTTAAAAAAAAATGGTTTTCATTTTATGACGCTTTGCCAACAATTTAATTTCTTCTTCAAATGATTCTTCTTGTATTAATTTAATTAACATGGTCAAATATAATTCTTAATTTTTGTTTTTCCAAATGTCAATAAATTTCCAAGTTTCAAACAATAAGCTAGTGCTCTAATGAGACGTAAAACAAGGCTGAAATTTTTAAACGGGATTTTACTATTAATTTTTATTAAAGCACAAACCTGAGAATTATTTTTACGCTCAGGCAAGTCTTCCAGATACTCTAGTTTGCCATTTACAAATTAATATTTCATTCCTTTTGTACAGTCCAACATCTTTTCAGGATAAATGCCACCAGAAAATAGATCAGTAACATTATGTTCTGGCCTAACATATATTTCCAAACATCCACATTAGTTAAGGTTTGAATTTGAGACACTCTGTTTGAGGTAAAGACTTAAAGGGTACTTGGGCAGTACCAAGCCATCAGCCAACCAAGAATCACTGTAGAGTCACACCAAAGACAAATGCCATTAATAACCAGTTCAACTTGTTTAATAATTTAGCCAGCAACAAGGGCCCACAGAGTTCCAAGCGATGAATAGTTTGAATTTTAAGAGGTGCGACCTTTTGACTACAGAAGTTACACTTGTATTTTAGTATTTAAGAGTTTAGCTCTATGCGCAAAGTTTCATCCACGTTAATTTTCGAGCCCATAATTTTTTAAGAAGTATCTGCAAATATTATACACGGGCCAAGTAAACCAAGGAGGATCCAGAATTTTTGCAGTATCTGATAATATGGATCTTTTTGTAACTTTAGTTGATGTTGAAAATGAGATACTGAACATTAAATTGTTTGCCTTAAATCACCAATATAGATCTAATTTTTTACGATTAACTTTTTCACCAAAATGAATAATTTCCATATCTGACTCATTTTCACTCAGTCAATCACCAAAGGATTGCTAGAAGTACATTTGGGAATATTCATACATCCTGATTTTAAAATAAAATCAACTTCTTGACAAATTTGACACTTTAAGCATCTTCTGCTGCTACTCTCAATAACTCATAGAAATCATGTAAGATTATGTTTGATCCCAAAGGAAACTTTTTAGTATTTTGCAACCCAATTTTTTTTACACATTATAGCTAAATAAGTTGCTGATTTGGTCCCATACGGCACTGTGTTCAGTGTATATTCCTTAATTTCTTTACCAGGGTCAGATCTCCATAAGATTTTTTGGAGTGGTGAATTTACTAAAGCCATCCTATACATTTTAGCAATATCTGCACATACCACCATAATATGTGTATGAAATCTCAAAAGAATTACCATAAGTACGTCGTTTAAATTGGAGCCAGTGTACTCGATATCATTGAATGATAATCCTGAATTAGTTTTAGCCCAATCATTGAACATCACTCTAAGCTTGTTTGTGGCACTATGGTTACTCAATACTCCATGATGTGGAACGTAATATGAAATTTCATTTACACAATCTTTAGCTAATGACATATGACACATTCTCTCATATTCATCCAAGAAATATAGATATAATTCTTTTAAGTCTAAATTTTCTTACCAGTGACCAAAATCTGTTGAGGTCATACTGCTCAGAGTCACCAAATTTATTTGAGATCACACACAAAGTAATTTTTAGCACAAACCTACCTTCAGAATTTTGAATAGATGACTCAGTGAACCATCTTTCACAGTCTCTCTCTTCCTTTGACATAGCTTTATTTTCAATAGTTAATTTTTCTAATTGAAAGTCAAGTATCTGCGCATTTGTATTGTTTATAATAGCCAAATTACATTTTATTGTGCCAACACTATCGCCAAAATGATCTAAACCAGTTGAAATGCAGCCTGTTGTTTGAAGCATAGGTTTGTTATCCCTTAAACTTATTTGTTTAATGCATAGAAGTTTGTAAAACATTTCGGCGCCAAATAGCATATCAATTTTTTCTGGCATAGTAGAAGGCTAATTTGCTAATTTAATATGTGATAGGATTAGATGTATAATTTATTTTTGGCGCAATATTCCAATAATTATGCACTTGATTTTCGTATTTCCAACTACTTCAGAAAATGTTAACCACTCCCCAAAGATCTCAATTATTGAGGCTTTATTTCCAAAACCTAAAAAGTAGGTATTTCTTGAAACATCCATTAATATTACCTAATACCTTATTGTAATTCCAATAATTCCATCCACAAATATCCGGTTCGACGGGCCATTTTGTTGGGGATTAACCAGCTTTTTTGTTTCTCCAAATGTTCATAATGAAAACTAATTAATTTCACATTTTACTTATTTAATTTTCTAATCCAAATTAGACATAACACTTTTTGAAACAACAGGCTTATGTAATTGTTGACAGAGTTGTTTTGCTAATTTATTGCTACACTAATCTAAGTATGTAACACTGACTATTATAAACAAATCGCAATTTGAATGTTAAATGATTATCAACGTTGTTACATTGAACACCCTGTAAATTATTTGTAATTTAAAAATCATCCGATTTCAGTATCTATATTTGCCTACCTATATCTGTATTCTTTAGTTTCACAGAAATTAACACACTATTTTTTTAAAAATCACCCAGAAACTACAAATATGACACCTAATTACGCAAAGTATTTTGTGCTTGTTGTGGACTATTTTACTTAGGTTCTCTATTGTTGTAGAAGATACTTTAGTATCTAAAATAAAAAAATACTAAACATATTTTTTTGTCATACGCTCCCAAAAAAAGCTATTTTACGGACTCATTTGAGTCCGTAAAATGCCTCTTTTTAGGCCTAGTCCCTAAAAGTCGTCATGGCAACCTTTATGGACTATTCCAAAATTCCTGAATATGTCTAAATGTGAAAAATATCGAATGACATGACAAAATTGTCAAATAGTTGCTACGATATCAAATTCTAAGCTAACTTTGTCGTACATTATGATTTCAAAAATTATGGTAAATTTGCAAATTTAGGCGTTCTGAAGAATTGCAAAAAGTGTATAAATAAAAATTTAATTTTGGGAGCGTATGACAAAAAATAGTGTTTGTCACACGTACCTAAATAAAGTTTTTCAGGACTCATCTGCTATTCCGGACTCGGCTAATGCCTCGTCCGGAAACAGCAATGATTCGTCCTGAAAAACTTCATTTTAGGTACTTGTAACAAAAATAACTATTTTTCTAAAAATTCTAATAAGATGTCTTATAATGTTTGAATTCTTACTAGTAACTTTTTTTATTTACCACCATTCACCATTACCAATTTAAAAATAGCAAAATGATTTAAGTAATATTTTTTCAAGACTGGTCCCCTCCACCTAATACTACCAATGCAATATTGTTAAATGAATTTTCACACACAGAAGTGTATTGGAAACAAAAGCATAGTCGAGGGGAGGTATCTAGTCAGCTTGCACGACCTTTTATATTTTTTCGGTACCCTTTATAGAATTGAATCTCCAAAGACCGTAGAAACTCGAAGAAAGTGTAGTAACGATGTATCGTAATATTTTACTTTTTTTTAAGTAAAAAAATCTGCCTTTACTTTAATTTTGTAATAACAAGTCGATCCTCATCAGATTTGATAAATCGTTATGTTTTAATTTCATATTTATAAAAAAAAATATTTTTATAATGCTATCAATTCAATACAGAATACAAAGCTGGATTAAGTGAATACTGTAACACTAATTGAAAGTTAATTTTCTATCGACTTGTAAAATTAATAATGAGGATTATAAAGAAACACGAGAATACCATTCATACTTGACAAAAAGTGGCAATGAAGAAGTTAAACTTATTTATGCTCTCAATTAAACGAGCAAATTTGTTATAGATTGTCATACCTTTTACTAAAATAGTAAATTGAAAATGTAGATTTGTTTCTTTTATTGTCGGTTGTTCTACGCCAAAATGCCAAAAGGAGAAAATAAATTTACTTACAATTTACAATTCATATCCGCTCTTATTTCCTGGTGAAAGCAATTCTCAGTAAGAAACGAGGAGCCAGATCTTTTTTTATGTTTTCAAGGTAATCTTTTTATAAAAAAGCTTCTTTTGTTGCAAATACGCAGTAATGTTCTAGAAAGACGGAAAATATATCGTCGAGTAGCATCTAACCGAAAAATTGACGATGTTAAAAATCTATATAACATTCTTAATAAGATATTTATATTTAAAAAACAAAGTCATTTCTTTAAAAGCAAATTATAAAAAAATAAAAAAAATTTTAAATTAATGCGATTTTTAATTAGCTTTCTTTCTCGTTTTTTTAAGCTGATGGTAGTTATATTCCTTTTTTATTAATGTTTTATGTTTTCTGTTAGTCTATCCATCTTTTAAACTACAAGATTTCTTGGTTTTCACTTTAAAAAAAATCTGTTACTTTACTTTATTGCCTGTCGATAGATATTTTATCCTATATCATATCAACATCATATTGAATATTATACAAAAATCTTACTTTACTTTTTTAAACATTCAAACACGTATTTTTTAAATAATTTTCCTTTCGGACGAATAGTGTATATCGAACAATTGTCCTGAAAAACCTAGCACTCTTACCCTAAACATTTTAGTTATATGACGATCGAATATTTAAGATATATTAATTAATTTTAGTTAACATATTCTATATTTGAGTTCTCATTTTAATCCGTTTAAAAATGGGTCTTCGTTCTCAGGCTATATTGTTTCAAATCAATTAAATATTGGTTGCGCCTCACCCTAACATGTTTTATGTTACCCGTCTCTTTCAACATTGCCGTATTTAATCTGCTGGTTGATAATATTGAGGAAATACTACCTAACCTATCGCCAACGAGATAAAAACATTCTTGCCAGCTTTCGTTTTTAAATTAATTTGTAGCATTTCATCTCAGTAATAATTGCTGAGATATATTTTTAATTTCGGGTTCATTCATTCATCCTAAACAAAGAAATTTGCTAACCTAATAAGTTTGAGCGTTCGCAAAATCGTGATTCTGTGGAGCCTCATTTTCGCATTGTTGGGATACGATTTTGACATTCCGTACAATGCAAAATAGTTCATAAATACTACTTTACGCAAAAGAACCATTCGATATATTTTATATTTTTCGGTTAACCGGAATATAACTTTTCTATCATTTTCGACATGAAGGATCGGCAACAACTTAGGTGTAATGAATGCAATATTCGATTCTTAATTAATTAAACAATCCACTCATCCTGCGTATAAAAGTTTTATTTTTAATTTAATTCTAAATAGGGTTACATTATTTACTTAATACTTTGAAAAATGTAACTTAAAATATTTTTAATTATATACAGGGTTGTTCATATTGGTTTCTTACATACCTGGTATTTAGAAAGAAAAACAGTAAAAGATACGTCGTGAACTAAATACATCGCTATACTATCTAGAAATCTATATTTAATTTAATACAAAAAAAGAAAATACAAACGTTTTTTTAATTACGTAAAACATTTTTAAAATGCAACATTTTTATGAGTACAGGGTAGCCCAAATGCAGTGCTTTTTATGTACAGGCTATTTTTGATGCCGTAGGAGTTACAGCCCGTTATTCCGGATCTCTTTTTTTGAGAAAATAACAGTGACGAAAATAGATCATGGTCATGGCTATTTTAATCAGTTCACTAGTTACAGGGTGAATCTCGAATTTGGCCCATTCTATGTTATTTAAAACTTATGAAGGCCGCTATTAAAAAATAAACCTTCTATATGCAACTTTTTTCGCAAAATCCTGATGCCTAGCTATTTTTTTTTGTTTTGCGATGCAGATAAAAAAACTGGTTTTTCTTCGATGGGATACATAATTTTATAATTGAATTTAATTAATTAATTATAATTAAAATTTAAAGTAAATTTGTTTTTGAATTTTAAAAACTTTACGTAAATTCAGAATTTCTGTACGCCACGGAAGTAGACCCGCTTACAAAGTTCTTTTTGATTCTAATATGTTAGGCCATAACATATCCAAAAATGATAAAAACTCCTTTGAAGATGAAGCCATTAAGCATTAAAAAAGGATCCAAGTCAATTTGACCACCAAGGCATGGTTTTAACAAAATTAAAATATCAATTTTATTTTTTTGTATTGAATATTCCGAACCCTTCAAATCTTTTTTGCCGATTTTTACATATTTATTTCATTTGGCCGATTTTTGCAACGACCTGAAATACATTGCTTTTGAAAAATACCCCATTTTCTGTACGCCACTGAAGTAGACTCGCTTTGCAAAGTACTTTTTGGTCCCAATACTGGCCTAAGGCATTGGGACTAAAAAGTAACATAATGATTTTTTTTTTAATTTTATATTTTCAAGAAATTTTAAGATTTTCTTGATTTCTTTCCAAGAAATCTTGATCTTGAGAAGTAATTTCTTGTCTTGTCTTGAAATACAAAATCAAGAAGTCAAGAAAAAGATGACCCCTATTCAGGATTGTAGAGCTTCTGATCTTGTTGTTACTATTTCATATTCAAATTTGGAATCTATGTGTGAAATTGTAAGATAAAAATTACAAAATTACGGCTGGGAGCCATTTGAAAAGGGCGGTTTGCGATGCATTGTTACAGGGAATTCTTGGAAAAGATTGACGGATTGGCGGCTGGGTTCACAGGTGTTTCAAAGGACACTGATGCTTCAAAGGACATTGAAATAGTCCGCGTTGGTGTATTTTGCTCAACAAAAAATATAAGTTTCTCTCAAAGGTTGCCGGATGAAGTTCAGATCTGTACGGCAGAAATCATTGCCATTAATAAGGCTTTACAACTAGGGTAAGGAAAGGAATATTGATAAGATAGTTATCCTCACTGACTCAAAAAGCGCAATTCAAAAAATCAATTGCTCAATAATTCCTTCTAAATTATTTTGTATCGCTCATGATACAAAAAAGCTGCTGATAGAAATGAATTAAGTCTCTAAACTTTTGGGTTTTATTGAAAATGATATGGATTACGGGTCGAATATTCATGGCAATACTGATTAGAATTGAGACTGTACCTGTACCTCTTGAAATTATGCTCAACAAAGAAGAACTATATCCTCTTATAAAAAGGAAAACTCGGAGTGAGTGGAAGTCCTGGTGGAAACAATCTGCAAGGAGAAAAGGGGTATGGTATTCCTCTATTCAGGGAGAGTTCGATTTTACACCATGGTATAAAAATATAGCTTTTGTAGACAAAAGATACATAACGACTATAATTCGCATGATATCAGGTCATGCTCACCTCTTTATACTGGGTTAGTTTGAGTTCGTTTAAGAAGTTGGAAAAGTCAGCTGAAAAAGAAGAAGTGGCAGTCACTGAACCTGTCTATTCCCCTTGCCTCCCACTTGATTTGGGTAAATGTTACATGGGAAGCCCACATTGGAACAAGCAACAACAACAATAATATAACAGTAGTTGCATTGAAATTTTGTGCATGAATAGTAGCTACGATTTTCCTGTACTATAGACATTTGAATTGAGATAAAGTTGAATGTGCCTAACGCGAAAATTGGTTCATTCTTTAACATATTTCATAATAATATCGTGGTGTTTGATTCTATAACCTATCTTCATCTCTGCATTGCTACCACCAATATATATTTTTGATCCGAACCTTTTGCCGATCTGCTAGCACAATGTGTTGTATGTATTTTGCATTCAATTTTTATTTCGGCTTCAGCATCCTCCATGTAACAATAGTATCAATTCTCGTTTAGCATTTAATATTTCTTTATTGTGGTCTTCGGAAATTCCATCAGATATTTTAGTTGCAGCATTTTTCTAAATATGTCTTTATATTTTATGATAATAAGAGTCAGACCTTGGTGTTTTAGATTTTTGCCTTGCCGTTTGCCCTAATATTTGAATTAGATCGCGGCTGCCTTATTGGTTTATATATTAGTTTCCTGAATATCGTTACTGCTCATTATCAGATGCCTTCAACTCTGACTTAGATTCTTATTGCCACCTTAGTTGGTGTATGTCACTTAGTATTTTATGTATTGATGGTTATATATTGTGTAGCTTTGTCTGCTTTGTTACCTATTTCAATCTAAGAGTCTTTGTAAACCGTTTTGCTATTAGAACTAAATCTTCCGTGTATCCCATTATGTTAAATTTGTGTTTTCGCATTCGAAGTGCTTCGTTTGCGAATTTTTACCATTTCTGTCATTCTGTCTACGAACACATTAAACTTAACAAAAGCAGGTGCCTATCGTCTTGTCTTATTCACAGCCGACTGGTGACTGTGTCTTACCTATGTTTATTTTGAGGGTGCAAATTGTTTTTATTCTGGTTTTTGTTTGGTATCATGTCACTATCATTCTTCACTTTAATTATATTGTATGGTGTGTCATTTCCATTTGTTCTCTTATCTTGTTTTTCATTATTTTAGTAAGTAGTTTTGTTACCACTTCCACCATATCGACTCGATTTTTTGAATTCTATATGGGTATTTTAGTGGGCTAGCAGCTACTCTGTATTGGTTTTCTTCTATGGTAGTGTTAGTTTCTTTCAGCATATTTGATTAGTTTATTGATGAAGCTGTCTTCATTTAGATAAATGCTATTTTTTACCTTTAACTGATGAGGTGAAAAATTCTGACACAACTGGTGACCTTGTGTCGCATTGACCCGTTACAGATTTTTCACTGGTTTTCAATGTTTTGAACGCAATTTTGTTTTTCTTTAATTTATTATTGTTATATATTTAAATATGAAACAAATATACGCATTTGAGTTTATCTGTAGTCTACAACTTAAACATATTTTTTTTTTATATTGAAACTTACACAAATATTTATTATTTACTCAATTTTAGACAAAAAACATGTTTCCAACTAATGCATAAGTCATAAAATAAAACAGCTTATACTTTAGTAAACAACGGAATAAAGGAATTTAACTCAATCTGCAACCTGCAATCTCAACTGCAATCTATTTGGATGCAAATGTATTATTTTTGGTAATAATAATGACCGTGTCGTTTTTACTTTGCGGTTCATTTGTAATGAAATCGGATTCAACTGTTTGAATTTCAGAGTCTGTATTGTGATCGCTTTCAATGAAATCGTTTCGGCATCACTAAAACACTCTATTTCTTGATTCCAAATTTCAAAAGTTTCTCAAAATCTAGGTGTGTTTTTTATGTTATGATTGAATGCTTCGAATTTCTGGAATATTTAATGTCACTGATGACCGTAGGTCAGATTGACCCGAATGGAAATGCAAAGTTGCGGACACCGCTCACTATATTCTAATACACAAAAAATTATCGTTCTCTCAAGAACATACCAATTATTTCAATGCTATGTTCCATTCAGTAATCTTTAAATATAGTGATAATTGACATAAATGAAAGCTTATATTTGGAAGATGATATTGATCTAGATATGTTCTTTATTGTTGTGGAAGATTCATGTTTATCTCACAAATGTTTGTTTTTTCTCCACCTCAATGTACAATTCTTTGGAAAATAGAGCCGCTTTGGCTCTGGCTCTAGGGTGTAAACAGCACTAGTGCTAGTTTAGTGACCCTAACGAAGTTGAAAAACCCAAAAGAAATAGTCAATTCAAAACTTGACAAATTGCATGAGCTTTTAACTGTTATTTGCCGTTGTTTACAACCATCGCAAATGGTTACATTTTCATTTTTAGATTTGTTCGTTCTTGACAACGGGGACAGATTTGTTTCTCGAAACGTCGACCGTTTTTCCAGTTTCTTTTAGGGTTTTCAGCTACTTTGAATAAACTAGCACCTGTGTTATTTACAGTGTAAATTTTACACCCTGGGGCCAGAGCCGAAGCGGCTCTATTGTCCAAAGAATTATTGTACATTGAAGTAGCGAAAAAGGCAAACATTTGTGAGATGAACATGATATTGATTAGTATTGTTTCAAGTGTAGTTTTACTGGTCTTCATTGAATGATTCATTGGGCACAACGTTTACTCTAGAATTAATTGAACAATATGTCTTTTTCATGAGAGTAAAATGTTCTGTCGTTAAAACAGTATTACGTTTTTATAATAGTACATTATGATATAAGTGTATAAGAGGGCCTTTAAAACACGCGCGACATATTTCAAAACACGATGCGCAGCAGAGTGTTTTGTAAGTCGCAAGGGCTTTAAAGCCCTCTTATACATGTATATCATACGCTATTTTTTATTACAAATGCATCATAATCTCAAAAATGTTTTAAATATTAAACTTAGGGGATATATTGACGAATATATTAATCTGTCACATTGGACATGATCAAATGTTTTTATAGCAACCTTTAAAAAAGTAGGCGCATCATAAACATCATTTTTCTACAGCCGCGCGCAAAATAACTAAATACTAAATTCAAATGAAATCGCAAAATCGACTAATGCCGTGGATCCTTATTTTGCGCTCTAGCGCGAACATGGAAAAGGAAATTCTCACTTTTTCCGTCTAGTGTGCTGAATGGCCATGGAAACCGAAGATAAATAAATGACAGTCTTGCGTTTGTTACAGTTTGTTGCTGGCAATCTTGTTCTAAATATGCCCGAAGCCCGAATATAATATGTCAAAACTGACAGTCATTTGCAAATTTCAGAATACGCGCAGTAACATTCTTTCTCAAGCGGCAATCCGTTACTTTGCGCTCTAAATACACAAATAACTATTTAAGCACGCTGCAGCGTGCAATAATCGTTGATTATGATGCATGCGTAATAAAAAATACTTTATATTATTGAATTATTGCTAATATTGCATTATTGATTACTCCTCATTGTTTTATTAACTTATGTAATTTGTATAGACAAAATTTCCAATAAAATTTTATAGAAAGATTTTCCATTAAAATTTTACTGAAAAATTTTATAAACTGACAACATTGTTTGGAGCTTATCGACTCACATTCACCAACGAGTATTGTATTGACACTCGCATCTCCAGCTAAACATAAATCCCTCATTTGCGCAGGCGCCAACTCTTATCGACATCAGTTATGCGAATTATGAATGAATAATATGACCGATGAATGTTGTTTTTTTCTTAAGACACACAAACCAATCCCGCAGCCACACCAAAACCACAATTCTTTTTTCAACTAACTTAAAAAAAAGTGGCTTAAAAAAAAGTACGGTGACCGACGGGGGTCGAACCTGGGCCCACACATTAGCCACATTAGACCACAGGAGCTCTGCGGACAATTCCCTTAAAATTGTAAATTTTTTTCCAGGTTCGCAAAAAGATCCTTTGTTTAAACAAAAAACACTTACAGCATAGTTTATCAAGCCCTTGTCAGACCCGATGGGTTAAAAGACATGATTCCATTGTTGAGTTTCAAAATGATTTGCCCCAAATTGTGGCTTTTTTAAAGAAATTTCTGATTGGAATGACGCCAACTCTGCAACCAAAGCTAATATTTTTTTAAAAGCAGTTTGTGATTGTGAGTTTGTCATAACACTATATACATTTGCAGATATCTTTGCAGTTACGCAACCATTTAGCAAATATTTACAATCTAAAACTATTGACATAGAGTCAGCTACGTCCAAATTAAAATTATTAATTGAAACTTTAAATTCAAATTTTTAGATCCCAATGACTTAACACCAAATCATTATTGGAGAAGAGTAGTATTTTGTATTTGTTTGGATTTCGTAATAGCAGATTAGAAAGAGAGGTTTTCTGAAAAAGTGTTAAATTATTTTGTGTTAAGTGTATTACTTCCAAAAAAACTTGCTTCTATCACAGATCTATATAGCTACGCAACAGATACCTCTTCCAATGCTTTTTGCGCGGGGCCAAAAATGTTCACCGGCTTTCGCGAGCGGGTGAACCAGTCGTCTAGGAACGGGTCGGTGTTGCAAAGTTATCATGTCGAACAATATTTCTGCTGACTTTTTGACCCGCTCAAATCATCGCGTTTTATTATTAATATTTATGTATCAAATTAACACAAACATATTTTTTTAGAAAAATACGATTTTAAAATTTTTTATTAAGTATGATAATTTCTTAATGAAACGGCAATTTAAATGAACAAATTTATAATATTGATAGTAGAGTTTAAAACAAAATTAAATGGTACTTTGACATGTCGATAAACATTTCAAAAATACCTTTGATCTTCGAAACAAAAACCTGCGTGATAATATTATTACTTAATACAAATAAGAGATACCTATTACAGTATAAGTTAATAAAATTTGTAAAGACCTTTTACACCGATATTTAAGGTGAGTTTTAGCCCATGTTCAAGCACACCATTCACTGAATCTGATAATGAACTTTAATTTGACATAATATATCATACGATTGCCAAGAAAATGAGTAATACCATAATGTGATATGAAAGGTAAACTACAGTTCGCGACTTGGCAACACAGAGGGGCAAAGCACGTCTAAATAGGAAAATATTTAAGTTTATTACAATATTGGCGAGCGACACTTTTAATACCGGAGTAGGCATCTGTTGCGTAGCTATACCTATAGATCTGTGCTTCTATTACTGATATGATGTATCTGTCTGAAAAGCTGTCAAAAATATTCGACATGTTTGGCTCCAATATTGGCAAGGTTTCTATAACACAGTTATAAACAGGTGAGGTACAGTTATAAAAATTAATTAATAATACTTCTGATTGTGGGATTGAAGAAATTTCCTATTATTTACAAGGAATTTCCTATTATTTTGAGCAGACTACCAGTCTCTGTTGCAACTGCAGAGCGAAGTTTCTCTACCTTAAAGATTGTTCAAAACGTACCTTCGTTCTACAATTACTCAAGATTAATGGTCTTGGGATCTTAGGGATTTGACTTTAAAACAGTCAAAAAATAAAATCAGTTTTAAAATACATGTTTCGCGAAGAAATTTGTTTTATTGTTTGGTTTGTTTTTATTATGAAAAATTCGTTATATTTTTTGTTTAATTTTTATTTTGAATAGATATTTTTTATTGTTTTACGTTTTTTGGTACGTACTTGACGCATAAATAAAGTGAAAATAAATGTTTAAAAAATCCTTGTTAATAGTTCTTATCCTGCGAACCCCCCCCCCCCCCCTGAGGAAAAGCCTGATCCCCCCCCTGAACAACAAAAAAACACTGTTGTAAAGGTGAAACATCTTTGATTGCCTTAACCCTGGAAGGCGTTCCCATAGACTGATCCATTTGGTTCGCCCTTCTTTCCTGAACTCTTCCTTGTAGGTGTGCATCCCTATGCCACGGAAGGGTTTCGGTTCTAAAAGCGGAGCTTGTGCTCCTACTTTTGCCAATTGGTCTGCTTTTTCGTTTCCTTCTATCCCAGCGGGTTCTGGTATCCATTGAAGGGATAGTTTGTTATTCTTGCCTAGTTCATTTAGCCTATCATTCATTCATCATTCTGGAGCTAATTCTTGCTGAGCTCAGCGCTTTGATGGCTGCTTGACTGTCTGAGAAGATGATAATCTCTTTCTTGGTAGGTGGATCATTCTGATCCAGGGTCACCAGTTAAATGTTTCTTATTTCTACGGCAAAAATCACCATATTAATTAATTCTGTATTGTTAGTACCCGAGTAGTATATTTGTTTTTTTTTTCTAATTTTGCTATTTGCATACTTCGTTCTTATTTGTTTACGAGTTCAATCACATCTGGCTGAGTTGCCTCCAAACAATATGCCTAAACATCTATACAAAAAGCGGCTAAAAAACAAAATATTAAAGCCACACCTTTACAAATCCGCTTAACCTTATCAGCACTATACTTGATCCAGCGTAGTTAAAAATTAGTCATGCTAATAATAGCAATAAGCTTACTTTTTATTGGTCACTTCATTTATTAATCTCAATGAGTTAAAAATAAAATCATTTCAGACATTGTTAGATTGTTTTAATCGTTTAAAGTAAATACATTCATTTATTATCGTCTCTACTGATAACCGTATCTTTCATAAATATTCTGATTTATAGGCTCCCATAGTTTTAACACCGCCCGTGATTTGATAATAAAGTTCAAATAATTACCGCCTTCCAGTGGAATATCATTATAATTTTCCAAGTTATATAAATTAGTAAATTACTAGTAGTCAGTTAATGTCAGGATAACCAAGAAATCTCGGTCCCGACGCGACGCCGAACTGTATCATCAAATTACCTTACCTTAGAATGAAGTTTTTAAATAATCCAAGAAAACAATCCAATTGGCACAATTAGTCGGTCCATTAAATGTTTTTAGGTAAAAGGATAGCGGATGTGTCCAGGGGCGGATACAGGGAGAATGCGCAGGGGGCGCGTGCCAACATTGTTTGGAGCTGATCGACTCACATTCACCAACGAGTATTGTATTGACACTCGCGTCTCCAGCTAAACAGAAATCCCACATGTGCGCAAGCGCCAATTTTTATCGACATCAGTTATGCGAGTTATGAATGAACAATATGAATGATGAATGTTGTTTTTTTCTTAAGACACACAAACCAAGCCCGGCGCCACACCAAAACCACAATTCTTGTTTTAACTAACTTTAAAAGAATAAACATAACTTAAAAGAAAAGAAGTACGGTAACCGACGGGGATCGAACCTGGGCCCACACATTTGCCACATTAGACCACAGGAGCTCTGCGGACAATTCCGTTAAAATTGTAATTTTTTTTCAAGGTTCGCAAAAAGATCCTTTGTTTAAAAAAAACACTTACATCATGGTTTATCAAGCCCTTGTCAGACCCGATGGGTTAAAAGACATGATTCCATTGTTGAGTTTCAAAATGATTTGCCCCAAATTGTGGCTTTTTTTAAAGAAATTTTTGATTGGAATGACGCCAACTCTGCAACCAAAGCTAATATTTTTTTAAAAGCAGGTTGTGATTGTGAGTTTATCATAACACTATATACATTTGCAGATATCTTTGCAGTTACGCAACCATTTAGCAAATATTTGCCATCTAAAAATATTGACATAGAGTCAGCTACAACCAAATTAAAATTATTAATTGAAACTTTAAATTCAAAAAGGGCAAATGCCTATTTTGAAACTTTTATATTGAAAGAAGTATCTAAGCTTATGGATATTCTTGAGGTAGAATTATTAAAAATGACTCGTTTGACATCAACACAAACCCGTAGGGATAACTTTTTAGATCCGAATGACTTAACACCAAATCATTATTGGAGAAGAGTAGTATTTTGTATTTGTTTGGATTTCGTAATAGCAGATTAGAAAGAGAGGTTTTCTGAAAAAGTGTTAAATTCTTTTGTTTTAAGACTTTTAAGTGTATTACTTCCAAAAAAACTTGCTTCTATCATTGATATGATGTATCTGTCTGAAAAGCTGTCAAAAATATTCGACATGTTTGGCTCCAATATTGGCAAGGTTTCTATAACACAGTTATTGACAGGTGAGGTACAGTTATAAAAATTAATTAATTATACTTCTGATTGTGGGATTGAAGGAATTTCCTATTAGTTACAAATGTTTAAAAATTTTAAGCAGTCTACCAGACTCTGTTGCAACTGCAGAGCGAAGTTTCTCTACTTTAAGATTGTTAAAAACGTACCTTCGTTCTACAATTGCTCAAGATTAATGGTCTTGGCCTTATGTACATTTATAGAAATATTGTACTTAAGGTAGAAAACAATATAGATAGATTTAGCAAAAAAAAACAAAAATTGATTTTATTAATTGACTCATTTAACATCATTAGGGATTTAACTTTAAAACAGTCAAAAAATAAAATCAGCTTTAAAATACATGCTTCATGAAGAAATTTGTTTTATTTTTTGGTTTGTTTTCATTATGAAAAATTCGTTATATTTTTTGTTTAATTTTTATTTTGAAAAGATATTTTTATTGTTTTACGTTTTTTTGGTACGTACTTTGACGCATAAATAAAGTCAAAATAAATGTTTAAAAAATCCTTGTTAATAGTTCTTATCCTGCGCCCCCCCTTGAAGAAAATGCTGAATCCGCCCCTGGATGTGTTCCTTAATACTAGCTACAAACTTAATTCTGATAATATTATCAGCTTTTAAATAATTCAAGAAAATAATCCAACTAGCAATACCACAAAATAGCCAACTATTGTGGCAATACTATTCGGCCCAGAAGTCTATTTCATTTTCAGGGGAAAGCAGTTTCTACAGTTATATGTTTATTAATAGTGGCTATACATTTAATCCTGATAGTTTGGAAACTTGTTCTATGCCATTAAATAATCCCCTTATTATATCATATTATTCATATTACTTCTGACTGCTGCTGAATATAGTTGTTTGAGCAGTGAGCAGTGAGAACGAAAAAATGTTGCCTTGTTCGGGTTTTTCCGGAAATTTGTTCTGCCAGCTTTGGCTGCTATCTTCAGACGGTATCATGTGTTTTTCTTCAATCATTGCTAAAATTCAGTGTTTCATCATGCATTATTTTCCAGTATTCAGTAGTGACAATGTCTGACTTTAATAGGTGGTTTTTGCTTGAAGCTATTGTGGCGAAGCAATACCTTACCTCACATGATGGCTAAGTAATATTATAACATTTTTGGTGAAAATATGGTTTATTTTACTGCACACCGGAAATTACCAAAATGTAACTTGTGTTTCAGTAGGGTTTGTTTAAATTTATGATATATGAATCATGGTATAGGGTATACATTTTTATTGCAGTGCTGTGATGCTTATCCTCTTATCCAACCATTCAATAATCGTGTTTTACGCTTTGACAACGTTGTAACTCGTAATTTGGGCAAATATAGTTTCTCCATGAAACAACGTTTGATGCCTTTCTCTGAACATACTCTGATCTGACGCTTTGGTTCCAGCAGAAATCATAATGATACTCCAGTTGAATCACGTGCTAAGTATCCGCGAATACCTGGAGCCTGGAAGTTAGTTACCATCAAGAAAGAAAAACTTAATAATGTGTTGGATATGTACGGTTATATTTCTTTAAAATACTCATTTAATATGAGGGATAAGAATAATAAAGAAAATAAATAAAATACAGGGTGGTTATCCATATTTTGACCCATTTAGATCTTAAATAACTCTTAAACGAAAAAATCTACCGAGTTGCGGTTTTTCACTGAATGATTTCATTACACTGAAAGGTTTTTTTGAAGTATATGTCATCTTATTTTGACAACCGGGAGTACCGAAAATGGCCGAATTTTAGGTATAGGACAACTTTGTTATTTTAAATGGATCACCCTGTATATTTTCTCAAAATCTTAAGGCTTGTTCCTTCCTCTTTTCAATAAATGTATTACAAGTTATAGTTTCTTTTTTTAAATAATAAATTTATTCAGCTCCAAAGAACATACTGCATCATATAGATACAAATTTCGCGGTTAATGTTATTTTTTTGAGAAGTCTGCTATGGAAGCAAATTCACATTATTCCATAAATGTCAGAGTCGAACTTTTGACGCATTCGAAGTAGAAGTGAAATTTTTTTATAGATATGCAGTATGTTTTTTGGATCTCCATAAATCCACTATTTTAAAAAATAACTATTACTTGTAATACATTTATGAAAAGGGGAAGGAACAGGCCGTAAGATTTTGAGAAATTATACAGGGTGTTCCATTTAAAATAACAAAGTTGTTTTATACCTAATATTTGGCCATTTTGTTTTTGGTACTTCCGGTTGTCAAAGTAAAATGAAATTATTCAGTGAAAACTGCAACTCTATAGCTTTTTTCGTTTACGAGTTATTTAAGATCAAAATGGGTCAAAATATGGATAACCACCCTGTACCTAATAACTTCTTTTTATTATCCCAAAACAACGTTATAACGCCTTTATTAAACAAAATATGTTTTCTTCGCCCATATTTTATAAATCGCTGCTTAATTAATCATTCACTATTTTGAAATAGTGGCATTATCATTGATAAATCGGCTATTAGACACTTTTATGTCGCTTTCTTTTATTTTATAACCGGATTATCTCCGCATAACCTCAACCCCATACTCTCTCGGCTTCTTTGAAATTATTATCACATAATAAAAGCACAGTTTATTTAATACCTTTTTGGACTCTGGTAAAATTTCCTTGTTTTATGGTTCTAGGGGTTTGAATAACAAAGTATGGTTCTGTACATTCCGCCCTCTCTGATCTTTCACATAAAAGGGACCTTGTTTTTAAATTATTAGGGAAAGATGCAATGATTCAGAAATTTTTACTACCTGACTTCGGTCCTTCTTTACTTTCACAGCATTTCTATGATTTAACACTTAAAGTACAATAAGGTTTGGTGTGAGCTTCCTGTTCTTAGGTACAAGATAGTGCTTGCAGAAACTTGTTTTTTAAATTTATTGATGTTATGTCACATGTTCGGTTTGAAAGACAATCTTTAAAAATTATTGCAACAAAAAATTAATTTAAAAAGATACCTACAGTAACTTTCTGAAGTTGATGTCTAGGAAATTTTTAGTTTAAATACAGAATTGTTCTCTCGGGCGAATTGGTTATTTTTTTAATTTTAACTGTTCAATCTTACTGGCCGATCTCGCGACAAATTTAAGTTCATACTTTATTCTTAAATAAAGTGTAGCACATTTAAATACCAAAGGACTACAGAAGATTCTATTTTGGTAATTATTTTAACTATCTCTCGAGTCTATATCGTAAGCCCAATAGTGATCAAGGGATTATGATATTACCGCTGTGGTCTCCAACTGGTTGCTCGCGGGCACCTAGTCTCCTGCGACCCTATTTTTATGCGTCCGCAAAATGGTACTAGCGGGCTGCGTGTCAAATTACAGGCCACATTTTAAAAAGTTATCAGAAATATTAATAGTTAAATATCTCATTAAATTGAACAAGTTAATGATTTAATGAGATGTTTTTATAATTAAATTTTTACTATTTAGATCTATAACATTATTCAATAAAATACATACAAGTTTCAATATAAATAAGTATGATGATAATTTGTGTGTCTTATTATATTTTTTCAGTTAATCAAAAACTTATTTTCTTTTAATGGCTTTATTTCATTTTCTCATGTATCTTTACGTTTTTAATTCAGCTACCAATTTTAGGCATGATACACAAATTCAATCGTTTTCGAAATATTCATCTGAAGTTTGATATTTCTCAAGCTTTAGGTAGTTACCTTAATACGTAGTACGTTTGTAATAAATATTTTATTGATACACATTCTACAACATTAATTATCTTATTTTCCATTGCCGCGAATTTTATGTATTTCTAATTATTTCGTTTTATTATACTTTTTCGTCAATGCACTAAAAAAATAATTGGCGAGAATGCAAGAATAGCTATATCTCAAACTATATTTTCTTTTCAGCGCCCACTCTAATGAACGTCTCTTTCTACGCGACTTGGTCGGATGCGTGGCCGGTTCTAGTGGAGGACGTCTCGCGCAGTGGCTTCAACCGGGCAGCCGTGCCGAGCCATCTTTGTGCCGTGTGCTCTGCGCCAGAGATGATTTACGACAGGGCTGGCCGGCCGTAGTTACGGTGCTGACCAGGGACCAGTATGGAGATGCTGTGCACGTACCGAATATGAAGGTATTTCTTTTTATTAGCGCAAAATATGTTTTTATTTATTTGGAGGCCCTAATATAGAGGTAAATGAATAAAGAAATTCGTTTATGAGCACTCCTTCTAGGAAACTAAGATGGGGCTTAGAACCTTCGGCAAAATAACAGTGTTTTATCCACAATATCGAAACAGAATTTTTACGCTCGACGCGCGTTTCGCTAACAATGTTAGTATCGTCAGGAGATGATTAAAACTTTTTTCCTATATACTCTAAGATTAAAACTAAACTTACAATCTACCTAACTCTATTTTATACTAACTGCTTAATCAAACGAAACGAAAAAAAAAACAATTCTGGGATTCTACCAGTCACGCCAGATCAAGCAGTACAATAGACTAGACGGAATAAGTCCTCTATACTAATTAAACTGTTCTTACATTTAATAATTTCCATATTTTCGTATGCATCTAATAATCTCACCTATCGGATATATTAAGAATTAGTTTCCAATTTTTAAATGTTTTTCTATGATTATTTTCGAAATCATACTCGGCAACACTTGATCTCGTTTGTACAGATGAACATATTTTTGGTTACAGTATATTCATCCAATTTCATAAATTCCACTTTTTTCAATGTTTCAGTTTTTCCTTGTGACCACCCAATAATTTCTTAATGTTAAAGTGAGTTTGGTATGCTAATTTTAAACCTACTTCCTACTCCTAGTTTCTTTAATAAATTCAAATTTTTATTTTTAATATAATGTTGGTATTTTCTCGGTATTTTAGCAGTAAATTAATAAATAAATTGTGGTCGCATAACAGTAATTTGCATTTATCAGCAACAGGTCTACGGAAAAAATATCCCAAAATTTGTTTTCTTTTCGACTTTTGATTTCTTTTACTTATATTATAGGTTAGGTAAGAGAGATATCGAGATGCTGTTTTCACTGGCGTATTAGGCTCTCATTTGGCTATATTTTGTTGGTATCGTTGCATTTAAATTTTTCGAGAAAATCATACTTACTTGCGGTTATGTCAAGCACGCCCTCTATCGGCTAGGTAATCAATCGCAATCACCCCATCCAAGGCACGGTTGATTTGATAGCATAAGAAAAGCTGTATCCAACGAACGGCTCCAGGTTTATTAAGATCCCCACCACTTTCCTTTAAGAGATAGAGCAAAAAATAATCGAATTTCTTCTGCAGACCGTATCATTTAGTTGCATATTATTCCTGTTTACCGACCTTCTTCTGTCATATCCAAGGCTAAAGTAACAAAAAACAAAACCCAGACCAGCATGTCTCGTTTTTTAAAATTTTTGTAAAATATGATTTTCTTATATGGAACATAAATTCAAAAATATAAACATTTTTTATGTTTATAGTGTTCAAGTATTGATTCAATGAATTTCGTAGTTTGGAAATCATGGTAGCAAAATATAATTTAGCATTCGCTAGTATCAGCTAAAAATTTACTCCGGTCACCATCTTATCAAGAAAACAACTGAAAGGATCATAATATCTTTGATTAAAAACTCTTATACTCTAAGCATAATATAAATATACACTGGCCTACGCAATTTATTTTTATATAAGAACGCT
>MU182855.1:97181-155613 GCA_016904865.1 Pissodes strobi
AAACTAGTTAGGGGTTTGGTAGACTCCGATCATATGCGGAGTTGTTTATTTTTCCGTGTTCCTCCTATTGCTACAAGATCCAGGACCCTATTCTACCTGCCATCAGCATCAAATAATCTAACGCTAAGAGAACCCATATATAAAATGTGTGCCCAGTACAACAATATTGTTGCCAACCTCGATATTTTTCATATGTCATTAAGTCAGTTCTCATATCAACTTAAAAAACTTATTTTTATATAATTTGTGATTTGAATTTGTATTATATAATTTATTATAACTATGAACTAACACAATGTGTTAAATATTGTTACCTATTCACTAATTTGTATTTTTCACTTATATTTGTACATTATTGTCTTATAAATGGATTTCCTGTTAGACAGAAATGCTTAAATAAATAAATAAATAAATAAATAAATAAAAAATATGCAATTCTTACGCTTCCTGCTTTGTATATTTTAGAAACAACTTGTTTAATACGCAAATATCGAACCATATTTCCCGAAAGGCCACCACAGAGTACCCACCAAGAAATTCGAGCCAGGACATCTACCTTCCCTTTCCCTCATCTGAATTAACAAAAAATTATTTTCTTTATATCTGGAAGAAGTTATACAATACACTCCCGCTACATCTTAAATCCATCCCTACATTTGCTAAATTTCGTGAAAACACAAAACCTTACCTACTAGAAAGAACTTATTATTCTATAAATGAGTTTTACCTGCATAATTTTTTTTTTTCTCCATTAATTTCAATTAATCGTTGTTATTAAATTTTCCTATTTGGGCATTGTTCGGAGGTGAAGATAATTTTATAGTAGGTATTGGATTATCTTTTTGACGAATGAGTGGTTTCGCGGGTATACAGGAATTACTCAAAATTAAATTTTCCAGACTATCAATTTTTGTCATGTTTTGTTTACTTTCACTAGGTATTTCAACTTCCCTTTCCCTCATCTGAATTAACAAAAAAATCTTTTCTTTATAACTCCAAGAAGTTATACAATACACTCCCGCTACATCTTAATCCATCCCCACATTTGCTAAATTTCGTGAAAACACGAAACCTTACCTAGTAGAAATAACTTATTATTATGAGTTTTACCTGGATTATTTTTTTTCTCCATTAATTTCAATTAATCGTTAATTGTTATTAAATTTTCCCATTTGGGCATTGTGCGGAGGTGAAGAGAATTTTATAGTAGGTATTGGATTATCTTTTTGACGAATGAGTGGTTTTGCGAGTATACAGGAACTACACAAAATTAAATTTTTCGGACTATCAATTTTTGTCATGTTTTGTTTACTTTCACTAGGTATTTCAGCTTTGCAACCTATGCACATTTTTCGAGTCAAGTTCACCGACATGACCTTCCTTATTTTTTCCAACAGCACGCTTCGCTTTAATGTCTGTTTCATATTTTGATAACACTGAGTCTCTTTACCCTATGTTTTGTGTACTTCCTGTGGATTTGGTTTAACTGCTTATGATGTTCTCTAATATAGTTTTTTGATAATTCGAAAATTGCTTGTTCTATTTTTATTGTATATATTATTGTATATATTAAGTTTGGTTTTGTATTTGCTCTACTATGTGGCAATAAAGCATGCTTTATGGAAGAAAAATAGACTTTTGAGTTTGACCCTTCGTACGAGTTTTTAGATATGTACTCTGGTAATACATATTTGAGATATGAGTTTTCGAAGGCTCGTAATCTAAACATCATATTGCCACGAATAGCAACCATCCGAATGTTTTTGTGCTACTCTATACAACTAACCTTGTCGCATCTACTCTCTTTCCGTATGAGTCAACGCCGCCCGTTCGAGAAGATTCGGGAGCTGTGATATTTTCCCGATGCGTGCAGCCCTGGTCGAGAATAATAGAAGCATTGCTTCGTCTGGAATATTCGCGATATATTTTAGAATGGATATATCTAGCGGGCAGAACGCGTGTTGTGGAGTCAATCATTGAGATCTATCAGTTGTAGAGTTATAAGAGTAATTTAATGTGTTTAATTATATTCAGTGATAGCCGATTATCTAATCTTAACATTTACTACCAGAATGTACTTGGCCTGCGAACAAAGCTTACTACTCTCACATGTAACGCAGCTCTGCACAACTACTAGGTTATAATGTCGACGGAAACCAATTTGTGTGATGCCATCCCAGGCGAAGAACTGGGTCTGAGAGACTATTCTCTCTTTAGAAGAGATCGATCCAGTGAAACAAGCAGCAAGAAGTGGTTGAGTGAAGTTTTGTTGACCATACGCAGATCTGTAACCTGCACCTTCCTCTTCCTACTACCGCACCTCTCGAGCAAGTTTATGTAGCCATTTTCTCCCCAAAAGTGCGTTGCATCCTCGGCTGTGTTTACTTGCCTCCCGAATCTACAGTTGATCATTACTTAATGGTTGGTGACACAGTTGACATGATCTCTGAGAAGTACCCAAATGCTGAGCTGTGTGTGGCTGGAGATTTCAACCTGCCTAAGGCCACATGGACTAACGAGGACATATGTGCAGTGGGTGTTCCTGCTGATGAACGCTTAAGGTCGCCCCAAAAAATTGCTGCAATCTCAGACCTTTGTGCTTTTCATAATCTTTTTCAAAATAATTTTATTCATAATGAAAATAGAGTTTTTCTAGATTTAGTCCTTTGTCATAAAGTGTTTATTGTTAATAATTGTGATCCTCTGGTTCCCATTGATAACCATCATCCCCCTTTGTTTTGACCTAGCTATCCCGCAATCAGGTCACAGAGTTGTTAACCCTGGAGTTGAAGACTATTACTATGACTTTAAATCTGTGGACTTCACATTGATAAATGATTACTTGGGCCCTTTCTACTGGAAAACTATATAATCTGGATGTGGATTCTATGGTAAATACATTCTATGACATTCTTTATGGTTGCTTCGATCTGTTTGTCCCAGACAAAAAGGTGCCCGGTGGAGTGTTTCCTAGGTGGTTCAGTCGGGACCTAATTGACCTAATAATACAGAACAAGATTGCCCATAAAAGATACAAAAACAGTAATTCCGCTCACGACTACGAAGCTTTCTCAAACTTAAGGTCTCAGTGTGCAGTCCTTTCCCGGGAATGTTATAGAATCTTGTCCAAAACACTGAAAGTAATCTTTCTACTAGCCCTAAATTATTTGTAACTTCTGTAATTCTAGGCGCAGCATGTTTGAGATACTTAATCTACTCACTCTTGACAATAAAAGCGCGGGGATGGGTTCCGGAGCTGCCGACCTGTTTACAGAGTATTTTTCCTCGGTTTATTCTGACTGTGACATGGAGCGGAATCAGGAGTTGTCATTAAATCATATTAATGCTCACAGTTGCTCTATTTCCATAAGTGACATATATGCCGAACTTATTAGTTTGAATCCTCACAAGGGCCCAGGTCCCAATAATATTCATACTGTTTTTCTTAAAAATTGCCCCTTCTAGCCTAGGCTTCTACACCTTATTTTCAATAAATCATTGGAAAGTGGAGTTTTTCGTAAATTCTGGAAGGCAAGTTTTGTTGTCCCAATAAATAAGAATGGAGACAAGTCCAACATAAAAAATTACCTACCCATATGTATAATCAATACCAGCCCATAATTTTTTTTAAATCTTCTGTGCGATAAGAAATACTGAACTAAACCTCCTCACTTATTCGCCCTTTGATAAGGTTCCGCACAGTATGCTGACAAACAAACCTAAAACGTTGGGTATAAATGGACCCATACTCTCCTGGTTAGACAGCTACCTTGCGGACAGGACTCAAATTGTAAAAATTAACAATTTTCTGTCTAATGAAATTCCTGTGCCGTCTGGAGTCCCACAAGGGTCCAAGGGTCCCACATTGGACCGCTTCTTTTTAATGTTTTTATCAATGATGTTTCACCGTGCTTCTGGTCCTCGGAGTTCCTTCTGTTTGCAGATGACCTGAAAATATATAAAGTAACCTTAGATCTTAAGGACTGCATTGCTCTGCAGGAGGATGTACTCGAATTTGAGGCTTGGTGTCGCGATAATGGTATGTATGCATGTTAATATTTCTAAGTGCAGTCTCATGATGTTTGCCCGTCGTACATTTAAAACTAATTTTCCTTACTCCATTGATGGTGCAACTCTACCATCTGTTAAAAGGATAATTCATTTTAAATTCTTTAGAGACAGTGAATATAGCTACTATGAAATGTGTCAGATCTGTCATCACTTCAAGAAAGAAGAAACAAACACGACCTTCTCCTTCTCTTTAAAATTCTCAACTCCCTTGTCGATTGTCCCTATCTCACTTCCAACATCACTTTATATGTACCACGTTTTAATGCGAGAAACATCTCAGCCTTTCATCAACCATATCACCGGACCAACTACGGAAAAAAATCCTTTGTTTCCAGGTCGATGTCTCTTGCTAACCAACATCCTCTCCTGAATTTTTTCTGCCCACTTAAGCATTTTGAAATGCAATTGTTTCCGGTGAACCTTGCTATAGTCTATTCAAGGCTATTGCGCTGTTACGTCAGAATTTCTGACGTTAAAAAAAAAGATCCGTACGTCTTAGATAGACTCGTACGTTATTTTTTATACTAGCCAAAAGATGTCTCTGTACCTGTTTTCTATTCCGGAGCACGTTACGTTTTTATCAATTTTACATACTTATGACAATATTGTTTTAAACGTCTGGGCATCTGAATAATACTTTTGACAGTTCGTTTAATTTAAAATAATAATATGCTTTTTATCGTCTAAACTTCGTTTTAAAACGATTTTAAATGGCAAAATTGTATAAAAATCCGAAAATTCGGACTTTTTGGGCCGATAGCCATGGCTTCGGACGAATTTGTCGTGGATTTTGAAGCGAAAACTCATTTTAAACTCAACCGTCCATTAAAAATAAGCTGTGCTATGGATCCAAATACACTGCAATATAATAATTAAAAAATAATACTTTTGACGGTTCGTTTAATTTAAAATATGCTTTTTTATCGTCTAAAATCCATTTGAAACTATTTTAAATGGCAAAATTGTATATAATGCCGCCCTAGCGGCTAGAATTGGTTTGCGCATTTCCGTCTCATTTGCCGAGATTTGTTCTCATATCGCCGCGTAAGATGTTTATACATCAAAAAATAAATTTTTTTCTAGAGATATAATTTTTTAGTATTATCAAATAAATTAAAAATGTATTACTTACATTGTGCACAGCTTTCCAGAGTAAAAGTGGCCTACCAGCATCTTTTTCACGTGTGAAATAATGCACTAATTTTAAAATTAAAGCTTGCTCTTTCTCACCGAACCGGTGGGGCATCTCAAAACGATTTTTATTAGCAATTATTAGCGTAAAACACAAACCAACTACCAACAAATCAGTAAATGAATTAAATCTGTTATTTTCGTTATGATATTTTGACATTGGCGCAAATCGATGTCAAAGATTCCAGTTTGACG
The DNA here is from genome assembly GCA_016904865.1 of Pissodes strobi. NCBI lineage: Eukaryota > Metazoa > Arthropoda > Insecta > Coleoptera > Curculionidae > Pissodes > Pissodes strobi. The sequence continues at coordinate 102,639 of MU182855.1, forward strand.
GACCAATTTAGTACATACGTTCATTGCATAAAGAAAGATGGAATGATATGACGTAACAGCGCAATAAACTTGAACGGACTTTAGATTGTAGTATACCGTTAACATTAGCTTACTTTGTTTTATTCTGTGAATAGCTTGATTTGTGGGAACTCTTTATAGGAATAGTTTGTATGTGCTTTGAAATGTTATTACCTCTTTACTTTCTATTTTCTGTTCATCTGTTAGTGCATGTGAGGCTGTTGACTCATTTATAGCATACACATGTTTAATTTAGGCTTGATTATACTTTTGTTTTATTGTTAAAAAATGGCACTGCCGTCAATAAATAAATAAATAAATAAAGAATAAAGATAGCATTATTTTCAAGTAGTAAAAGTTGTGATTTTGTTAGAACCCACGGAAAAACGTAACAATATTATTTCATTTATTTTCTGAAGTGCGCCTTTATGTCTTTTCCCAAAAAATCGCCCCTTTCTTCACCCCTGAAACAATATTATTCTGACATGTTAATATATATGCATGGCAATATCTTTTAAAGATTTACCAAAATTATACAAATAAGATCAAGTCACTATGACGGTGTGGTAATTAAGGTGAATATCAAACTTCAATATCGTTTGTCTAATTTTTTATGCATCCTTGTGTACTAAAAATTGATGATGCCGACAACTTTGTTATATATATATTTTTAAAAGCATTATGTGTAGAATTCGTTAACAAACGCTGTATTTTTGTTCTTTTTTAGGTTTCATCTGACTGTCAAAAACGCGGTTTTCATTTCTCCTATCCAAAGTCAAACGGCACTGATTTTACTTTCTCTGGCCAAAGTAGTTCTTCGACTGTGAAATGTAAATCTGAAGAACTTTGTTCTTCGAATCCATTTATTTTTGGAGAAAGTTTAGAGAGTGATCCTCCCAAAGTCCCAAAAAGAGAAAGGAAAGATAGCAGCAAGTCGAAGTTTAGACCAAAGTTGACTAGGAGTGATGGTCAGACGTAAGTTTGTAGTATTTTGCATGTAATTAAAAAATATTTTTTAAAGAATATTCCTAATTGTCTGCTATACCGGCTGACCATGTGTTATAGTTATTTTGACACGACTATCATAATAACGGAGTTAAGAGGAGAATAAACAATTTCAAGGCAGACATCTAGCAAAATACTGAATGCTGAAAATCACTTCAAAGTTTTCCTTTGCCATAATTTTTGGACAGGTTTTTTTGCTTGAAATTTAGGGACTTAATAGGAAACACATCATCCAAGTTATATGTATTATAATGTTTTAAACATATTTTTAATAAAATCGGCGAATATTATTTGTTTTGATCAAAAAGATAAAATAACCTTTTTATTTTATTTAATTTGTGAAATATTAATTTGTATATGTATTTTACAATTTGGTTGCTATATTGAAACTAACCTAAAACTAACATCTCATTTAGCTCATATCGCTTATCTAAAATGTCAATTTTATATTTTTAGAATTAACATTTTTGATGATTTTGGGTGTTTCAACTTTTGTTATATTTCTGTGTATTTCATATTTTAGAAATGACGGTTTTTCTGACACCTCTCCACGAATATTACCTGAAATGGGGTCAAATGGTAACGGAATAACTCCTCCAGATACACCTAAAAGATCTCAAAGTCCTAGGCCTGGCACTTTCTCTCCTAAACCAATGAGCAGAAGTTCTAGTCCCGTCCCTTTGCCTAGTAAGTTAATGGGTTTATAACAGTTTATATTATTACTATTTTAAGCATCTGTTATTTCATTTGAGTTCTTTTGTTAAAAGAAAGGAGCTAAATCATCATGATGAGAATATAATCAACATCATTTAGTGTGTGCACCTAAAAACACACTATCTAGCAACCTTAATTTAATTTAAACATTCAATTTTTCACTTTCTATGTGTATAATACACATAGACTTATTTGATACGGGATTAAGATTTTATGTTGTTGCTTTTTGTCTATACAACCCCATGTGGTTGGTTTTGCATCGAAAAGGTATCGATATGTTCAGATCCGTCACTGCCATGATGAAAAAAATTAAAATACATTGCTTAGCTCGGGTGTCGGTTTTAAACCTACCGCTACATCCACTTGTGGCTGTAAGATGTTTGCTCTGAAAAAAAATTCATGATAAAAGTGTAGCTTATGTGGATCTTAATTTAGAAATATTTTGCTGATTTATTTCTGTCCCTGTATGCTGGTAAATAGTTGTTGAATGGCAGCGCCGAAATGAAGGGGGTGGGATAAGGGTAAACGAATTGTGAAAGCTTTTACATTGTAAAGGTTAGTTTGGGTTCATGTTTTAGTACTATTTTATCCATTATTTGTTTTCTCTCTGTTCTTGTTGTTGAGTTCAGTATTTTTGGTTTTATGTTTGGTGTGGTGATAGGTGTGTTTGCCGGAGCTTTGAAGTTAATGTACGTAGCTGCTTTTTCGAGAGCTTGAGGCTTTCTGCGTTTTGAGGGTACTTAGGCTTTGTTCAATATCAAAGCTAAGTCAAAGTCAAGTATGCTTTATTGCCACAGAAAAATTCAAATAAATTTTATGGACAAAGCGAATTAAATAAATAAACTAACCATAGTAGAACAAATACAAAACAAGACAAAACTTAATACAATAATATATACAATAAAAATAGAACAACAAGCAATTTTCAAGTTGAAATTGGTCACGATTTATCAAAAAACTATATTACAGAACATCATAAGCAGTTAAACCAAATTCACAGGAAGTACACAAAACATAGGGTAAGGCGAAACACGTGTAACCATTAAATACACATATACATTGACTGTGACTTTGACTCAGTGTTATCAAAATATGAGACAGACATTAAAGCGAAGTGTGCTGTTGGAAAAAATATGGAAGGTCATGTCGGTGTAAACAAAACATGACAAAAGCGTGGAAAATTTAATTTTGTGTAATTCCTGTATACCCGCGAAACCACTCATACGTCAAAAAGATAATCCTATACCTACTATAAAATTCTCTTCACCGCCGCCAGACATGATGCCCAAATAGAAAAATTTAATAACGATTAACGATTACTTGAAATTAATGGAGAAAAAAAAATTAATCCACGGAAAACTCATTTATAGAATAATAAGGTCTTTCTAGTAGGTAAGCTTTCGTTTTTTCACCAAATTTAGCAAATGTAGGGATGGATTTAAGATGTAGCGGAAGTATATTGTAATTTTCGCGGTCGAGTATATTTCGTGTAAACATTATAATTGTGCTCCGCGGTTTTTCTTGATTTTCTGATGGGTATTGTGGTATAAATTAGTTGTGTTTTATGTCATCTTGTGCCGTTTTGTGCAATCTAGTCAGTGCGCAGCGTTTTACGTGTGCAACCACAGTGTGTCGCGAGAAATTAAACAAGAACCTAATTCTATTGATTAAAATTGCAAGCCACAGAGGACAACAATAGCCATAAAAACACTTTTTTGCAGCCATTGTTGAGCGGAATTTACCTTTCCTTATCAGCATTGGGAAGTGAGTGTTCCATTCCAGTGGGTCATTCTCCGCGACAAGCGTCTTGTATTAGATGCTTTTGATATTGTGGGGTGATTTTCCGAAAATAAATCAGTGAAGCCGATGCTGGTTTTGTTTTGCTTTAAGAAATTCACATTTTTTGAATTTTAATCACGATGAGTGGTAACAACGGTATATGTCACAAATGCAGTAATGCATGCGTCTTCAAGGCGTCAAAGACGGAGCCCTTTGCATATCCATGCGATATTTGCAAAAAAGTAATCTGCAAGCCTTGTGGAAATATTTCGTCATCGGAAATTAGGGTAATTGTTATGGTATCCCGTATTATGTCATTTGTTTGGCCATCCTGTAGGGCGAATATGTTTAACCTTCCAAAAATCGTCAAGAGACTCGATGATCTAGAGTCATTGTTGAACACTCAAAATAGCGACAACATCCATAGAGTCGTCAATCTGGAGCAGCGTATTGTCAAACTGGAACAATCACTCGAAAACGTAAATACTTCTGTAGGAGTAGTTGGAGGAGGGCTTCGTACCTCTCAATCAGCAACATTGGAAAGCGACCTCATGATTGAGATGCTGAACCGTCAAAAGCGCTTATGCAATGTGATGGTGTTTAACTATCAGCTTAATGCTCATATCTCTGACGCAACTCAACTGGACGATGTCCTTTCTGGAACTTGTACTCAGCCTGTACAGGTGAACAAAGTAGTCGCTGTTGGAAAACCCAATCGTAATGGCCGGAAAGCCTTAAAGGTAACTCTCAACAACCCTGCTAACGTGGGGCTTTTGTTGAGAAATAAGTCAAGGGCCGCTCAATCAAAGCAGATTTACATTGAGAGCGATATGACACCAAAGCAGCGTAACGATTACGACGTGGCAAAGCAGGAGCTCAAAAGACGCAAAGACGCAGGGGAGGATAGTCTGAGAATCAAGTTCGAGAACGGTGTGCCTAAAGTTGTCCTAAAAAACTGATCGCACCCGCTGTTCCCGATGACGATATTATAAGCTGTTGCTATCAAAATGTACGAGGCTTGAATAGTAAGACCGAACAGTTCTTTCATTCTGTCAGTTCTAGTAACTTTGACGTTGTGGCAGTGACCGAAACTTGGTTAAGCGATGCCGTTTTTGATGCAGAGTTATTTCCTACAACATTTGTCGTCTATAGAACAGACAGAAATTTTGTGGAATTGAACAGTTCTCGTGGAGGAGGTGTTTTGCTAGCTGTTTCAGATGAATACTTCTCTCAAAAGGTAGACTTATCGGATTTTCGAAATAATATTTCAGTGATTATTGACATAATTTGCTGTAAGGTGTTTGTAGGTTGTAATGTGTTATATATATTTTGTCTGTATATTCCTCCAAGTATTTCACTTTATGAGTTTGAGATGTTCCTAGAGCAATTCGTCTTATTGACTGAGGTACATGAAAAATATGTTCTGATATTGGGTGATTTTAATGTTCCGTTTTATAATCATAGTATACCTAACCGTAAAACTGATTTGATGAACAATTTTTCAGATATACTTGACCTATGTCAGTATAACAAGATATTGAATACGAATAATAGGCTTTTAGATCTTGTATTTGCGAACTTTACTTGCAACATTATCAAAAACAACATGCCACTTGTTACTGTAGATGTATACCACCCCTCTCTTGAAATTATTTTTAATATTACACCAAACCGTATAATTAATTTCGACCTAAATGCGAATTTGCCTGCCGAGTATAATTTTCGTAAAGCGAATTTTCCCTACTTATATGATCTTATACTTAACGCGGACTGGTCTACTGTAGTTGAATCTAACGACGTCAATAGTGCTTGTAGTGAGTTATATTTTGTTTTGTATAGTATTTTCTCTAGTTCTGTACCTCCTAAAATCAAACGTCGCAGACGATTTCCTTCATATTACAGCTCAGAACTAATACGTAACATCTTTAAAAAAGAGAAAGCCTACAAAGATCTAAAAAAATGTAATACTAAATTTTATCGAGATAGATATAATACACTTAGCCGTACTGTTAAATTACATATAGAAATTGATTACTCAAACTTTGTAAAACAAGCAGAAAGTAACATTATTTCAGACCCGTCAACTTTTTGGTCCTTTATTAACAGCAAAAAGGCTAAATCTAGGATTCCTGGTATGGTCAAGACGACGGACAACCATGAACTTACTAATCCTCATGACATAGTTGAAGCTTTTGGTAAATTTTTTGAAAGTGTGTTTTTAAGTGATTCTCATGAAATAAATATTGTACCTGTCGTCAATAATGCTTTCACACTCGACATCTCCTCAATTTCAGAATATGATATAATTAAAGCGAGTAAAAAACTTAAAAACAAATTAATCTCAGGCGTGGACGGTATCCCAAGTTTGGTTGTCAAAGATTGTATTAACGCGTTTGTTGAACCATTACTTCATATTTTCGATCTTATTCTCTCTGGCAGTGAGTATCCCCAAATGTGGAAAACAGCTAGGATTTTACCCATTTTAAAAAAGAGTGATGCTGCTATGGTACAAAACTACCGCCCAATTTCTATTCTATGTAATTTCTCAAAAGTATTTGAAATAATAATTTACAATTTTATTTTTAGCAATGTTAAACATACAATCTCCGATGACCAACATGGTTTTGTTTCTGGTAGGTCTTGCACCTCTAATATCGCATGCTTCTCGCAAAATATTTGTAATTCTCTTGATGTACGTAGCCAAGTGGACGTAGTGTACACTGACTTCCAAAAAGCGTTCGACCGCATCAATCATGCAGTTCTATTGAGCAAGCTTGCACAGTTCGGTTTTTCGTTCTGTTTTTCGGCCGGGTTATTAAGGATGTTTATGTCATATTTATTTATTCGTCAACAGTTTGTTGAATATGAAGGTTTTAAATCCAGCCTTTTTTCGGCTACATCAGGAGTTCCTCAAGGCTCCAACTTGGGGTCACTTTTGTTTATTTTATTTATCAATGATCTTGACAGATTGAAGTGTCCCAAGTTGGCCTATGCTGATGATCTGAAGTTGTATAGTGACACAACGGTATTGCTGACTGTAACTATCTCCAAGATAACATCAATATCCTATATGATTGGTGTGTCGAAAACAGGCTGGGCCTTAACATCTCAAAATGTCATATTGTAAGTTATTATATACTGAAATCGCCTATTTTATTTATTTATCAGATTGACTTTACTGTTTTGGGTCGTTTGCAGCGGGTCAAGGATCTTGGTGTAATGTTTGATACCGGGTTTACGTTTGTTCCTCAAATTGAAAATGTTGCTAAATCTTCATTGAAATCACTAGGCTTTATTATAAGAAACTGACGTCAATTTAGTAATGTGACCACGTTAAAATTGCTCTTTTGCTCATACGTGCGTTCCAAATTGGAGTACTGTTGTGTTATTTGGGGTCCAATATGCTCTTGCCACATCGGCGTGTTGGAACCGCTCCAGAGAAGATTTTTCAAACTTTTATCGTTTAGATGCGATGTGGTTTGACCACCGAGAGGGTCTGATCATAATGAGGTACTAAGTCGTTTTAATCAGGAGATCACTTTTATCTAGGCGGATATTAATTATGGTAAAGTTTTTGCACAATTTAATTCACAACAATATACAGTGTCCTTCTCTTCTTTCCCAAATATTTTTTTTTTACCCCGGCTTAGGACTAGATATGACCAGACCTTCTATATTTGGCCACGTACTAATGTCATTACGCAGACATCTTTGTTTGCAATGTCTCAATCATTTAATCTAATATCTGAACTGTGTGACATTCATTTCTCGCCTATTAAGACAATTAAGATGTGCTCATGGATTTTTTGGATACATAATTTTAATGATTTGCAATTGGTAGTTGGTAGGTTAGCTTAGGTTTAGATTAAGATTTTCTTTGTATTATTTTGTATTGTTGTGTCGAAGTTCATGTAAGTGGGTTGTAACCTGTTTTGAAATAAAGGCTTACTTTACTTTACTTTATAACTTCTTGGAGTTATAAAGAAAATAATTTTTTGTTAATTCAGATGAGGAAAAGGGAAGGTAGATGTCCTGACTCGAATTTCTTGTGGGGTACTTATGTTGTGGCCTTTCGGGAAATGTGGTTCGATATTTGCGTATTAAACAAGTTGTTTCTAAAATAAACAAAGCAGGAAGCGTAAGAATGTTATGTTTTTTAAAGTAGTATTCGCAATGAGCTCTGCCATTAAGACCAAATAAATAACAAATTGCTCTCTTTTGAAGTTTGAAAATGGTACGAAATTTCTCGGCGTTACAGCAGCCCCAAAAAGGAAGGCCGTAGCGAAGATGAGATTCAAACAACGTAGAAGATAAATTTAGTTCCTTCGAAACTGATCGAATTGCGAAACAGGCCGAAGATAGTTTTCTTGTTAAAGAATGAATATGTGCGGACCTCTTAAGGTTGGTAAGGTAATATTCAAACCTAGGACTTTAGCCGATTCAACGTATTTGATATTGCTGTTGTGAAGTAGCAAAGGTTGTTGTAAGGTTGTTTTATAAGATAAGGCTACTGTTTTATCAACATTGAAACACAGCCAATTTGAGTCAGACCAAGTTTTGATTGTCACGAGATCGCTGGAGATATTAGAGTGTAGTGAGAAAGTATTAGAATCACTCCAAGTTATGCTTGTGTCGTCAGCAAAGAGGGAAACTTTACCATTGATTTTAGGTATGTGATGTCATTAATGTATATTAGAAAAATGATAGGCCCAAGAACAGAGATCTGTGGAACTCCACTGGTAATTAATCTGCAATCAGAATCAGAACCGTTCGCTCTAACTAACTGCTGTCCATTTTCAAGATAAGATTGAAACCAGTTCGAAGGAATACCACGGATTCCATAAAAATGTAGTTTTCTTAACACACAGAGTCAAACGCTTTAGCGTAACCACAGAGACTGTAGCAGTGAGGAGATTGTTGTTAAGGAATGAGCAAACATCCTGAAGCAACAAGATTATGGCGTCATTAGTACACTTGTTTGGTAAAAATCCAAACTGTTCCGGATACAGTATGCCATGTCTAAGGGGAAATGGCATGAGGCGATTTTTTAATAACTTCAATGATTTTAGAGAGTACAGGCAACTGAGCAATTGGACGATAATTGCATAAGACATCCTTTTCACCTCCCTTATGAAGAGGAATAATTATCGCAGTTTTGAGGCATTCGAGAAAGACACCTTTCGTGAAGGACGTATTAATTAAGGAAGCTAGGACATCCAGAATTGGAAGTGGGAGGTTCAAGAAAATTTTAATTGATAGATTATCAGTGCTACACATTGATTTACTCTTTATGGTGCTCATTACCTGAAGAAGTTCAACGCTGGTCACAGGGCTTAGGAAAAAACTATCAGCGACTTTTTTAGAAGGAGGAAGAAACGAAAGAGGGTCGAGAGAAGGAGAAATACCAGAGGTAAAATTTTTGCTCACGTTGATGAAATATTCGTTTAAATCATTTGGTTTTGGCATGCTCTGATTTGCGGAATTTGTTTTGCCTCTAAGATCGCTAATAATGGACCAGGTCTCCTTGGATACGTTTTTAGCAGTTGATAAACGATTTTGATAATATAGTTTCTTTGCTGTCTTGATTAGTTTTAGGTAGATCTTCCTATAATTCGAAATGAATTCAAGAACTTGAATGGAGTTAGTGAATTATTTTATGTATAAGAGGGAACGCATATTTTTTGCAGATATGCATAGGCCTTTCGTGGTCCATGGTTTATGACGTTTAGGTTTAATGGTTTTAGGCGGAACGGCTTTGTTGAATACACTTATAATTTTATTTAAGAAACCACTAAAGTCAGAATCAAGTTCACCCTATTCAAAATTCCAGTTCGTCTTTAGGCAAAGGTTACGAAAGGATGCAAAATTGGAGACTGAGAAGATTCTACCTTTGTGGCAAGTTTTTTTTGAGGGCCTATAAGAAATATTGAATTTGGAGATTACTCCCTCATGATCAGAGAGACCCGCGCTAGTTACTGTCGATTTAACATCAGTTGGAGGAAAGTCGGACGCTACTTAGTCAATGATAGAAGAGGAATTGTTAGAAATACTAGTTGGAGAGGTTACATGCATTGAAAGAGCAAAAGAGTCTAAGTCTGCTAAAGCAGCAATGTTTTATAGATGGTTTTCATAAACATTTTTTCCGTGCTTTTTTGACAACACAAATGGGAAAACTTCATTTTAGAATATGAATCCTTAACTTATCATTCAAGTTTTAATATCTCTTGTAGCATTTTCACTTTTCTAGGTAGGATTTTTCCTCCTGATAGCGTTAGCAGTAGTCCACCTATATATGGGTCTTCTAGAAGCATTGCAATTTCACCATTAGGTAAGAATTAATAATTAATATCTTTTATATGAGATTTAATTTATTTCGTTAATAATTATAAAATATTTATTGAAATTAGCACAAAACTGAAACCAAATAAAAGACACACAAATTTAACTCTTTTAATAAAAATAAACGCACATTTTATCCAAGCTAGGAGCATCCATTTCAGCAATAAATGATGAACAAAACAAAAAGTGCGACACTAAAAAAAAAATGTGTTCAGTTCACACGCGGTAGAAGCGAAACCCTCATAAAACAAAAGTTGGTGTTCCCAATCAGTCACTTATCCAAGTACTAACCACTTGCGAATTTAATTTTCACTTTTAACAAACATGTAATAACTGTGTTCTATCTCATTCTCTCGCAGGCTGCACAAAAAAGCGTTTTAATGCCTGTCAATTGGCGATGAGGACTAATATAACAAATTACCTCAACACTTTGAGGACAGCTGTTTTGAAAAATAGCGCACCTATTGGTATCAGCCCGACGTGGCTCTTGCGCATTGTGCAGTATAAGTTACCGCAGAAATTGATAGCCTCACACCTTTTTGGATCAGTCGTTTGGACACGTGGGATTGGCTTGTATGATCAAAAGATTTTAATCTCCAATAAATTCAAGAGAAGAGTAGCTATGTCGGATTGGAGATTTAGATCCAAATAAAATTAGATCTGCTACGACAAAGGGCTTGGAATTAGATGACCAGCGTTTTGAACGTCTATTCTGCTAATTATTATTTTAGTAATGTTTTATTATGTATATACCTATATATTTCTGAGGTTCATTATCGGATACATTTCATTGACCTTTCTACTTTGTCTGCTAGTAATTTTGTCGAAATAAAAGATCCAACAAGTAGCCTTAGAAATTTGAAATTTTTTCACATTTTAAGCCACCTAATATTCAAATGATATACTATAGGACAGAATTATGTTGTCTAAAATTCCAAAGCGACGAGGGTTGGTCAAATTAGGAGTATCAAAAAGTACCATTCATCATATAAAAACAAGATGCCAAGGAACTCTCTAGATGGGAAAATAGATATTCAAATTTTCTCTAGCGCAGGAAGATTTTAATTTTGAGAAAAATTATTTAAGAAGTGCCATACTTGGCATCGACCCCACCGATTTTTGCTAATTTTTTGATGGGCATGTTACCCCCTAGAGGGTAGTCAAAAGCTAAAATATTAGGTCCCTTAAAAATTTATTGGCTAACCTGTAGCCATTTTTCGTTTTTTTTTCGCATTTTTTACTTAAATTTGGGTATTTTCGATTACGCCGAAGTTTTTTGTACTAAGTAGCTGAAAATCAGTTACCTAGTGTAAAATTGACCAAGATACAAGAATATGGCCACAGATTTGACCTACAACAAATATCTCCAAAAATATCTCAAAATTTACCAGAAAAATTCCTAATCTTGGGGAAATGTTCAAAAATGTTTGTTTTGTTTGACTATACGAGGCGGTCATCTTGTAGAGAAAGGACTAGCGAATCCAATGAGCGCACACCCAGATTTTTAGGACGAATCGTTGAGAAATTGAGCGTCTTCAAATTTTGACTTGAAGGATACTAAATCAGCTTTCTTGGACAAAGTTTATTGAAAAATTTAAATCAATGAGCCAGCGTTTCGGTACTACTCAGTACCATCTTCAGGGCTACAACAATCAGAGAAAATTGTTTTTTAATATAATAATAAATTATTTAAAATTAAGGGTTGGTATTAGTTTAAAGGACAATAAACTTAATAAATTAGTAATCCCAACCAATAAAAAAATTAAAGTTGATAACTTGTTTTTTGTAAAGATGTTGTCAATATATATAAATGTATGCTTATTAAAATTATATAAATATATAAAAAGGAGAATATTTAAAAAGTTAAAATGTTTTGTTTTACAGAAACAAGAGTGACCACAATACACACACAAACATAGGCATTTACAAATTGTTTTTAACTGGACTATAATTTAAAAAAGACAGTTGCAACTCAATTTAAAAAACACTATTATCTAGTTTAAAAATATATAATTAAAATACTTGACTCACCCAGATTATTTCAATTTAATTACCAACGGTAATTCTACAAACGACATACTTTACATATTTACAAAACCACGCATACAAACAATAACACAGAGAACAATTTCACTCGATCGCAAGCCAAGCGACTCGGTACTGCTGAAAATTATATTAAAAAACAATTTTCTCTGATTCTTTTAGCCCTGAAGATGGTACTGAGCAGTACCGAAACGTTGGCTCATTGACTTAAATTTTTCAATAAACTTTGTTTAAGAAAGCTGATTTAGTATCCTTTCAAGTTAAATCTTAGTGGACGTGATTCTACAGGGTGTCCGGAAATAGCATCGCCAAATTACAGAGGGTGATTCTACATAAGAAAACATGAAAATTTTTTCATATGAACATGGGTCCGAAAATGCATAGTTTCCAAGATACAGGGTGTCAAACTTTTTATAAAAAAATCAGTTTTTTGTTAATATCTTAAATATGATTTTACTGATTTTGTAGAAATTTTGCAGGATTATCTGTAGTAATAAGGGGCTCTTTTACCCTTAATTAGATTAAAATTACAAAGTCCAGTGGCGTCCCGGAGGACATCATACCGAATATTATTGACAAAAAAAGTGGGCGCCGCTGACTTTTTCAAACATTTTATATTTTTTTCGTATTAAGCAACTAAAAATACATTATTTTTGATTCTTGAGTTGTTTTCGTATCTTGCGTCGTTTTCGATAAAAAAAGTAAAAACCGGTTTATTACATTTCCAGACTTTTTTGATAAAATCGATATTTTTATTTATATCTTAAATATGCTATCACCGATTTTGTCGAAATTTAATAGGGTTATCTGTAGTAATAGGCGGCTCATTTAGCCTTTATTAGATTAAAAATATAATGTCCAGTGGCGTCCCGAGGGGCATCATACCGAATATTATTGACAAGGAAATGTGCGCCACTGACTCTTTTAAACATTTTATATTTTTTTCGTATTAAGCAACTAAAAATGCAACATTTTTGTTTCTGATTTTGTTTTCGTATCTTGCTTCGTTTTCGAGAAAAAAAATAAAACCAGTTTATTACAGCGTTTGATGTAGAATTTGGTGCCCTAAAGAAATGTAATAAACTGGTTTTTATTTTTTTTCTCGAAAACGAAGTAAGATACAAAAACAATTCAAGAAACAAAAATGTTGTATTTTTAGCTGCTTAATACGAAAAACATATAAAATGTTTAAAAGAGTCAGTGGCGCACATTTCTTTGTCAATAATATTCGGTATGAGGCCCTTCGGGACGCCACTGGACATTATATTTTTAATCTAGCAAAGGCTAAATGAGCCGCCTATTACTACAGATAACCCTCTTAAATTTCAACAAAATCGGTAAAAGCATATTTAAGATATAAATATAAATATCGATTTTATCAAAAAAGTTTGGAAATGTAATAACCGGATTTTACTTTTTTTATCGAAAACGACGCAAGATACGAAAACAACTCGAGAATCAAAAATATTGTATTTTTAGTTGCTTAATACGAAAATAATATAAAATGTTTGAAAAAGTCAGTGGCGCACAATTTTTTTGCCAATAATATTCGGTATGATTATATTTTTAATCTAATTAAGGCTTAATGAGCCCCTTATTACTATAGATAACCCTGCCAAATTTCAACAAAATCAGTAAAATCATATTTAAGATATTAACAAAAAACTGATTTTTTATAAAAAGTTTGACACCCTGTATCTTGGAAACTATACATTTTCGGACCCATGTTCATATAAAAAAATTTTCATGTTTTCTTATGTAGAATCACCCTCTGTAATTTGGCGATGCTATTTCCGTACACCCTGTATAAAGTAGTTCAAATTTTGAGGTTTTTGTTTTCTTTTGGTGGGACAATGTCCGACCTACAGGCCTATTTTGATATACCTGGACTTCCTGAAGCGCTCGGTGTGAGCAGCGAGAGGCGACAGAATGTGACAAACGTGAGCTGTGCTGCAGCGCAGCGCCCTTTGCGGAAGCACCAGGAGGGTTCAGGGTAGGCAAAACTGCCAAGCATTCGCGTTGGGTAACTTGCCTACCCGGAGGCTTATTGTATGTATTTGACGCTCTGGATAAGGTCGCTGCGCTCCAGCACAGCGCACGTTGGACACCTTCTGTATCCTCCCGCTGCCCGCACCAATCGCTATAGGAAGGCCAGGTACATCGCAAAAGTAGGTCGGACATTGCCCCACAAGATCAAAAACTGAAATTTTTTTAAAGAAAACAAACACCTCCAACTTTGAAGCCGCGCAATTTCTAAACGGTTCGTCCTAAAAATCTGGGTATGTGCTCATTGGATTCCCTAGTTCTTTCTCTATAAGATGACCACCTCGTATAGCCAAAGAAAATATTTTTTGAACATTCCCCCATTTGGGACTTTTTTGGTACATTTTGAGAGTTTTTGGCCAATATTTTTGGAGTTATTTTTCGTAGGTCAAATCTGTGGTCATATTCTTGTTCCTTGGCCCATTTTATCAGTAGGTAACCAATTTTCAGCCACTTAGTACCAAAAACCTCTGCGTAATCGAAAATACCCAAATTCAAGTAAAAAATGCGAAAAAAAAAAAAAGAGAAATGGCTACAGTTCAGCCAATACATTTTTGCGGGACCTAATATTTTGGCTTTTGACTACCCTCTAGGTGGGTAACATGCCCACAAAAAATCAGCCAAATCGGAGGGAGTCGATGCCAAGTGTGGCTCGTCTTAAATAATTTTGCTCATTAGACTATCTACGAAAAATGCTTTTAAATGTGCCTTAATCGTCGGAAATGGTGCCTAAGATTGCGAGGAGTCCATATATTAATCCTATAGATAATTATAGGGGCTAAGAAGGATAAATAGTACCATCCGGTTACGTTCACAAAATAAAAGTATTACGACTCAAGATTCAGGAAACCTGGTATGATTTGGAAGTTTGCAACCCTTAAAAAATAAACGGTATAAAAAACTAACTGCTTTTATTTTTTAAATCTGCTGCCAATTCTGTTAGGTTTCAAACATGCGAACTTATCAATGATGTGATAATAAAATTATTCTATACTCATTTACTTATTCATTAGTTCCGATTAAATCGAAATATTTTTATTAGTATCTGGTACAACTGGTCATGATGGCGCAAGACGAGGATCCAACCAATCGGACACAAGCGCATTGCTTAGTAGCCTTACCAGAGATTTGTCTCAGTCTCCCAGCCAATCTACCCAACCGAGAGAATTGACACCTAGTCCAAGCGGAAGCTCTTTACAAACTAGTCCACCACATACGCCTGGATTGTTGAAAAAAGATGTATCGGTAAGTATTGTTTTCCATGTTTCAATGAGTCGTGGATGGATAAAAAGCGTGAATACTAGATTATCAAAGAGAAACTGATAATACTGATAATTTTTCCTACAATTATTGTTATTTTGTTGAAGGTCTGTAATTACTGTTACCTATAGATTAAATAAGAATTAAATAAAAACTTTTTTATGAAATATTTACTGTGAGTTTAAATGGATGTGAAAGATAATTCTTCTATATATTTACTATTTATTGTGTTTTTCTACGAATGAAATTAGGACATTTTCAAAATTTGTTGTGAAAGGCATATCCACCGGCATTGCCTAACAAAAGTCAAGAACTTTGCTATATAAAATTTGGTATGTCGTCAGTTCTTCACAAGCAAAGAATGTTCGAATCTATTTGTGTTTTTTTCGATTAGTTTGAGTAAGTTTAGTTTGGTTTTGGTTAGTTTAGATAAATTTTGATTCGTCTAACCTCGGTCAGCTTGAGCTTATCGCGATATTCCAGAAAACTATTTTATGTACGATCTATTATTTTGTATGTGCGAAATATTGTTGTGCCGTACGTGATTAAAGCTAATGTGACCACATTAGGTTGGTTTACTAGCTGCTGGTTGCAGCCTGCTGATGGCCGCTAAAAATTGGCCGGCGCAACTGTACTAGCGATCGGTACAATCATTTGCCAGCTGATAAAACAGGGGCTGCTTAAAATAATCTCGTTCTTCGCCCTGTAAATTTCATATATTTAAATTTCATCTGATGAGTTCAAATTAAATATTAGTTAATTACTTTTTGCAATATTAGTTTACATTTTAATGTTTCATCTGTAGCAAAACTATGAATGTTTCGCTTTTCATCAAAATTAGGTCGTGTCTTGCAGAAATTTTAATTTTATACGTTGCATTTATTATTGTATCGTTTTAGAAATTGAATTAAGGGAAGAATTTAGTTTTTTTGATATCAGTTTGTAACAGTCTGATTTGGCCAGTGTAAAAGATTTTAAAGTTCATTTTATATGCTGCATTTAGCACCAAAAGATGCTATATTCTGCGGTAAGAATTATTGAGTATTAACCTCTTCGGTTAATTAATTCTGAACTTATTGATTCGATTTGTTGTCAATAAGCTTAAGGTTGCCGCATTTATTAATTGAAATTAATTCTATTCTACATATAGGTTAATGGTATATTTGTACTAGCTTTTATAACACTGTTGTGGCCTTGAATAGCTATTTTGATCATCCCTCTCTCTTATGTTGCCCTCAGGCACTCTGTGACTATATTTATTTTAGTTGATAAGCGAGCCATAGATCGCTTAGGTTTGATCAAACCACTAAAATTAGATATTATGTTATTAGTATAACTTTGCTTAATTTATGTTACATTAATTATGTTTGCTGGTCCTTCTGTATTTTTAAGAATTAGGTTAATAATACTGTTAAGCCTCATCAGATCCGTCAAATTCATATTTTATTTTCGATTTCAATATTTCATAACTTTTGGGGCGTACTGATTTGCTTTATTTCAATCTCCGGCTGATAACATTTCATATCTATTTGGGACTTCTGACTGGCTTGGGAATCATATTTAGTTTTCCACGCGGCAAGCTTCAATTTTTGTAATATTCGGTTGGTAGTTCCGGGTAGTAGGAATGGGCTATCCTCCCGTAATTGTTGCTTTCGATTTAGATTTTTAAAGGTTTATCATTTCGTTTAGGAGTATTTCCTAGCATTTCTTGAAAAAATTAATTTCAGCTTATTAATTGTGGCTTCCGCCGTCCGTCGTTTTACAACCATAATAAACGAGAACTAAGTCGTTTATTATCTTAGAATTATTCCTCGAATCGTTAGAATCGCTTGGGATTTCTCGGCTCTATCACTTTTTCTGATTTGACGTTCTTTTCTTCTAATATCGTGGAAGTGGAAAGGCAAGTTGACTGAAACGGATGGCAGAGTTCTTCTAGAAATACCCTTCGGTGTGAGAGGAAGCATTTTGCTTTAGTGCAGTCATAGTGGACTCAACTTTCTGTATTGTGTTAATACTACCCTTCTAGGGGATCTGTGAGTGAGTCCTTAACCAGTGCTCGACACTACTTGGGATATTCGTATTGCACTAGGTAAGTTTTTTCTGGAATTAATTTTCTTCTATTGCTTGTGAAACACGTGGACGCCATGACCGTTAATTCTCCAGCCCCGCTCCGACTCAAGAGAGGTAATTATTGCTAAAGTTTTTTCTCTAATTGAACGATTTAATTGCCTTATCTGTGTTAACTTTTTTTTTATAATGACCACCATTCGCATTGCATTGCACGAGATTTTTTACCTATTTTCTTTTATCATATTTGAATTTTTATTTTAATGTGACTTTAGTTTTGATCACATGGGGAGTTTATATTATTTAGGGGTGATTCATACCTATTTCTTTTTTATATTCAAGTTGTTTGTACTTTTTGTATTTCTTTTATTTGCTGATGGTCATTGAAAATCCATTGATAATTTTTGGGGGATTTGTTTTATAAAGAAAATATATTTATGCAAAGGGTGTTATAGTTTTTTGATTGAAATAAGGGGCTACGTCTAATTTGTATTGGGTTATTACAGGATTTTATCACCGGGATATACCACTGCCAGTTTTATCACCGGGCTATCTAGTCCTCTGCCAGTTTTATTACCGGGCTATCGAGTCGTCTGCCATTGCAGTACCTGAGTTTTGCTACAGGTGCCCGGCGCCTTCACCGTACCTCTAGTTGCTACCTCTACTACTGAGCGTGACGACCGGATCGGGGTATCGTACAGAAGCTAAATATTCTTTCCTTTTTTTTTTTGTTTAATTATTATGAATTTAGCACCGTTGACCGTGCTTTAAGGTAGCTAGCATAATTTCAATAAATCTCTTTATTTTACTTGCCGATCGTTAAAATAGGTAATATTGATATATATTCGATTGATATTTTTCTTGTCGATTGATTTAATAAATTAATATTTAAACGTAAATTCAGCAAGCTTTAAGATAGATTAATTTTATATAGTCAATTATTTTTCTGACCAATTGGTATAATCGCTCTTAATCTTTAAACATAAATCAAGCATTGACAGCCAAGCTTTAAGATAGCTTTCAATAATTTTATTATTCATTTATTCATTTGTTTATGGGGTCGATTGATATAATTATTGTGGCCTTTTTATCAATAGATATTATTATCACTACATTTATAATTGGTGCAGCTACTAGCGCACGCATACGTATATGTAATAAGCTTAAGTAAACCAAAGTGATCACTTCGGATTGTAGTGTTTAGAGAATTTAGGTGTAAAGTATACAGTACCGAAACAGAATTAGCCTCAGTACAATCATCATATTGTACAATTATTATTAATTACTTAATAGTCTTTCACATTCCTTCGCCTGTTAGATTCAACCATTTTCAAAAGCTTTTTCTAAAATATTCTAAAATTCTTGTCGCATTTAAATTGCAAAAATTTCACTGTAAGATTGTTGCTGTTAAAAAAAAAGAAAACCTCGAAGCTAATAAATTGATCCGTAAATTTAGATTGTTTTCTTGTTAAGTTAAGATTGAGTTTCTTGTTTGATAAGCGTGCCTAACAATCCCGTAGAACACAACGAAGCTTTTCCAGTTTAGTTGGTAAGAACTGGTGGCGCCCTATAACTCCACTCCAGGAGCCGGTGTTAGGTTGTTTTTGATTAAAATCTTTACTCGCTTATCTTTTAACTTTAAAAAGAAAAACGTGTTGTAAGTTAACTATAATGTGCTTTCTCCTTCGTTCTTGATACATATGTATATTTTTTACTGACTTGCTTTTGGTTTTTAATATCTTATGTGCCCAATCGTAAGAGCTTTTTAAGTGTTTTTTGTCTTTATTTTTTTGGTATGTCTTTGTATATGCTTTCGTGTTTTAATGATTATCTATTAAATCAAATGATCAACAGGACAGTGAGCAATCCTCCAAAAAATTGACCCAAACCGGCACTCAGACGTCTCCGGAAAGTGCCATGAATCCACCGGTGAAGGGGCACTTCTCCATTGGCACCATTAGCAAAGAAGAAAAAGTGTCACCCAAGATGATGCGCAAAGATAGAGGATCGACAAAAAGTCGACCGAAAAGAGCTATATCTCCCGCGAATATGCCACAGTTACCCGCTGGGTCTAAGGCGAACTATCAAAATACAGAACCTGTGAAGCAAGCAATGAGTCCGTCAGTTGCTGAATCTCTAAGGGCTGTGTTTGCCGCTTTTTTGTGGCATGAGGTAAGCAAAATATGTAGGAAATTGTTAAACTAGGGGGCAATTTATTATCTGAAGCTAGACTGAAGCAATCTTATTTATTACAGATTCAAGTGGCTTAAAAAGTAAATATTTATCAGCAAAGATGAATCTGCCACTAAAAATTGGAAACAATATGACACAATTATCTATATGTCTACAACGTTTGAAATATCTTTACAGTCTGAGAATTATTGCTTAATGTTCGGCGGTAAAATGGATCAGTTAAACATTTTTCCTTCAGTCAAAATTTGGAATATTCCAATGCGATATAGATAATTTTAAGATGAGAAAATGAGCAATTATTTTATTTTTAGCTTAGTATTTAAACGTATTACCTTTATTTGCTATAAGTAACATCAAAAAGAAAACATCAGGTGTATATCGATAATGGTACGATTCACAAATTAAGTGCAAAAAGGCGACGAATAAGGTGGAATTGGGTATATATTTTTTTCTATGTAATAAGTAATAACATAATTGGTTATGCATCTTACGTGGGACGACATGACATCCTATGCCGCATTTCGTGATATTATTGGGTTATGCTTGACTTTAGCTAGATTTACACCCGCTTAACCGTTCTCGGTCGGATAATTACCGCTGAAATTGTTGGATGCTTCGTCATTAGTCAATCGCCAAGTCTATAAATGAATATAGTTTTGCTATAACAGCAAGACGAACCATTTTTCATACTTTGTAGTTTGGGTTAAAATATTCCCTCAGCTAAGAACACAGTAATAGTATTGCCCCTCTTATTGTAATTGTATTAAATACCGAACACTATTTTCCTCTATATTGCTACTTCTCTTTACATGTTTCTACCTACTTTCCGCAAGTCGTTTAAAAATATCATCAAAAAATTGCGCAATGGATTTAATTTATAACTTAATTTACAGGGAATTGTTCACGATGCCATGGCGTGTGCTTCTTTCCTGAAGTTTCATCCGACTCTGCCCAAACAAGGGGCCCAAGTTGTAACTCGTCATCAAGATTCTCCAGTTGATAGGAGACGAAGAGAACTGACGAAAGAAGAAAGAGCTAGACAACGGCACTCCGTTGAGGTAAGATCTTCGCTCGTTTCACGTTTAATATGGTACTTAAAGGCTTTACTCGACCATATTAGAAGCGTTTGAAAAATAAGTATGATTTTCCATTAACACGATTAATGGATGACAAAAACCGAACTAGTTTAAATATCGAGGAATTTGCCCATTACCCCTTATTTTCAAAATGAAGTCAGGGTGATATTATCAAAAGTACTTTTGGCTACGACTACTTGTGTTTGCTCAAGCAGGTTTTTGTGCTATACTCCCTTTTACAACGAAATAATTTTATTTGAGATATTCATTCACCTAATTCCCAATTAATAATCGTAATAATTTAATTCTGTTGGACGGATATTAGGATAAAGAAGTAATAAAATAATAAGTTGTGTGCAGCAGAATATATGCTTAAATTATTATTTCATATAATAAGAAGGGCGGTAGGTAGTTAATTATGAATGAAATATTGTTTTACTTATTTAGGCTATCTTAAATTTCCCCCAACTTATCTGAAAATAGAGCGATGACTGCGATGCCCAAACGTGTTCTCAATACGTAAAACTGGCAAATATAAATAATATTTTTTACAGGTGAGTAATGCGGGCAACTATCTACACATACAACCATCTACCCTTGAAAGCCTGACACGCTCAGCCGCCAACGCCAGTGCGAATAGAAATAGGTCGAGAAAAATTACCGACGGAATGATTAAAGAGGAAGTTGCCGATCAAACTTACACTTACCAAACCATATCAGTGCTTCCACCTGCTCTTAAAAGTCTGGTTTTCTTGTGGGAAGAATTATCCTCGAGTTGTCTACAAAATATGAATGAACAGGTAAGAATTTGGTTATTTATTATCACATGATGATCTGTTTTTTGTACCCTTAATATTTGATTTATAAATTGTGTCGCCGCGGAACCGGAAATTGATATCGCTGAAAGAAACTTTCAACATCGAATAACTGATCACAATCCAAAAATGTTGAATATAATTCATTTATTTTATATTTGTATATTATATTCTATTTAAAAAAAAAACAGAGTTTATTTCGACCCAGTAATTTTAACAGAATAAATTATTGGAAAATTCACTAAAAATGTATCCTAGCAATATTGATTTATCGTATATCTCTTCCAAAATGTAGTGATTTAATTTTTTGTTCTATTATATTAATATATGAATGATAAATGGCAACTATTTAAGTTCTCATAAAAAGCCAAAAGCTCTGAAAGAAGTAGGGTAGATAATAAAATACAGTGTGGCACGTCTGAAATGCTGGAAGTGTTGGATCACTAGAGATTGCCGGTAATAAAGTGATATATCAAAATCAAAATCTATAGTTATCCAGTCACAATACATTGATTAAAATGTGCATGCAGAACGGAAAAAATCTATAGTTATCCAGTAACAATACATTGATTAAAATGTGCATGCAGAACGGAATTTCATTACAATATACGATATGACACTGATTACCCTGAAGAGCAGTACGTTTCCTAATGGAATAAAAACTAATAGCTTTTTGTCTGGTTATACCGACCTTAAAATCAATCTTTGGCTTTTTTCACTTTTGTAATTAGCATAAATTGTGTTTATTAATAAAGTATTCCATTGCAAAGATAAGACCCCTGGTCACAACGATTTGCGAACGCACCCTAGTGCATATTGCAATTCCTTCTTACTTGTAGGTAAATACAAATCAATAAAGAGGTAATATTTATATTTCTCACATTTGAAGTGACGTAGATGAGGGCAAGAGCATATTTTGATTAAAGTATGAAAAATAGGATATTATTATACAGTGTAGCGGAAGTAGAGCGCCATTTTGTAGCGAAAGCTAGCGAAATATTAATAAATTAATTATGTATGGCGTTGGGCGCCAATTTGTAATGAAATACTAGTTGTTCGTTTTGAGACTCTTTTTTTCATTACGGTTTTTCTTTGATAGCCGTAATTTTTTGTGGGCGCCAGAGTTACTAGAGACAATGCGAACTTAATATGAATACTTAAATATTAATAAACATAAAGATAAAAATATCAGAAATTTGCCCTTATAATTCGCAATGTCTCACAGACTTCTATCCTCTAAATTGAAGAAGTAAATTAAAAACAAGTTATATATTAACTATATAATTAAATTACAATTATGATTGATGAAATTATTTGAAGTGACGTTTATCGATATAATTAAATTACAAATATAATTGATGAAATTATTTGAAATGAAGTTTATCTGATGAATAAATTGAGTTAGTAATGAAAATTAAAATTAATGTGACAGATTAAAAAAAGAATGAAGCGTTATGATTGGTCTTTACACAATATGTTTATCTTCTGATTGGCTAATACTTAGCTTGTCCAATTATTCTGTAACCATGCGATCGTATTGGGACCTCTACTGGAACCGTTTCTACCTGTTCCCAAGTTAGTATCTGTTGGATTTATCGAGGACTTATTTGGTTCACGAATTATTGATTCCCTCGGAATAGCTTAGTACAGCAAGTGGAGGAACACCTGCTACTTGCCAAGCACGGTGTTTTTTTCAGCCAATTCGGGGGTGTTGAGTACATGTAACAGGAAATAAACTAGTCTTAGATCAATGTATATCGCTAATTAAATAATATGCAAGGAAATATCATGTGAACATCAGTGACACTGTTAAATTTACTGGTTAAAGCAGATATAATCAGATACTTGAATTACAATGTTAAATTGAGCAAAAATTATAAATAACTACTGTTACTCAAGATATCATTTTCTTTACTTTAAAATATAAAATTCATGAGCAAATGATGATTGAAATACAAAATTCAAAAGAAAATAATGGAATGACGTTCCAATTCAGTGACTCTCGGTAAACTTAAATAAAAGGAAACTTTAAATTTGATAATAAACAGAGAAATAGAGGTACAACCTCTAACAATGAGTCTTATGACTCAAAATAAGTAAGTACTATGACTTTACTTAGGCCCTTGGCACATAAACGAAAACTGAGCGCAATTGCTTTTCAATTCAATTAAAGATAAATATAATATGATCACTATCTTGCATCGAGATAGAAATTAAGATAGAAGATAAAAACCAGAAAAGTTTACATATGTGAGATTAACCTCTCATAAATGCAAAATAGTGTCGGTACATCAGGGTTGAGACTAGACAGGGCAAGTGGTAATAATTATATGATTGATGTGACAAATAAACTGAAAATTTAATTAAATGGGCCTGAAAACAAAAAATATTAAAACCGGCAATACTATGAGGGGAAATACGGAGAAATTTTACCGAAAATTCAATATACTACCTTTGCAGGAATATATAGAATTTACTCCAAGAATTAGCCCAAATAATACCGTTCAATTTGAATGAAAATACGTAAAAAAATGTGCGTGACCACTGAACGATAAAATAGTTACGTTCTCCTTAAATTTAAACTAAGCTTCTTTCAAATTACATGAATTTGATTAATGAGAGACGCAAATATTCACCAATAAATCGGTATTATTACCCAAACGGTCACGACAATAATTAAGAAATATTGAAGATGTAAGCTACTTAAAAGTGGAATATAAAAATGCTAAATTCTTGCTTTAGTCCAAAGACTAAGCAAATCATCAATAATTATGTATTTAAAAATGAAAGAATTAGTTAAATATATTGCAAGATGAATTAAATATTTCAAGATTAAAAATTAGCACTTACCCGTCAACGTCTCAACACAATATAAACGATCTCGCTTTCAAAATTCAAGACGTTGGACATATTATGCTTGCCGATGTATTATTGGCTAGTTTATAACGTGATTACTACTATAAACCACATCGCGTCAAGCAATAGAAATACCTGATATTAAATATAGTAATATATAGTAAAATAAATTCTACGGCTCCTAAAGTCGCTAACCACACGAAATAAACCCATAAATGTCACTGGCTACTTAAATATTAAATATCGATAATCATTCGCAATTGAATTTAAATTTTAATGTAGCGGAATAAGCATATATTCCGTTGTAACAGAATATTGCCCTCGATTTTTGTTCCATAACATTTTTATCTGCACGATAACATACATACTATGTACTATGTAAAGCTTCTTTATATTTTGGTGATTTTTCATTAAACCGACAGTTTTCGAGAAAATTGGCAGTAGCTAGTTTTTGAATGTTAAATAGTTGAACATTTATTTGGATCATAGGACAACAATATGAAAAAATAAAGTATACAAGGTTTAATATTAATATAAAACAACCTATCACTATCTAATTCAAAAATCTCAAAAACCTAACAGAAACTTATTTATGGCAAAAAAATGTAAAAGTTATAGCGAATGATCGTAAAATGATCTCTTTCAGCACCATAAATTAACCTGGGCACGGACAAATAAATGAGTATTCTGATGAGTTTTGATAAACGCATCCAAAATTATTTTCACAAAATTATTCCATTATGTAAATGACACAGATTCATTTTCTTTTACGTTCCGTACCTCGTCCAATCCACCTATTTCTATATGTTTTATTGGCGCTTCGCCATGGAGATACCACATCCATCACATTAGATTTAAGGAGATATCAGAAAATTGGTTTAACTCATGAGTATGAGGATTTTTCCGGCAAGAATGTCAGTTTCGCAACCTTCTCGTAGATTGGATATTGAAGAGACAATTTCGAGTTCGGGTTAGTTTAGATGGACGACTTGGTGAGTATGGGTCTTAGCCTCTTACACCTTCCAAATGTGGTACGGATTACCTTTCACACAGTGTGTCAAGGTTTCGAGAACGAGCTGACCTAAACTAGGTCCTGAATATTTTATCTTGCTCTATGTCCCACATGAGGGAATCAGCACATAAGGTCTTCTTCCAGTGTAAGCTATGCTTCTCCCTACACTGTACTTTAATTTCAAATGCAAAGGTAGCATATTAATATGTTTATGGACGAACACGGCCGATTGGGGAATTTATCTACGTATCTTCTGCTGTGTTCTCCTGTTATTCTTACAAGGTCAGGGGCACGTTAGGTGACTCACTGAATTACACATTAATTCCTGACTGTATCTTTTAATAGACGCATGCATTTCTGACAAATGCCTTGGGGAGTCATTTGTGAAGTTTTGGAACGAAAATTGAATGCAACAATGTGCAACCTGTATATCAATGTTATCCTTCAATTTTTGTCAGAGCCGACACGAATATTCTCCTTATCCACATTACTTCATGTCGAAAATGCCATTCGGCTAGGAACAGTTTATAGGCATTTAAAAAAATAAAATAAAATTTACACATTTAAACATTTGACAAAAGTTACTTCAGAAGCTATATTGCAACTAAATCGGTTATTTTAAAGTAGTGCATAGTATAATCTACTTAGTGTGATTTGAAACCCCTCTGTATATTGTCAGACTGTATATAAATAACTGAAATGCTTCCGGGGTTAGGGATCAAATCGGCGACCTTCACCACGTCTCAGAGAAGATTTTCCCTTGAAGCGGTTTGAGGTTCCCTTGAAAGTATTTTTAGTTTATGCTAGATTTTAGGAGAGTTAATTCATTTAATTTATTTTGGTATGCTTAATTTAGTTTCACTTTGATTTATGTTCACTTTACTATTTACTTTTTCACTGACGTAACTTAGGGAGGTTTGAACCTGTTACCAGAAAGCGTTTGCCCTTGAGGTACTACTAACTGGATGACCAGGTGTGGAGGGTTTGAACTTGTTACCAGAAAGCTTTTGCCCTTGAGGTACTACTAACCAGATGACCAAGTTGTCGTTTACTCGGTTTGTACGTTCTTTTATACTAAAATTTCTTGAAAGTTTACTGATTGTTTTTAAAACATGTTTAGATAATAAGTATAATATTTTATTTTTCAAGATCAAGTATCAAGTTCAAACTTCAGACTGAGTGTTATTTTTTCGTGAATAAGATTTCTAGTTTACACATGCCCCTCTCCTTGCATTGGTCCCCAATGCAAAACATCTTTTACGGTTCAAAAGTTCAAAATGAAAAGAATCTCCCTAATAAATACAGATTTGTTAGCGACTTTCAAAAAACTCAATTATAGTAGAGACGATCAAAACTTATATTTGATGAGTATGTCTAAAAGCGAGCAACCTCTTTAAATATTAACGAGTGGTCCTCAATATTCGAATAGACATATCATTCCGTACATAATTAAATTTAAGTTATATTTGGGCACTATAAATTTTATTCTCACTTATAGCTTAGTTCGGTCCTGGATTCCAGCTAATGGTTTCTCCACCTTCATCCTACTAAATTCAGAATTTTTGTCGTGGGTCTCCATTTAGCTCCTGTTTGTATAAGGGCTCTATCTGACTGAGTTGTATGCCGACATTGAATATTTCTCCATGTACATGTAAAAATTTAAACAAAATATGATTACTAAATATCGACATTTTATTCTTGTCCTAATGTTATATTAATATAAGTATGTTCTTAAATCTTTAATTATTGACTTACAAAAAAAATATCCTCTGAAAATATTCGTCATTTTATTTTTTATCAGTCGATAATTTTGATTGAAAATTCGAATCATACAGTATACTTATACTAAATAATTATATGCTTGTTTCATGGGTGGGTTGAACATATGCATGTATTATGTTATACTTTAGTTGGTCTACTGTGTACATAAAACCGAAATGAAACATTGTTGTAAATAGTATTAAAACATATTGGTGCTAAAACAATTGAGAAATATTTTTGATGTCTTGCATTTTTCTTGACCTCGCTTTAGAAGGATTGTTGACTGTTTGTGATTGTATAACATCGATTCCAATAAAAGTAAACATTGCCGAGATTGTTTGGAACAATATTAATAACATCGGATATTTAATAAGTATTTGGGTTATTTACACCTTTTGACTGTAATTACATATATTAACTTTAATGATGATTGGATTTGGATATAGTATTTTTAATTATTATTATCCTTCCTACAGTATCGCCATTATCTAAGAAGGGTAATGATTGATTTTCAGTGTAACAAGCTGCTTGGTAGGCACCAATTTTGAATGGTTTTGTTTTATTTATGCTTTATATTAGCGAGATCGATGCTGATGACTGCCGGGTAGGTTTGAATGTGTATTTAGAATGATTATTTAATCCGTCTTTCTTTAATCTATGTTTCCTTATTCTATCCATGATTCTTTGTTCTATCCTTATGTTGGCTTATTCTTATATATATTTACTTAAGCTAAGTTTTCTTCTATCAACGTATATGCTATTTATTCCGTTATTTCTATGTTTCTATACTTTAAGGATCCTTATTTTATTTATGTTGGCTTATTTTTAATATTTTAATTTTTTGTCTATATTATTGTATTGTATCTATCTCTATGCATTGTATCGATCGAGATACTCTTGTGATGTATTTTCTCTAATTTTTCATCCTAATTTGTGATTTTCCCCATATAATACTTATCACTGCTGCCTGGCTTCGTGTGCCATGCTACTTCAACTTATTTTCCGTTATTTCTGTTACAATATTCTCGTATACTGTCTACTTTTCCTTATAACTTTATCTATATCCAGGTATGAAATCTAATTTCATCTCCTAGGTCGTCATGTTGCCCAATTGTCTGACTTATGATCTTCCCTATAAGGTACTTACCTGCGACAGTTGGCTACAACATTCCCTGTATGACCTGTATATAATTCCGCTTTCTAGCTTCTCCTTTCAATATTGTACTTTAAATATTATAACTCTTTTACTCTTAATTTACTCTTTAATTTCTCTTCTATTTAAATGCCTATGTGTTTTTTCTGTGACTTTCCCAATATGGTACCATCGTTAACACTTGCATTTAAAATTATAACTTTTTCTAGTTAATTATACCTCAATTTTTCTCTATGTCAACCTTCTATTTCTCATGTACTTGGGACGCCTACATGTTTGCATTATGATTGTCTCTATTATCTCAGATACTTATATCATCAACATTCGCGTTCCAAATTCTATTTCCATATTCCTAACATATTTGTCCTATTTTTTACTATTTTTATTCCCTAATTTCCTATACTTAGTTGCTTAGTTCCTGATTTCTTCTTAATGTCTGGTTTCTTTGTATTTGCTTAGTTTCTGGTTACTCCTTACTTAATTTTTGGTTTCTTTGTGATTACTTAGTTTCTGGTTGCGTTTACTTAGTTTCTGGTTACTTCTTAATTACTTAGTTACGGATTTTTTTTTTTAATTTTTTTCTTGGTTTCCTCCTTCCAGTCGTCATATTCCCCTAGTGTATTGTTGCTGTTTTCTTATATTTAAGCTACTTTCTTCTAGTTACTGTTAATGTATGTACCTTCGATAATAGTTTTATATGACTTCAACTATGCTTTATGTCCACGCCTTTGTGTTTCACCTGTACGATTTTCCCAGGAGGGTACTTATCGTCAACACTTGCGTTTACAACCGTAACCCTATTTCCTAGTTACTCATTTCTCCATTTTACTCCTCAATTTTTCACTTATTCCAACGCCCAAGTGCTTTTGCTATGATTTTCCCAATAGGGTTGGTACTTATCTCTAACACTTTGCGTTTAAAATTGTAACTCTATACTCCAGCTACATTTCTCTATATCTGCATATACTGCTTATTTTTCCTTGTTCGTCGCATAAGAGTGATTTTCTCTATTATCTAAGGTATGTGTTTTAAAATTATAATTTCTGAAAATTTACTTCTTCATTATGATCCTCTTGCTTTTTGATATTGACTGGTGATGCCTTGGTCCATGGGTCCATCGTATGAGTGTCCTTGAGCTTAATTTATTTTGTTGGTTTTTCTTATGCTTATTTTGGCATGGGATAGATTTTTTTTTATAATTCCGAGAGCAGTCAAGTTACTCCTCGAAGGAACGAAATTCCGCCCGCAAAAAAGATTCACTCTCTCTGGAAGTTGTGTGGTGAACAACTCGAAGTCACCAATCTCTGTAATCTCTGTAATGTTGATTGATGATATCCTAAATCTGAAGAGAAGCTGGTGCAGAAATTATAGTTATAGTTTATGTTCGATTTTAGGAGAGTTAATTCGTTTAATTTATTTTGGTATGCTTAATTTAGTTTCACTTTGATTTAGGTTTACTTTACTTTTTACTTTTTCACTGACGTAACTTAGGGAGGTTTGAACCTGTTACCAGAAAGCGTTGGCCTTGAGGTACTACTAACTGGATGACCAGGTGTTGAGGGTTTGAACTTGTTACCAGAAAGCGTTTGCCCTTAAGGTACTACTAATCAGATGACCAAGTTGTCGTTTACTCGGTTTGCACGTTCTTTTATACTAAAATTTGCTGAAAGTTTACTGATTGTTTTTAAAACATGTTTAGATAATAAGTATAATATTTTATCTTTCAAGATCAAGTATCGAGTTCAAACTTCAGACTAAGTGTTCTTTTTTCGTGTATAAGATTTCTAGTTTACAATATTCAAAATAACAGAAACTCGTGCTAAAATATCCTATTTTGCGAATAACATGGTGTTTCCTAATATTCCATTCCAAAAGTTTCTGGAAATATCAAAATATTTCGGAGTTGGTCGATTCCTAGAATAATATGGGACCCTATTAAACTTTAAAATCCTATAGGTATAAGTTTTTCTATGATATTGTACATCTACTTACTGTTCTTTTGGTTTTTAGATAACAAGTCCTACAAAAGACAGAGCAAAAAGAGAAGGGAAGACTGATTCAAAAGAGAAAAATGATACTATCGAAAAGGAAAGCAAGAAAAATAAAAAGAAAAAAGGTCCACCTAGGAGTTATTTAGGTGTAGTAAAACGATAATAAAATATAGTACCTATTACTTAAAATAAGCCTCCTAAACTAAGTTTAATATATAATGATTATCAACGAAATAAATAACTGTTCCAAAAAAAAACGTTATAAAATACTATGAGGGACTCTAGAGGTTAAAACCAGATCATTGATAGTGCATTTCGTGAGAAGTAAAGGCATATTTAACGCGCGAGTGCTATTGTCACAGATCTTGATGTTCTAGCTCTGACCTATTAAAATCGGCAGTTTGAATGTTTTATTTTATCGAGGTTCTTATATTTTTTCATTCCATACGATTTTGCTGCAAAACTATTTTTTCAAAGTAAGTGATCTATCTATATGCATAAACATAAAAGCTGTGGCACGGCAATCACTTAAAATAATACAAAAATTGTGTTTTATATATTTTATTACGTCCTAGTAAAACAAAAAAATGTGACTTCAGGCTGCTTCCAATTAAACAGAATACTTTCTTAGAATGATTACAAAATGCCACTCAATAATATAATATATCATTTTAATTTTAAAATATTATTTGACTTAATGTCAACCTCGTCACATATTTTAGACCTTTTTAAAAAAGGAGTTGAAAAGTGCTAAATATTATTTTATATTTCAATTTTCAGGAGATATTGGTCTTACTACCTACCTACATTCAGGAGGAGGAGATATTTCATGCGAGTTATGTGGGGATAGCTTTCCTCACCCTGTGACCTACCACATGCACCAGGAGCACCCTGGGTGTGGTCAGCACGCTGGTGGAAAGGGATACAATTCGGGAGGAAATTACTGTTTGGGTTGGGCAGGGAATTGTGGAGATGGAGGAATTCGTAAGTTTCTATGTTTAAATTATTATAAATGTTGTAGACGCAGGAACTAAGGACTTTATCGACATTTACGTGTTTTTTGATGACATTTTGCTACAAGGCTATATGACCAAAAAATTTGTAGGCGGGTTGGATATCTTGATGCTAAACTTGTACCGCATTTGGTTATGGATTTGTGGGCAGTGAGTAGTAAGTCTCTTTCTTACAGATTTTAACTACATAATTAAATATTTCATATCACTCATCTAAAACAAATGTAAAACCATGTTGCCAATTGAAAAAGATAGAAGGTATAGCTTTATTTTTCTTACTTTGCGAATGGAGCTGACTTCACCTTCAACTTTTAATACCTTGTTTTTTTTGGGGGGTGTATTCCTTGTTTAACAAAATTGTTTCGTAAGTTCTTTTTACACTTTTATGTTTGCTAATAATTTTCTATTGGGGAATTCGAAGAACTGAATTATTGTTTATAGATAAGATATGTTATGGGGACTTTTACAAAATCCTGGATGATCCGCATTTTTTTCTAGCTATAATACACAAATTTGATGACCTGGCCACTTGATGTAACGCAATACAAAAGGCGTTTTAGAAGATATCTCTATTTAACATTTTCTTTCAGAATTTTCAACTGTATTTTTCGTCGTCCCATTTTCGATGATATTACGGGATATCTCACTTACGAATAAAGATAGAGAGTTGCGGTTTTCGCAATACTATGCTACCTTTTTGTGAAAAGAATGATGGTTTAAGCAAAATTTTCATAGCCCGCTTCGTTTCTGAGATACAGGGCAAAATTGAAAATATTGCATTTTAGGACCCCTCTCGTATCTCCATTATCCTTTAACATATCGCATAGCTAAAAAGTTGTTCTTATACAGTTTTTTTTACGTAGAATCCAGTGGCGTGATCAGATTTTTGCTGTGAGCTATCAATTTTTAGCTATAAATCAAAGTTGTATTTTTTTAAATGGAATACCCTGTATATTTTTCTTTAGTTTCATTGAAAACTTTATAAGCTTTATAAAAATATATAATACATTATATGTGTTTTAAATAATAAACCTAAAATTCATAATTTCACAAAATGTGTCTGTATACGACACTCTATTTTTTTAATGGAGCACCCTGTATATTTCTTTTTCGTTTGATTGATTATAAGCTTTATAAAAATATATAATACATGATACGTATTTTAAATAATAGGGCTAAAATTCATAATTTCACCAAATACGACACTCTTGATGAGTATAGTATAAGTATTGTCTTTTAAACAACGGTATAAGTATTAGTAGGCAGAGATTATTAGAACAATGGAATGGTAATTTTTTATTGTCAAGACCTGTCAGTGGCAAAATTTATATTTTCTGTGTAATATTGTATTTTTTACGATGGCTGAAAATGAAAATTGACAATAGTTTGAAAAATGTGACATGTTAGTCTCCTTTATATAGAGCAATGAAAACTTCCGTGAACCTTCTCAGGTATATTTCAGTAATTTTGTTTGAATATTTATTTACCTTTTGAATTATTTAGGTTTATTTTTTTTAAGTATCATTTTAATTTATATATACCTCGAACGAAGAGAACCTAGTCATTTAATGTTTTCCGGAATAAAGAAAAAAATGGTAGAACAAAGAATGTCCTTACCGCGATTTTCCTTATTATACGATTTCGTAAGGGCCGGATAAACGTTCCATGCTCTCTTTTTTCCGGAAAACATTAAGTGAACAAGTTTTCTTCTTTCCGGATATCTATAAATTTAAACGATACTTAAATAAAAAATAAACCAAAATAAGTCCAAAGATTCAAACAATCTTATTGAAATATAGCTGATAACCTTCACAGAAGTTATCATTGCTCTGTATAAAGGAGAATAACATGTCAAATTTTTCAAAATATTGAAATTTTAATTTTCAGCCATCGTAAGAAATACAATATTATACAGAAAATATAAATTTTGCCACTGACAGGTCTTACCAATAAGAAATGACCATTCCATTGTTCTAATAATATCTGCCTACTAATACTTATACCGTTGTTTAAAAGACAATACTTATACCATACTTATCAAGAGTGTCGTATAGAGATACATTTTGTGAAATTATGAATTTTAGGCTTATTTAAAATACATATCATGTATTATATATATTTTTGTAAGACTTATAAAATCCACAGTTAACGAGGAAATTCCATTAAAGCACCATTGTTGCAACGTTGCGTTAGCGATAGATTGAGTAATGAATCATTGTCAAGTTCCGTGATGATATTGAGCCTTGGGGATGGATACTCAAAAGTTTCCGTTTAAGTATAGCTGCTTAACATGAACTGCCCATCTTGAGAAACCAGTCTGTGAGATATCTTTAAATGCTTAGCGCATACTTTTATTTGATGCCAAAAATTGCAATCATTGTTTCAGTGGCATCTATCGACTTGTAGTCTTTGGCCCCTAACCTTGAAAATCTGCGAAAGAATAAATCCTATTGTCATTGCATATAGGAATCTCTTAGTAAAGCCATTGTTCCCCAGGATGGATATTATACGCCATCCATGGATCAGTTCAAATAAATTATTAATCGATGCACCCAGTATAAAATATACTCGATATTTAGTGAATAAATTGTTACCTCCGAAGTATCGATAGAGTCATTTCTTCTTTATTTGTGTCAATATATTCAGTTTTTGTTTATATTTTACTCATTTTAGCAAATATTTTCATTGTTCATAATCTGTCAACTTTATCTTTCGCTAAGATAAGAATTCTATCGATGAAGAGTTCTTCGTCAATAATGCGTTTGCTGTTGATAAGCGTATTTTTATTTAAAAATTACATGATCGAGGAGGCCACCCGATGAATCCGCCTCTACCAATCCATTTTTGGAGGAGCTCCTTCTTGTTGAACCCACGTTTCGTTGCTATCAACTTTTTCAAGAAGCTGTGGTAATTCAATTTATAAGAAGTTCAAATATCTAGGCCCGTTAAGAGATTCACGGAAAAAATATGGACCAAGTGTTTGATTCCACACCATACATTAAGTGACCAATGGTTTTGGTTTTTCACTTCGCGGACCCAGAATGGATTAACTGTGGAATAATAGTGCATGTTATGGCGGTTTACTGCTCCATTACTGCGAAAAGTAGCTTCATCGGATCACATTATTTTTAACAAAAAAATTGCATTGTTATCTATTGCTTCTTTTAAAATGGTACAAAAATTTACGCGTTATTCGAAATCATGGTCCAGAAGTTCTTGTTGTAGTTCCATATGGAAGGGATGATATTTATATTTTTTGTGGTGCAATTTACCGTTGATTGGGATGTATCACATAAGATCGCTACTTGACGGCTACTAACCTGAGGGTTATCTTGAACATGCAGTATAGTCTCCAGTTCTTTTTCCTCGCCAGTAGCATTCCGGTTTGCCACTTTCCGTTTCTCGTATTCGACGGTGCCACTAGCAACAAACCGTTCCATTAGGCACTGAAAGGATTCTCTAGTTGGTATGCGCCTATTGGGATACTTTACTCCATAAAGCCTCGCTGCCAGAAGACAATTTCTTTTCCGCCTCGCCAAGTATATAAATCATATTTAATTTTATTAATTAACTTTATTCGTCAGATGCACGATAAAAAATTTAATTATTTTCAGTCACTTAAGTGACACGTGACAATGACTTATTTGTTGTTTTGCCATGTCATAATGTTGCCATGAAAATAAGAGTAAAAATGAAAAAATCAAAATGAATCCTAAAGTATTAAGAATAGGTATAGGACATACTTAATAAAAGTTGAAGGGTTTTGTAAAATCTATCAGATAGAACAATAACATATAGGATGTGTCCAGAGATTTTTCAATTTACAATGGGCGATACGAATTTGTCTATTTTGAACACCCTGTCACATATAACTCTAATCTTAATATATGTATCTTTTGGTTCATCCCCAAACAACATTCATGTCAAATATGAATGTTCTACCTTCAAAAACAATGGTGCTATTGTCAAGTTTTTACACTGGTGAAAAGTTGATTTTTTTTTTAGAAAAATTGGAATATTGGGAAAATTAATAGATTTAGGTATATAATATTATTAATAACAAATTTATAGAATCTTATACAGAATTTAATAATAAAGTATTAAATAGTATGTTCTATATAAAAAAATATATGTTATATCCGCCACACTTTTTTGAAGCACCCTGTATTTTATAAAATATTTTTAAATTGTGCATCTCGACATTCACTACAACTTTCGTATTCAACATTTTTCTGTAGTTCCCAAAACCAATGAGATAATGGACTTTACTCTATCGTTGACTCACCCTGTACAGGGTGTCCCAAATTCGAGCCTCGTCATTGAGATCTCGGAAACTAGGAGAGATACGAGGTTGGTTAAATGGAGGCAAAGTTGCGCAGTTTGATGCTGATCAAAATGCCACCTTACAAGTTTAAAAATTCCGAATACTTCCGAAGATTTCTGGAAAAACCGAATATTCGCGATTTTGTTTTTATTTTTTTATGACTCTATTTGAATAGATATAACAAAATAAATTTCATATTCTCCTTGCTACTTTTTCTGTTCTTTAAGATGGTGTTATCAGATTTACAAGCTGACGTTTCGTCTTTGAGCTGCCAACTTTGTTTTTTTAAATACTGCCCTGGATTTTACGGATTTTAAGAGCTTCTAAGGTCCCAAAACCAATAAGAACCCATGTGTTAGAGAGAGACAGAAAATATGTTTTAATAGGATTAAAAACAAAAACCTTTTTTTACGCATTGACACTTTGCATAAAGAAAGCTTAAAGACTAACATAAGAAATGGTTAATAAATATTTTAATTATTAAAGTGTCAACGCTCAAACCATAGGCTCTAGGCTATATTTTTAGCAGTTTACCCAAGTAAATAGTTGTGTGGGATCAGATTTGGAACAAATAATAAATTTCACATTCTTATTGTTGTATCGCACTTCGAAAAAATCATTTTATTGATTTTTGAATGTTAAGATCTTTCCAAAAATATGTTTCTGTCTCTCTCTAACACATGTGTTCTTATGAAAAATGCCATTAATATGAATTTTTCGAATAAGTGCGATACATCATTGATTTTGGGACCTTAGAAGCTCTTAAAATCCGTAATAAAAAATACAGGTCCGTATTTAAAATAACAAAGTTGATGATGAGAGCTCAAAGACGAAACGTCGATTTTAAAATCTGATAACACCATCTTGTAGAACAGAAAAAGTAACAATGAGAATGAGAAATTTGTTTTGTTATATCTATTCAAATAAACTCATAAAAAAATTCAAATTAAATCGCAAATATTCGGTTTTTTCCAAAAATCTTTGGAAGTGTGCGGAATTTTTAAACTTGTAAGGTGGAATTTTGATCAGCATCAAATCGCGCAACTTTGCCTCCATTTAACCGACCTCGTAACTCTTCTAGTTCCCGAGGTCCCAATGATGAGGCTCGAATTTGGGACACCCTGTATAAACAAAAAATTTCAGCATGGATTTAACTTATGTAAATCATATCAATATAAATTTACTTTTAGCCGGCAGCTCATGGTATCTTCTTTGCGAACAGTGCAGAGAAAAATACACAAAAAATTCTAAAGGTAATAAGCAACCCTCTTCGAAAGCCAAGACCATCGTTCATAGAAAACCAATGATCATGAGATCCATATCATCTGGTAGCGAACAACATATTATTATGAAGAATAACGCTATGTTTCTTTTGGACTTGGCAAGCTCAGCTGATAATGGGATCAGTCATCAAAGAAGGTAAAAATTAATATCGTCTATATTGTTTTATTATTAATATAAACACATCAATTCATTGAGGAGCGTTAATTTCTCTCTTTCCATCCTCCAAGAAGAAGTGTTCTGATGATATTGTCGTCAGTATTCGGTTTCATAAAATATGTATTGCTATTATCTTGTATCTATCTGTAGAGACAATGTTAGTTTCTGACTCTAAAGCGATCGATAAATGATTCTCTCGCTCTTGCCTATACCAGAAATTTGTATGTTCATAATAATGGAAGCCAAGACGTTTCCTGCTTTGCCGTCCATCAGGCGGGACGACAAACGAGCTACTTGACGTCACAACCGGTCCCAGCCAAGGACGGCGCGTTACAAGAATAATTTGAATTACGCAGTTTTTAATTGCTTATATTTATTATACAAAAATAAAAAATTAGTTTTTTGTGAACTGTGGTTCTTTTAATAATATTAAATTATGTTTATGAGTAATATTTTTCAAATTTCTTTTTTATGCAAGTTCCCCATTTAAAGATGTGGAAACTAATCCTTTCTCATAGTTGTGTTCTTAGCTATTTGAGAAACAACAGAACATTTACACCTCGATCTTTTTATGCCTAATTAAACACATCCCTGTATATAAAGTATAAACGACAGTTGTAGCTTTCAGTTCCACGGAAACAAAACACAATTGAAGTTCAAATATTAGTGAGGTACTCAAAAATCTAACGTAGTTTTAAACATAGTTGAATGATGTGGGAAAGTTTTATGTATATATGATACCATTAAGCGTAGCCGTGTCATTTCGAAGTTACGAAATATTCGCCCTTGCGCATTTCCTTACTCAGATCTTAGCGTTAGAAGTCCACAGTCTTCCGAAAATCAACTAGAAAAATGAATTTGGGAATGTTACTCATTTAATAGAAATCAATTTGTTTCTTTATTTTTAGGGCTTCCGGTAGTGTAATGCCATCCGTATCCGAAAATAACACTCCGCCCGATTGTTCGGGTCCCTTTAGCCCACTGCCGCCTTTCCAGTGTCTGCAAACTTTAGGGGGTACGAATTTCTTCGATGAGCCAGCTTTTTACAATGAAGTGTTGCGACATAATTTTCAAAATGGATTTGCAAATATTCCGTCTACTTCTAGTCAAAGAGTAAGTTGTACACAATGTTGAATGTATTAATTTAATCGTTTATTTCTGAAAGCAGCTAAGTGCTATTTCGGCAATTTCGGTTTTATGTGAATATGCAGTTAATAAAGCAAGATCTACCGCTTGGAGCAGAAAGGGACTAGATACCATAGCCCTATGATAGTGTATTAAGAGAATGAAATTGTTATTTAGTGCAAAAAGGACCCAATTTGGCCAATTTAGTTCCTTTCGGATATAAATGCAGCAAATAGTAACAGATGACGTACGAGGAGCTTATGAGGTGTTTGTTTTTGTTTGTTGGGCACTACTCGTATTCATTTGCGATTAAGCGGCGAAATGTCTACTTTAGATGTTAGTAGTGACATACTTTCGGTGGTAGTGGTAATACTGTTGAGGCTCCAGAAGAAGTAATTATCAAAGAAACCGTACGAAACTAGGATAATTACCAACGAAATGTCATCAAAAAATCTAGCGTCAGCCACATACCTTGCAAAAACTATAAAGGCATGCAAGTTGAAGCTTAAAAGGACTTTTAAGTATTACGTACACAGTTCTGACACTCCAGGTTTCGTAGTTGCCTGTGAATATATAAGAAGAATTTTTGATCTTCATCATTTTCGTTTAGCTTTGCCCAAACAAAATAATATTTTTGATAAATGGCTTAAGGAACCAGCATACTTCATATTCTAGAATGTAAAATAGGCCATTTAAAATGTTCAGTTCGGTGGATTCCCGAAGAGAAATATGATTTAACTTCTATATAATCAATACTTGGCAGTCTTGGCACGCAGTGAAACGATCGGCCAAAACTCCCAAAAAGAAGAGATTATTAGCGTTCTTTTTCTTAGAAAATGGGACATTTTTTTCTAAATTGGTACTGTTGTAGTGTATCAGAAAAACACTCGGTATTTCATAAATTAGATCGCGACGGCAACACGAATATTTCGAGGTCTAGACGAAGGTTATTTACATTACCTACTGCACGTAATATTATTGTTTAACTGCAATGAACGAGATACTCGACGCAGGTGACAAGGCCAAGACAACCTTGCTGAATTGATATTGTTATTGTAACATTATATTTATAGTACGAACCTACACTAACCCAGAGGAGAGAAGACTGAGTGACGCCTTGAGATGCGTACGTAGATTATAAGGGTATACATTATGTCGCGTTACTATCTTGTATATTCCTTGCTATAATTAATACAGAACTCTATAGTTACCTGGAGTTTTATTCAATAAATAAAAGGAGTTCTACATTGTATGACATTTTTGTTGTTATATCTGGAACTACTATTGATTGATTGTCTAAACTTATGTAAAAGAAAAAGGAAGAAAAACAAATTGGAAAAAGGTAAAATGAGTGTATATTTCTTAAAGGGACAAAGTTGATTTTTTTCAAAATTTGCCTACTGATAAAAACAAAAAAATAATTATTTGCCTTCTTATATCACAGTTTTAACTATACTTTAATACGTATCAAAATAATAAAAATGAGTAAAATTTCAAATTTCACAAACCTATGAAGTTTGTTTAGTTTTTCTCAGAATTCAAATAAAACGATTCAATTGGTATGAGAAATTGTTTTTACCTGCCGCGAAAATCTGGTGGCGGTTATATTATCTTATGTTATATTTGTATTGTTTTACCTCGTTTCTTTATTTTTCACTTTGTTTAATTGATATTAAATTACTTTTATATGTAGTTTTCATTGATTCATATTGACGAATGTAATCATGTAAATGATTTTAAGAAATATAAATGAATAAATATCCGTGATTAAGCAATTTCAGTTTTTTGTTGTTATTCTGATTCTTTGAAGCATTTGATTTTTAATATTTTTTCCAATGTCTGCAATTTGGTCCTAGACATGTTTGCTTGTGATGATTCTTATTTTATCTCCCTTTCATGGCATATCACTCACAAGAGTCCTAGAAGTGAAAAATGCATGTTTTATACAATATTCCCAAAATACTATATGCTTTGTGATACAAAATTATATAGTCTTTTTTCTGCTATACTTTAACTGAACTTACCATTCATTATTATGATTAGTTGTTGAAAAAATAGTGTAATCAAATCGCATTTAATAGATATTAAGACAATCGCATTCATTACACTTGCCTGCGGCTCGTAGATCCAGTTGTTATAAAAGAAGTGACAAGACGCTCAAATATTTTCAGTTTATTATGGCTGTATTGTCAGCTCAAGAAAAACTTAATTGATACTGATCGTTGAACATTTCCACTCTCGCGGCATTTTGATGACAATGTATTTTTTATGGAAAGGCTCAACCACACAAGATTTCTAAGTTCGAGCTGCGGTCCTAAGGATTTCAACAGCCTGACTATCATATAAAATTATTACAACTGTAGTTTTCAAGCTATAGTATAACATTATGCATATATTTATTACATGTCTAATAAACTAGTTATAAAAGGATTGAGATCTATATTACGTCATTGATGTAAGCTGGCACAATATGTTTTCTTCTAGTACCAAAGTTTACTAAATAGATATTTTAGAAAGCATTGCTATTACTAACTTAGTTTTTCTTTCTTCAATTTACCCATGGGTGCTATTTTCGGATATATCCAGAAGACACAATTTTCTTTGAAAGCAATGAATGCACGAATTTGTGTTGTTGATTTTTAGGTTTACCTTCATTTTGTGTCTAGATAAGTTTGAATTTGCATCGTTAAATATATATAATTATTTCTATTGTCTTGATTTTCAGCCACATTCAGAAGTATCTTTATCCGAAAACGAATCTGATGCAGTAAAAGGAATGAGATTTCATAGATCTGTTTCCATGGGAACCAATGGCATACCATGGGCAAAAGCCGGCTATGATGGTAGAATTATAATGATGAGACGCAGGAACAATAGTAGCTCAGAAATTGCTGGTGGTAAGAATATTGTTAAAATTGAGCGGTTTTCTCCCCAAGAGGAGTTGTGAATAGTCCAAGCAGATAGGAACTGGGAGAAGCTAAAAGCTTTTGCATTTAAAACAAAAGGCTCTTCATCTTATTCGCTTCTAGGAAAAGGCACAATTCTTCCCATTGCTCGCTGGTTAAAAATTTGAAATTTCTTACAAAAATACCAACAGAATTTCCTAATGTCACTTGCATAATTTATAATATTTTTGTAAAATGGTATTTCCTGAAGTTATTTTCGAAATTATTTAAATAACCCTCTACTGCGATATACTTATTTCTTTCCGCCGATAGTTTGGGTTAAACTACTGATTTAATTTAATTTTAATTTAAAAAATATATCGTATGTGTTTTGATTTATTTGATCTTTACTTAGCTGGTTTTTTTGAAGAAATTTACTTTTTTCATTTACATTTTTAGGTCGAGAAGGTTTTAGTTGAAGATTCAATAAATTAAATTTTTCATGTAAGTAGGCTAAAGGCCACTTATAGCATTCGCCGTTCAAAAAAGTCGCTAAATATTTCATGTATTTTTGTAAATGTTTACGGATTATCAGTAACGATGAATGTTTGTATCCATATCTTCATAATATCCTTATTAATTAGCAAGACTGTATTTAGCCCGTCACTTAATGGTTTTCAACTGAAGCATCTCTATGAATCAATTACTATAACCAAATTATTCCCGCTTATCTCACTGTTGGTTCTGCGTTGAGGTAGATGAAATCACTAAGTAGTGACGCCGCTCCGTTGTCAAGATCTTCAATTTTGCCCATGATTTACTAATGTAGCAGTTTTTGCAACGAAAAATTACTGAATAATAATCTGGGTTAAATAGATATGTTGGAATTGGAATAAATATCATCTTACTTATAGTATATAAGGGCAAAGGCTTTAGAAATTTGTTTTAATGTATTGGAGTCTATGAATCTTTTGAAGTAAATCCAGAATAAGCTAAAAATTTCGAAAAAAATGTAATTGTAATACTTTAGTTTGTGCATTGTGTCCCAAGTTTCAATTATTGTATCGCTTATAAATTATATTTATAATACATAACTAGAAAACAGTTGACCTAGTAATTGTTTGTTACTGCTAAATCGGATAAATTCAAAGAATACTTAAATGATTTTTAGTTTTAGGGTATATCAGAGCTAAAGTTATGGAGGGCAATGAAGGAAATTTTGAATTTCAGCTTTTAAAAACTAAATTTGTTAGTACAAATTAGAGAGCACACTGTAAATTATTTTCAAGTTCTATAAAATTTCCCTCATTTAGACACATTTTTGCTTTTTATGATAAACGAAATAGCAGTTCATACACTCTCAATTAGGCATACCATTGTATTATATAGAATGTAGTATTTTTTAGCTATTTATGTTGATTTGGAATTCAGGTATTTATTTTCGTTTGATTAACTGTAAGGCTATTGTTTTAATGCCATTTCGTTTGAGTGTTGCCGAACACTTAAAGTAATTATTATTCGAAATTCATTGATTAGTAATAGATTATAGATTTACTATATATCTTTTGGTGAGTATCTAAATATTTGCCTTTTACGCTCCTTATTTCTGTAATGGGTAAGATCGCTTCCGTTCAGGTCCTAAAGTATACTTGGCACTGGTTCAGTTTAGAAGAGCATCTTTACTGTCCTCTTCTATTTCTACAAAATCTTTAATTCGCGTTACAATAAGACTGTTGTTAACTTGGCAGACGTCATCGGACATTTCGTATGGGTAACTCGATTCTGATACGCTACATTTGTCTCTGTAAAATATCACAGCACAAACAATCAACAAATTTAAAGCGTTATGTGTCATAACTAGCAAACTAAACTGCTGCTAAATATTTTCTTAACCAGACATGATATCGAACTACGGTTTTAAATGATTTCCAATGTTGGATTTTTTTTTACTTTCAAAAAATATTATATACAGGGTGTGAAAGAAGACGCTGCTTTTTGCTCCAATTTCAATAGCATGTAACCTTCACAATATTTTATTTTTATTTTGCCACTGTACGTCAATTGAATCACTGGTTCATAGCATGCCAAATTTTTGATA
This sequence comes from Pissodes strobi, assembly GCA_016904865.1. NCBI lineage: Eukaryota > Metazoa > Arthropoda > Insecta > Coleoptera > Curculionidae > Pissodes > Pissodes strobi. The sequence continues at coordinate 145,649 of MU182855.1, forward strand.
TCTGCTATATTTGAAGAGATATTTTTTTGTAAAACCGTGATTTTTTCAACTTTTTGGTAGCTAGACCCCACTGAGCGTTATATCGTGCAAATTTTATAAGTGCTTATCTTTATACCTTACGAAAAACTTTTTATGTTCAGTAAGAAAATTGTACCTAAATGTTGTGATGTGCAGTGGCGTACTTATAATCACTATGGTTTATTAATATCTCACAATTTTTCCCGATTGTTTTGTGTTGGGAAGTACCAAAGACATATAAAAAATTAGTAGATCGATTTGTTTACTAAATATGAACACGCCAACATTGTTCCCCTTCTTCTTTCCTTTCTTATAAAATAGTAGGCAAGCCCTAGTATTACTTACCGCTCCTGCGGCGTTGTTGCCGATGACACTTACGAGTATGTCTGTATCATGGAAAATCGGCAGCTTGTTTTTAATAACGTAACAGAAAAATTACAATTATTAGAAAATAGAGCATCTCATAATATATATTTTTCGCTTTAAAGTATACCGTGCAGATTATAATAGATAAACATTTATAATATAAATGTTGAATCAAATAGAAAACAAAAAAAAAAATATTAAGTGATACCTATATTTTGATAAATTTTCAGTGTAACAACAAATGGAATTTTGTTAAGCCCCCGAATCGAGTTACCCCGTAAGAAAAGGTGAAACCTTTGGTAACATTGTGCGTCAGATGCCGAAAATTTCCTAATATTTACATTTCAGCTCCTCAATAGTCGAACATTGGGTCATTTTTGTGGGATAACCAAACAATTGCGCAACATTCTAATGGTCAAAAGCGTCTTTTCAAAGTGTCTAAATAAAGAAAGCAACGTTTGTTTCTATTTTGGTATCATAAAGAAGTCTTTTCGATGCGCAAATCACTATTTTTGTTGACTGCTTGCTTTGACAAAATTGTTCAATGTCAATGCTCACTAGCAAAAATTTCGACGCCGTTTTGAATGGGATTCCTAATAATATAGACGTCAAAAATGACAAGATGCCCGTCCAACTTTTGATCGCGATTTGAATAAATTAATGTTTTTCATTACAAAGCATGCAAAATAGAAAAACTAGTATAAAATACACGTTTTAAATGACATTTAGCGCTCTCGCACGTTAGGAAACTCCCTGCAAGCGGGTCGTTTCCTAATTTCGTGCTCGTGCGATAAAATATGGTCTTTTAAAACTAGTATCTTAATATACTGTTAGAAAACTCCAATTGTTATTAAACTGAAAATTACCCTACTTTCCGCTAGAAACGATGTGTAAACTGGGCCCTACGTCACTACTTCACCACTACACATTGGTCACGAAATCAGCGGTACTCCCTCTTTTTGCAGATAAGAAACTGGCCGCCATGTTCACGGCGTTTTTTCCGTATCGGTTTGTTGTTTTTTATATGTCTTTGAAACAAACTCATAATCGTATAGTATATACGAAGTCAATCCGAATAGCAGAAAAACTGGAACTCTGATTATGAAGCAGAGGCGTGCATTGCTAGGATTGGAAAAAATATTTTAAAAGTGCATTTGTACTTACGCTCAACGTTTTTAACAATTTTTAGGTAGTTAACTATATTTTGGAACGTTGATACCGGCTTTAAACTCATGTTTTTCAGAGACATTTCGTTTTCGAGCTATAATCATCAAACTTTTTAACTTTATGAGTGTAAAATGTATAACATTGTTTTAGTTTTAATGCAAACTAAAAAATGTAAGGATAGGCATAACCACACCGGGGGCCCCATTCAAAAGCTTCGCCCCCCCCTGAGGGCCCCATTTTAAAATTTGTGAAAGATGGGCCCCGTACCAGGGGCCCCATTTCAGGGCTTTTGGCCTAAAGGAGCCCCAATTTAGGGCTTCATCCCCGGATGCTCCCTTTCCCGAATATGTAAAAAATGGGTCCCCCGATAGAGGGCAAAGCCATAAGAGGAGACCGCCGGTGAAAGGCGCCTTTTCCAAAGATATGAAAAGAATAGCTCCAAAAACTAAGGGCGAAACCCTAAAAGGACGCCCCGGGTAGGGCGTCGTCCCAGCCCTGACATCTCAATACCTACTTATCAACTAGTTAAACAAATTGCTGTAGAAGTATTTGTATGGTCTTTGTAAACTATAAATATTTTAATTTAAAGACAAGATGCTTAATATAATATTATAATAAATATTATATATCAATATTATTTGCAGTCGAAGAAAAAATATAGTATGCAACGCGTGTGAAAATCACTTTTTACATTCGTGTGATTTATGTCACTCGCCTACAGCTCGTGCCATCAATCTTCACGCTCGTGTGAAAAGTGTTATTTTCAACACTAGTTGCACAATATACTATTGGAATTTCCTTATGCAAATAAATATCTAATCCATTTTTACACATTGCTGTAAAAAAGAACAGTTGATGGTCGTCATATTAAAAGCATGTATATGAGAAAACAGTGCGCGTCTTTAATGTACCTCCTTCCCCCCTTACTAACTTTTAAAACGATCATTTGTTTATTACAAAATGTAGGCGTACCAAATAGCAATGGTTAAAATGGCGGACGAGCTCCAAGTTGGAACTTTTAAATAGAAAGGTGTGTCTTGCGATACCTCATTTAAATCATTGAGTACGTTATGATTTCATAATATTAGACGGTTCTATTACCATTCAAAACAACATGGAGGCGTTTTTAAAACTGACAATTTTTCATCTTTGACATGTCATAAAACCCAAACAGTTACAGAATTACGGTTTGAACTTTCCCTCTTAACTTTTTAGGAGCTATTCTGTCATATAAATTTTAAGTACTGTTAGCTGTCAATTTTTTTTATACATTTTAACATTTTTTGGCAGCAATGGATAGCCTTAAAAAATACAAATCGAATTTCTCTATCTTAAACCGTCCGGATTTAAATTCTATAAAATTATAAATTGTTTAAAAGATACAGAAGATTTGCAGCATGACATCGATCAACTTTTCGAATGGTGTAATGAAAATTATTTATACTTAAATGTCGAAAAATGTAGAGTTTTCTTTTACTAGGAAAAATAATCCTATCCATTGCACTTATAATTCGGCTAATTTAGAAAGAATCTTCTTGGTTACGGACTTAGGCATTTGGTTTGATTCTAAATTAAACTTTTTGGATCGTATACAGATGGCTGTAAACAGTGCATTAAAAATGTTAGGTTTTATGATTCGTACATTGAAAGATTTCAATAATATATGTTGCGAGATTTATTTTGTGCTATTGTTGGATCTGTTAGTGGAATATGCAGTTCCAGTATGTGTCCATACTATTCTACCAGTAAAAATGAAGTTGAAAGAGTGCAAACAAAATCTGAGATTTATTACATATAAATTGGGTATAACATATAATGTAACTATGATGATATTATGCAACTTTTTAATATTGTACTCTATTTAAAATAGATAATAATATGATCAATTATCTGGAATTACTGCAGCTAGTGGTACTCCATCGTCCACAAAGATCTCCTAGAAATTCACACACATTTCTTACATATCATCGAACTAACTACGGTGTAAACACTACATTATGTAGAATATCAAAATTGGCAAATTAATATACAAATAAAAATATAGATTTCTTTAATATCAAATGTATTAAATTAAAAAAAATATGTTATGGAATCTTACAAGACCTAACTGATTGTGAGTTTTAATCTGTGTGATTAAATATTTTCTTTTGTTGTTTCCCATCTAGGTAATTATATTATTACAAATGATATGAAATAATACTGAATATATATTATATTTTTTATTGTTGATAATTTATTTACTACTTGTTAAATAATTGCAAGTTTGTGTGCAGTACTTTGTGTATCTTTTTTGTATATGCTAAAAGCGTTAATAAATATGCCATTCCATTAATCCCCTAATCAATTATCAATTAAACGTAAATTGGTTTTTTCCCCAACTGTGACTAAAAAATTATTTTTTTTACTTATTCTTTTGTGTCTAGTCATATTTATTTTGTGTTGGCTTATTATTTTCTGCTTGACAGCAGGCTTATTTAAATGTTACCTTAACTTTAAACAGGTGTCCCCTAAACTGTTACGCCTATGGTGCTCCGCCCGCCTGGAGAAACATATGGTTCAGGCGCGTCATTGTGGGCGTACATAAATGAAACAAAAATGATGTCTTTGGCGCGCTTCGACCGCCATCTTCATATCTTTTCATTCTTTATTTTATCCCCTCTTCACGTTAATATTTCTAATGTTGGCATGCAAACATTTGATAATTTATGAATGACCTACTCCGTCTTTTCTTTTTTTATATGTCTTTGGGAAGTACTCGCATCTAGATTTATCCTTATTTTTTGTTTTTTAATATTGCACTGTATCTATATGTATATTTTACAGTGTCTAAAAAAAATTTTAAAAAATTATAATTTTTTTATTTAATTTTTGAAAAATGTTTATTTATTTATTTCTAATACAGCACTATTTCTAAAATTAAATTTGTTTTGAAAACCCTTGAAATTAAATATCACTAGTTTGATGTGTTTGATTTTGCGAATGAGTACTTTCCAATACAAAACAATCGTGAAAAATTGTGAGATACTCATAAATCATAGACATATAGTGATTATAAGTACGCCACTCCATCATAACATTTAGGTACAATTTTTTTACTGAACATAAACAAGCTTCTCGGAAGGCATAGTAATCACTTATAAAGTTTGCACGATACAACGCACAGTTTGGTCTAACTACCCAAAAGTTGAAAAAATCAAAGTTTACAAAAAAAATCGATATCTCTTAAAATACAGAAGATATCAAAAATTTGACAGACTGCTTTCTTTGCTATGGACTAGTGATTCAATTAATGTACAAAATTTAAAAAAATATATTATGAAAGTCACATGCTATTGAAATTGGAGCAAAAATCACCGCCTTCTTTGACACTCTGTATATAAAAATTTTTTACAGTTTAAAAAATCCAACATTGGAAATTTTCTTTTAAGGGACAAATCTATTAACCATTAAAAACCAGATATCGATACCAGGTCTGGTTAAGAACATATTTCGTTTTAAATTTAGGCGAAATTTTTGTTGCTCGAAAGCAAATGGCCAGCAGCATTACCTGATGTACTCGAATCCGGCATTTAGATGTATATTACAGCGTCATACCTTCCTGTCGCAGAATCATTTAATTGTTGTTCAATGAGAGACACCAACATGCAAAATAAAAATACGGATTACTCATAACTGAAAAAGCCCAACAGGAACCACAGGTGCTCTTTTACTTCCGTAACTGCTCCTTTCGCTCTGCAATTGATGGACTTTGGCTGGTCCTGATGAAGCTAAAATATTTAACAACTTTCGTTGTTAGACGTTTCGAAGACAAATGTGTCTCCGTTCCGATAAGTTAGGGTACAAAAATGAAGATGCTAAGTAAGAAAATATAATGTCATAAGAGCAGTAATATTTACAAACTGTAGAAGTTGCAATTGACTGTTAAAAGTGTCGTAAAAGGCAAGTATTTTCCTGCAAAATAACAAGTTTATTTAAAATATATGCATATTGCAGAAGTTGGTTCGTCTCTTTTATGTAACCCGTCTCCGGCTCTCCAAAGACTACTGCCTAATGAGGAAATATCGTCTATCGTGAAAAATGATTGTTTATCCGAACAAAGAGAAAGTCTAAATTTGCTGCAGAGACCTGTTTTGCAGTTTGTTGTCCAACAGCATGACTTGGACTCGTTGAAAATATGTATGAAACAAGCTTTAAGGTAAATATATTGTAGTGTACTACAACATTTCTCTTGGGGTTGTGATAAAACACCGGCTAATCACTTTGTCAATGTTTTTGTATACGTATTAACTGTTTAGAATTGTGTTTTCACATTCACAGGATCCAATCGGGGGAATTGAAATAATTTTTGTTTTAATGATGGACTATCTACTTGATGCATCAGCAGTAGAAGTAATGCATTTCGAAGTTCCGTCTAGTTTGGGTTCGTGTGGAAGGGTGTTCTATTAAAAAAAAATCGGTCGTGTAATAGTTAACAGTTAGGTTAGCACTAGAACGACATTTCTAGCTGATGGCGTATATGAACTATGGAAATACGACTCACTAATGCAGGACACTGTAAATAGAACAAATTTTAAATAAACTTTTAATGTAATATATTTGTAGGAAAGCTATGTGTAGAGTGTACGCAATGCAAGCCTTGAATTGGCTCTTAAGGTCCGTAACGGAGCCAATCTGTTTACACGACCTCTTGTGGTGGTTTGTGACTTCTCTTACGCCTATAGAAGTAGAAGTAGAGTCAGAAGAGGATAATAGGCCACCCAAAAAAGCGGAAGAGGTGAGTATCTACTACTTAATTATATGTTTCAAGATATCAGTTGAATTAATTTCCCCCAACAGCACAAACTTCTATAGGCGTTATAGCTAAAACTACATTCGAATTAGAAGGGATGCTTTGGGTCGCATAGGATATATTTTTGGCAAATTAATCAAGCTAAACATAGGGCTTCAGTTCTGCATGGAGTTCATTTAACTTGAGTAGTCTGGCTTCAGTTCACGAAAGCATTACTTTAATAAGACTAGTAGAAAAGCTCAAGGGAGTTAAGAAGTCAGTAAATTGTGACCCATTTCTGCGTTAAGTTAAAGTCACTGCGAGTCTGCCGTAGAAGGCGATGTTTGTAAATATTAGGATGTGTTGCTTTTAGTTGATAATTTTAAAGTAATAGGTTTTTATAATGAGTTGAATAAAAGTTTCTAATTTTATTGCTTGGACTGAGTCTGACTTATCCATCCATTCTCTTAACAATGCTTAAATATTTACAATTAATAGTTTCGGCGGTAGGATCCTTGTGAAACATCGTTGATTAATAATACTAGGGATAATTAGTACACTGCTTTTAGATGTTTCAAAATAATTTGTAACAAGCAAATTTTGGAGAGGCGACGTGCGACGTTCAAATAGGCGAGGACGTGACAACCCTGGAAAACGAAGCAGTAGAATCGAATCGGTGTTATATAATACGGAGTATATAGATAGATTAGAAATAAGGCGTAGTAGTTATTGTACGATAGCAAGAGTCGACTCATGGCGTTATGTAATTATGATGACTATACTGGCGAAGCTTTAAGGTGTAAGGCGGAAATATTAGTGGCTGTATAATATTGGCGAAATAAAACGTGTTACTGAAAACTAATCATTTACAGATCAGAAGTCGGGATGACCTACGTATTGTGTTATTTGTTGTGGAGAACGGTCAAATACGCGATTTCGGCGAGTTAAATCGCAGTGGCAACTTCTTCTTTTTTTGTGTGATGGCGATATCACAAAAACTCATAACAAAAGGCGGGCGTTTGTTGCTATCCTTGACAGTGAATTGACATTTGGCGATTTTTCAGATATTCACAATAATAGTAAACAAGTGTGTGCTGATTAATTAGTGATTATTGTAAAAATTGTGGCGTATTTTAACTGTGTTTATTGGCATTAGTGTGTAAAAGGCGTTTTTCAAGTGATTGCCTATGGAGGAAGGCAGAAGTGACGAGTTAGAGCTCCATTACGAGTTTGAATTGAGCGACGGTGACCACGGCGAAGGCGATTCGGCGATGGAAGACGAAACAGTCTCCATGGTACATAAGCTGTTGAAAGGCGGTTTGGCAACTAGTATCCAGCAGATTGTGGCGGCCGAAATGGCAAGGGCGCCGAAGCAAAAGGCGGCCGAAATGGTAAAGGCGACGAAACAAAGGGCGGCCGTTGGTACTGGCGGTACCAAGGGCAACAAGAAGGGCGAAAAATCAGGTGAGCGCGTTCCTCAGGCGGTAGTAGAGCATGCTTGTTGGGCTGTATGGGGTCAAGGGCAAGGGCAGGCGGCGACCTTATTGACCCTTTCGATCCTGACAGTCAGGACTGTAACGTAGTCAGGTGGTTGAGCAAAATTGATCAGTTGGGCGATATTCATGAATGGTCGAACTATGAGAGAGCGTATTTTATGCAGGCGAAATTGCAAGGCGCAGCAAGGGGCTGGTTTAGTTGGCTCGATGAATACGACCTCTCATGGTAAGACTGGAAGGCGGCTCTTAGGAAGGCGTTTCCTAGAGTGCATGACTTTGCTCAGCTGCTCCAGGAGATGATGGCGAGGGTTAAATTGGACGGCGAAACCATGACCCATTATTATCATGACAAAATGGCGTTGATCGAAAGGTGTTGGCTTTCAGGCACAAAGGCGCTTTCGTGTCTGATTGACAGTCTACCTCTCGATCTACAGGCGAATGCGAGGGCATTTGGTTGCTCTTCCCATGGCGACTTGTATACTGGCTTTCTGTCCTCTTTTGACAGATATCGGCATCCATCAACCGATATTGTGAAATTGGAGGGGCAAGGAAGTCCAGGATCATGCGCAGGCGAAGGCGACGAAGACTTTGCGGTCTTCTGAGGCGATTCTCAAATTAAGAGAGGCGTTTGGCGGATTTTGGGTACCCAAGGCGTATTATTTCCAACTGCTGGCGCGGGCTGGCGTTTACGAGCAAGGCGTTTGCTGACTTTTTGGCGAGGCGAGGTGTAAAACACCGAGGGCGAAAGGTTAGGTTGAAAGGTGCATGCAAGTGAGTCTGACTGGCGAGGTGCAAAGTGTGAATGCTCAGGTTGAAAGGTGCATGTGAGTGAGCCTAACTGGCGAGGTGCAAATGGCGAATGCTCTGTTGACGAAAGGCGAGAGCTATGGCGATTTAAAGGCGAGTGAAAATCTGACAAAGGCGTAATATAAAGGTGATATTCGATAAAAGGCGTACGGTTGCAACCACAGGCGAAACCTTTAGGGTAGGCGATTTGGTGTTATGGCGAATGCACAGATCGATAAGATCTGGTTGATTTACTGGCGAGTTAAATTAATGAGGGCATTAATTGTTGCAGGATGGCCGAATGTAACAAGCAAATTTTGGAGAGGCGACGTGCGACGTTCAAATAGGCGAGGACGTGACAACCCTGGAAAACGAAGCAGTAGAATCGAATCGGTGTTATATAATACGGAGTATATAGATAGATTAGAAATAAGGCGTAGTAGTTATTGTACGATAGCAAGAGTCGACTCATGGCGTTATGTAATTATGATGACTATACTGGCGAAGCTTTAAGGTGTAAGGCGGAAATATTAGTGGCTGTATAATATTGGCGAAATAAAACGTGTTACTGAAAACTAATCATTTACAAATTTAATGACATATTTTTCTCTACATATGTTTCGGCTTGATGAGGCCTTTATCAAGAGTAGTTGTATACTAAAATCTAAATTGTTATACCCTACTAAACCGCCTGACGGTATTTTGTTTTTATTACATTGTCAATTATGCAGGTGTTTAAAGAGCAGGCCAGTTGGTCGTTAGTATTTAAAACGTCTGTTTTTTGTGACTTTTAGATTTCTAGGTACTCCAAAAGGTTCAGCCTTTTGTTTTTTGTTTCCGTGTGTAAAAGTTTGACATTATTCGTATCTATAAAATGGTTATTTTCTATACAATGTTTTCCTAAGCCAGAGTTTTTAATATTATGTATAATCGATTTTTTGTGTTCTTTAATCCTAATATTTAAGTTTCGACCTTGTTTGTTCTGCGTATACAGCTTCACAGTCACACAATTTATTGTGTAAACACCAGATTTAGATTGCTTGACAATTTTGTCTTTATTGTTTATTAGTCTTCCCCCTAGATTATTCATATTAACCTGAATTGTTTTACAGCCAAATTTATTTAATTTTTTTTTGAAACTTTATCTGTAATTTTGGGAATATAATTGGTAAATTTAAACGGCTCCTTTTCTAATTCTAATTCAGGGTTATAAAATTGTTTAGTTAAAATGTTCTTCTGTTTTTTCTTTATTAATTTGTCAATCAAAGCGATCTTATAACCGTTATTAATTGCAATCTGTTTGATAATGGTTACTTCTTTTTGGAAACTCGCCGAGTCTAGGGGAAAGCTGAAAAGTCTATGGA
>MU182855.1:156013-251801 GCA_016904865.1 Pissodes strobi
CCCAAAAAAATATATTTCTGATTAATGAATTGTTGGTGTTGAATAAATGCTGTTCAAAATCAGCCATAAATATCTCGCCAAATAAAGGTGAAATTGGAGAGCCCATTACCATTTAAAACCATTAATTAGTTTGAATATTTCACAATTATACTGGAAATAATTTTGATCTATACATGTACGAATTATAGATTAGAGATCACTTTTTTCTTTTACTAAATTATCGGAGTTATCTATTAGTCCGTTAATAATACGTGAAAGTTCGTGTAACGGTATGAAGCTAAAAAGACATCAAAGTAAACCAATATTGCATTATTTGGAATTTTTAAGTTTTTGACTTTATCAATGAAATCAAAGGAGTTTTTAAGTGCATACTTAGAATCCAATTTAATGAATATTGGTAAAATATTCGTAACGAATTGACTTAATTTGTAACATGGAGCATTCACATATGATACGACTGGTCTGACTGGGATATTATCCTTATAATAACCAAGGTGAGGCGAATTTTTGGATTTTCAGTTCTTCAATAAATTTGAGTAGTATAATTTAGCGCCCTGAGCACAAGGAATGAAGCAATAGCTGTTGGCACAATAACACACTGTTATCTAGTATTAAATTTGTTATACTTTGCATTTCATTATTTTCAGGACTTCAACGTTTGTGAGCACCCGCTGTCTGACATTACTATAGCAGGCGATGCGGTACATCCTCTACCCGGTACTTTTCACTCCCTTCTACAGACCATCGCTCATATAATGATTCTGTTGCCGATGGATTCACCACTTCAACAGATTTCTGTAAGATGTTGGGGTTTGAAGTTTGCTCCTGCAGACCACAGCTTCTTGCATAGATCCCAAGTTTTTAACAATATCAGTAAAATATTGTCTAGAAGCGAAGAGATGGAAGATTTCACAGTAAGTATTATTTATAACATTTTTCCATCCTGGAAAAATCTATATGCTATTTTTAACTTTATCATGAAAATTTTAAGTGTTCTTTCCCTTTATTATCAGGCGATAATGAGAAATAGTAAAATGGACTTGTCAAAAATCTTCCGTCCTCCTGCAGTCGCCCAAATAAACTTTCGTGTAAAAAGTTTCATGTGAACTGTTATTGTTTGATGTGATGTTTGCGAAACTATGAGAGCAAGTTTTATGGGTTAAATGAATACGTTGATAAAAAAAAGATGTCACTTTCCCGACTAAGCAGTAAAACCGATATTTTCTCAATGAATAATGTCTACAAAGTATATGCGATCTGGCCTGTTGCTGAAAAAATATCATAATATTAGAAAATTTTGACCCAGCGATGAAAAGACAAGACTTCCAAATGGATGAAGAACGTCCCATATGTTAAAAAAGTTGTTTAATCAGTTTTCATAGTGATCGGGATTAGGTGGATTAGCAAACAAACGTTATCTAACCTTACAGATATGAATAATGAAATATTGCCAAGAAAAAATACAGATAGCATTAGTAGCAATAAGCAAGAAAGAATATCTCATACCAGAACATAAAAGATATACCAAGCTCTGAGTTTTTTGTTAGTATTAGTCATTTGCTAAAGGATCGTTGTTTTCGAAAAAATGTTGGTTTAAAAGGAGTAAAGCTGTGTTGAAGAAGGGAAAGATGTCCTTATTGGTATACCTAAAATTAGTTCCGTACTTTGATCCATTTTTTAATATATTTCAATATTAAGGCATCTTATATAGAAATGAAATGCATTAGCGACTTTGCAATAGTTGGTCGTGAGAAGTATGTTGGTGTAGCATGATAATCATATTTTTCCTAAGAAGCTGTTTTTTACTATTAAATAAAAACTATTGGTGCAAAGTATCTCATATTTTGTAACACAGAAATGCGGGAAAAGTTTTTAAGTGAAGAGCAGTGGCTGTGTGCATGTATGAATCATACTAAATGAATCACTTTGTATTCCATGTAAAATTTTAATCCAAAAAGGACTTCTTATAGAAGCATAACAACAGAGCGCTTTCGGCCTAGGCCATCATCAGTGTTACCTGAAAAGCAAGTAGAAGAACCACCCATTAACGGAAAGTAAATGGCTGATGTACCTAAGATCTTTATGAAAGAAAATGATTTAATTGACATCGTTATATCAGGATTCTGAGAGTGTTAAAAATGTTTAAAGGTATAAAAATAAGTGTGTAAGTTGAGAACGGAGCATTTTTTCTGCGATTTTTTGTGTGAACTTTTAGAAAGAAAGGGAAATGGTAGAGTTTTTTTCACTTACTTGTCATTTGGACCTGAAGAGCATATCAACGAAGAGAAACAAAAAACAACACCAACCAATAACGGTCAAATCACAATTAAAAAGTTAAAAGTCACATTATTTTAAAAGATATACATAATTAAAGGCTGATGCCAAAACCACGCTTTTCGTGGAACGACAAAATGTGTCGTTGTTGAAGTTGACAGTCTTGACAAGTAGCATCTGAAGACGCAAGAAGTGATCCGCCAGATTAGCGGTAAATTTAAATCTTGAAACTCAAATGCTAAATTGATACAGATAGATATTCAGGACACCAATGAAGTACCTAACTTTGTAAAGTAAGTCTGGAGAACAGACTGGCTGCCACTAAGCCAAATGAGGTCAAAAGATGTGATCAATGTTATATAAAATAATTTTAGAGCATTAACGATGACCTAAGAAGCTATTGTTAAAAAAAAAGAAAGTGCTTACTTGAATGAAAGATAGAATGATAATAGCCAAAGCAAGAGCAGACGATGGCCCGACACAAACTGTCAGACTGGTCCCTCCTTTTTGGGTCGTTAATTTATGTTTTATCAGAAAAGTTTTTGACTAAAGAAATATCAATATTTTACAGAATAAAACATAGAATAGGCAATTTCACTATTTTTATAATAGAGATAGATTTGTTTCAAAGTGTTACAAAATCGTGAAACTAATAGTACTAAATAGTAAAAATCTTATGAAAAAAGTGCAGTAAAAAGGTAATCTTAAAACGAATGTGCTAAGTAAACAACTGGCACTCAAATTTAGAACACGCAGTCATAGACACCTGGATATATTATAAATAGGAAGATAAAAGTACCTAATCCTTGTAACAATATTTTAAAAGTAATTAATATGTAAAACTAGCGTACAAAGTCACTCCCACCATGCCCTTATCCAGTTGTACGGAAAATTAACCCCTCTATAGCAGAATAAGAATTTTCTCTTCATATTACCCAGAGCTGGGCCAACTACTTGAAAAAAGTAGTGGAGTATAACTACTACACCCTTAATTACTCTTTCGGGGATATAATTTACCTACAGTGTATTCTCATTTGCAATAAAAATATAAGAAATAACGCTCGCGCTATAAAATAGCGCATAGTTTATGTTAGGTTGTAATATTGAATTCGCTAAATACTAACACAGCTCTCAAATAAACTTTGCCCACCTTTCTGATATCGCAGACTTCTGCCAAACGGGTTACTTTTCACAACGTACAATTTTGTTTCTTTCATTGGTTGTACCAAAGCGTCGCTAGTGGTATATAGGCTAAAACGAGCAGATACAGTGGTGTCATCTAGTGACATGCGTCAAAAGCACAGGAGAGGAACTATTTAATTTTGAAAAATTTTGCATCTGTTATAGGAACAGATTGATAGTATGACAAACCGGAATATAGATTCGTCTTTATTTTTTCAATTATTCAAAAATGCTTTTCTCCATATCTGTATAAACAGCGCGAAATTAATTATCAATCTATAAATTTAACATTATTTTTGTTTGTCGATAGATTTCTATGCACGAAAGTGCTTTCAACCAACCCACTGCATCGGTAGAATGTTTAAAGGACCTGACCCAGTTGGTCGAAATTAGAGCCTCTAGTCGTCAAGCGATGATAGGTAGTTTGACAGATGGCTCAACAGAAACATTTTGGGAGAGTGGTGATGAAGATAGGAACAAGACTAAGAGTATCACTGTAATATGCGCCCATGGACATCATCCGGTATTGTTGTGCGTGCACGTGGATAATTGTAGAGATCTTGGAGTAAGTTGATAAAGCAATAGCTAATATATTTTGGAACATCGGGTAGCAGGAGCAACTCACATCATCACGTATATGATGTTATAATAGGTTTGTTCTAGCAGCGATTTCAAACGGTTCCAAACCATCCGGAGTTTGCGCATAGCGATATAAGCGACGCTTATATCGTTATGCGCAAACTCCGGATGGTTTGAAACCGTTTGAAATCGCTGCTAGAACAAACCTTATATATGTTAAACGATGAAGGGCCGATATATCTATCTCTTGGTAAATTTATCATGGATATCATTATTGGAACAATGTTTCTATGGCAATTTTCTTCTTGGGAAAGTTACCATGAGTTGAATATATCGGGCCTTAAGTCAATAATTTGTTCTTCATCAAATTAGTAATTTCTACTTGGGATTTTTATTATAGTGGCATAAATGAGACTTGTAATAAGGTCTAATCATTTTCATCATTTACCCAACCAACAGTATCTAGGCTAAAAATTCCTCATGTTAAGGTTGTTGGGACTATTGTGGGAATATGTGGCAAAGCTAAATTAGTTGGATTTTAAGCTGATGACTCGATGGAAAAAGGTCTATATAGTTTTATATATTCATGTTTCAATTAAAAAGTCAATACTTATAAGAAACCCTAAAATAAACCTTCTACTTTCTTTGCTCAATGTGTATGATTTAAGTATATCAACGCCATGGAATCTGATTTAACTGACCGATCTTATCTTAAGTCAAAAGTTCCTGATCAAACCTATCCTAAGTCATGAGTAATAAAAAACTCTAAACATATTCTATTCTATATTTTTACAGAACAAAATATCCACAATTACGTTTTACTCTGGTCAAAACACCGACGAACTTTCGAAGCTGCGAACTGTCGAAGTGGAAACTAGACTGCTTGGCGGATGGGTCACTTGTCCTATAACAGGTTAGTTGTCTTTAATTAGATTCCAAGGCAATCGTTAATTTTATTTTTTTTTGCTTTAAGGTATAAACATTCGTAGTAATATAAAAATGCTATAAAAATTTCTGAAACACAAATTGCTTAAAAACATTTAACATCATAATATTATAAATTTATGTTAAAAAGTTGTAGTTGCATCTTTCTACCTTACCGCATTTCAATAGTATACAATAACAGCTTAATGTTTTGAAATGATGCCACCCCTGTAAGAAAATACTGATTAGCTATAATAAACATATATTTTTTATTTGAACACTCTGCCTTACAGGGGGGCAACACCTATTTATCATATTATATCATAATTGACATAGTTCTATAATTTAATAGTATTTCATGTTTTTTATAATACTGTCTGACATAAACGTTATAACATTCATCAAACACGATAACAATGATCATTTAGTTTTATACTAATATTGGACTGTTTATTTTATTCTATTAATGTAGATATAAATTTAAATAAAGCAATATAAAAATAATTATTTAAAAATTTAATGCTCAAAATTTTCTTGGATTCATAACCTAACTCTAAGTTTAAATGGTCGGCTTGCATTTCTTAACATGTTTGTAGTCATTGTATCTGGGTGGCGCCTAGCCTAGTCACTTATTGTGACATTTTTAATCAAGGAAATATCTTACTGACCTCCCAAAATGTGCTGATTCACCGTCAACCTGCTGCCACATTTTATTTCTAACTTCTAGGAGCACATTTTTCCCAAAATATGCTTACAAAAGGCGTATAAATCTTCAATTCGAGTTTTCTTCGAAAAAGTTCCAGTTATAATATGTTCTCCAATAATCCTTCCGAATAGGTTAATACTCTACTTTGGTTCTACTTGGTAATAACTCAAAAAAATAAATCAAGAAATAATGAAAGGGCACCACTGGTTTCCAAAAATGATTTGGCAAAAGCAGTCAGTTTTGCAGTCACACAAACCGGTTCTGGATCAACATCTGCAATTTCTTCTCACAAGCCAAGCCTTAGACCTTTGGTTTTGAAGGGCACAGGAAAAAATTTGCTCTTATCGGGAGTGCCACTAACTTACAAGAAATGGTTGCATGTTGGGAGAGTGTCTGGGGCAAATGTAACATCAGATGGCTTCCAAGAAGTTTCAAGGATTACAGTTGCTGACTTTGTGAAAAATTAATTGATAACATCAAAGACATAGTAGTGTTTCAACTCTCTTCTTATAATAATATGAAATCCTTTAAGGTTGGTGTCAGTGAAGACTTTTTTGATCTCCTTTAAAACCTGATTTTTGGCCAGAGGGGATAGTATTTCGCCAACTTGAATACAGTCCCAAAAATAATAATGTAAATTTTCAAGAACAAAGTTGGTCGAGGTTTGCAAAAATGCTTCAACTTCGGACTTTAACAATATATTAAGCAAAACCTCATTGAATCACTACTTTTTGGACAGTAAATTAGGTCTGCATAATTGTATTACTTACAGACGTGATAGATGTTTTGAACAAACTGGTAAGAGTCGTAATGATGGCGTTCTTATTGCTGTTCACTCCTCACTAAAGTCAGAGTTCCTACCAATAGATCATGAAGAATCTGAGGAAGTTTGGGTTTCCGTTGTTTTTGGCAAAGTGAAAAGAATTTTCTGCTGCTTCTATACACCTTCTAACTCTATGTCAGCAGACTACCAACAATTTTGCGAGACGTCAGAGAGGGTCGCTGAGGAGTATGTGACTGCCATATTTTGATTGCTGGAGATCTTAATCTACCAAAGTTGACTTGGTGTAATGTAGTGTAGGTAACGTAGGGCCTGCGGAATCGTTGTTGGAAACAATGCCATATCTTAATATGCATCAGCTCAATAACATTCCAAATGCTAATGGTGTTTATTTGGATCTCGTTTTTAGTAATAACAGTAATGATATGAAGGGTACAGGGGAAAAACGTTCTAAGCGCCATTTCCCATAGGAAACTTTTTTATTAATGATTTCACAGAAAATTTTATTCTTGGTAAAAGTTGGTGTTTGGACAAAACTAATTTTGACAATGCTATATTAAGGATAAGTTATATAGGGTACTTAAAAATACAAAAAGATGTTTACAAAACAAAAACTTTGGAATATCGGGAAACCTACAGAAAAATAAAGCTCCTATTAAGATAAAAAATAAAAGGTCAAGTACCATTTTTTCCAAAAGTGCACCGTTGCGGAGAAAATCCATGTCAATTATTGAACAAACCCTCTTTTTCTTAATTTCGTCTTTATTTTTTTCAGCAACGATGCACTTTTGAAAAAAATGGTATTTGACTTTTATTTTTATCTTAATAGGAGCTTTATTTTTTCTGTAGAAGGTTTTCCGATATTCTAAAATTTTTGTTTTTTTAACCATAATTTTTGTATTTTTTAAATACCCTGTATAACTTATCCTTAATTTAGCATTGTCAAAATCAGTTTTTTTCCAAGCACCAACTTTTATCAAGAATAAAATTTTCTGTGAAATCAATAATAAAAAAGTTTCCTATGGGAAATGGCGCTTAGATCGTTTTTCCCCTGTACCCTTCATATTCGTTCATGTTCAAATGATATTTTAGTTAAGTGTGACAGGCACCATCCTGCATTGTTGATTACTTTAATCCTAAGTAGTTTTCATCCTCTTGATTATTGTGAAGAAATGTATGATTTCAAGAATGCTGATTTTGGAGGCCTTAACAGCTTCCTTCTTGGTACGAATTTAGATAGTTTGTTTGTCTTTGATGTGGACATAAATTTGGACTGTTTTTATAATGCGTTGAGCCATGCTTTCACATGCTTTGTTCCTGTCATAAAGGTTAGAAACAAATTTAAGTTTCCGATTTGGTTCGATGCAGAACTTAAATCAAATGTTTTGCAAAAAAGAGTGGCACACGTGAAGTATAAGCAGGCTAAGACATTGGCGGACTATGAAGTGTTCAGCAGTCTGAGAACACTTTGCAAATAATATCGAGCTAATCACTGTTATTCGGAATATGTTGAACGAATGCAGTACTCTATTAGTAATCCGAAATATTTTTGGAAATATCTTCGGGAAAAGATGCAAAATAACAGCATTCCAGCCACTGTGAAGTATCATGATTTGGTGGGTGAAGAGAGTCATGAAATAGCAAATTTATTAGTGTTTTTCATCAGTTTATTCTAATGCTTCGAACATTTCAAATTTTATTGAGCCAAATATTACAAGTTTTATCAAAGTTAATAAATTGCATGCACAGATATCTGAGGTAATAAATAGGCAGGTTTCAACACATAAATGTTAACAAGGGCCGTGGACCTGACTGTATTATAGCCAAATTCAAAAAACAGTGTGCTTTTTCTCTATCCCGACCAATGTGGCTCATTTATAATTTATCACTAAAATCAGGTATATTTCCTAATGCATTAAAACTGTGAGTCCTATATTTAAGAATTGTGGTCAGAAAGATGATGTAACTAATTACCGTCCTGTATCATTGGCCTGTCATTTTGCAAAGGTGCTGGAGAGCATTGCTGTGATTTTTTATACGAGAAATTTAAGAACATAATTTCAACAAGGCTATAGTTGCAATTTGAAACAATATCTAGAAAGACCTATAGATCTTTCCGATTGGTATATATTTCCTTCGTCATCGCTTAGCCTTTTGATTATCTTATGTAAACACTTTTGTGATTGAATAATATTTCTTTTGTAGGATTTAAGATTATAGGAGATTACGGAAGAACGATTCAAATAGCTCGTACCTTTACTGTTGCCTTTTACTTATAGTCATTTCGATATATTTCAATTCCGAATATATTGTTTTATTCTGTGTAAGTGTGCACAGACTACAGATCTTTTATCATTTCGGGTGCTTATAAGCAATTAGCCCCAAGTCGAAAATCAAGGTTACAAATTAATGTTAATTTAAATTTCACATAGGTTTCCAATCTGTTTAAACTAATTAGTTGTTAACCCAAAAATCCAGGCTTGATAGTAACAATGCCTTTTTTGCATAAGTATACAAAAGCAAATCTTTAGAAAAAACATTTGTTAAAAAACGACTTAGTGCGTTTTGCCCGCTAGCCCAAGATTTATAGCTTGGATATTCGCCCAGTCAGGGTAGGAAAATGTTAGTAGTTTCATCAAGTCCCTTGCTTACATTACAATCACAGTCATACTAAAACTAAAATTCCAGCACGAAAAGACAGCAAACAATACATTTTTGTTTTCATTTAAACTATTCACAGCATAAAATGATTTAATTAAATATATACACATGTTATGCCATCAAATATGAATTATCCATGATACAACAATATTACAAGTTCCATTTTACCGACTTGTAATGACATGTTGCAACACAAAAGCTAAACAATTCGCCCTAATAAACCGTACACTGCACTGGTCTTTAATTCTCTCTGTTCGCTCTCGAACGATACATTTTTGGATACCTTCGAAAAATCCTCGCAAAACCCGGCTTCAATTCATAACTTGTTTTTCACTGTTTCTTTCTTTAGATATATGGGGTGTCCCAAAAACTTAATGTATCAGGTCTAATGAAATAATATTTTAAATAGGCGGGTCACCTCAATTATTTTCTTGCACAATCGTCTTGTGCCCTGTGATGATGGTGAAAACTTCCAATCTTGGAACATATTCGGGTTAAAAGTATGAATTCTGGTTTATTTAAATGAACTGCAACTTTTAAATATGCTTTGTTAAGCATACTTGCAATTTTAAATTTCCTCAATTCTTTGCCCGTATTTTGACCTAAACATAATTCAAATTCGTGATGCATGAAGTAGTTTAAAAAACTAAAACTAACATCCATCCATCCGGACATTTTAGTTTTTCGATTAAAACGTGAATTCAAATAATAATCTATGCAAACCTTTGCTGGTAAGACCAAAAAAACTGTATTCTCTTCTTCCTTCTAAATCGCCATTGGAATTTCCTTGTTGTTTTGTAAATTATCTGATCCGCCTCGTTTTAGGGACCTTAAATATTTTGGCTGCTATTTTAAAGCCGATACTTTTGTTTAAAGTTTTTTTAAACCTAGCTGTAAGTAACGCTTTGTCCAATGCTGTCTTTTTGAGTAGCCATACCTATAAAAAGTCAAGCGTACTTAGAACTGTTAAGGGGGTATGTAATAATATCTAATTTCCTATAATGGGCCACTGGCAATATATCAAAGCTATATTCTTACACCAGAATTTGCCGGCTTCAATTCAATTTTCTCGTGCAATTGCGTTTAAACGACACATACATGTATAACAATTCGCAACGATTAGTGCTGGAGCAGTAAGCGTGCAAAGTTAAAAATTATAGATTATGGTTCATAGGCAGGGGCCCGTCATAGATACGCACATTTACTTTATATATATATACTAGAGAGCACCGCAGGTTTATAAAATATAAGGTCGTATTCAAAGTATAAAATATTTTGTACTTTTCAGGTTGTGCAAATCTCATCACCTGCAAATATATTGATTTAATGTAAATAGCGTATTGAATTGAAGTGTTTATGATCAAAATAATTTCAGTTTCGTACTTCAAAAATTTAAGTAAAATCGTACATTACGATGTTTTTTTTTTTGTGTATTGATAATTAACTAATTAGTTTGCTTTTGTTGGAGTTTCGCTTAATACTTGCATCCATGTCAGTTTAATATAAAATATATTTTCAGAGCCTGCTGATAATGTTATTCGCTTAGAACTGAAGGGACCGGACAATTCAGTACGCTTGCGACAAATACGTATTTTGGGCAAGATAGAAGGGGAATTATTGAAAGTTGGAAAACTTTATAGCGCTGGCACCATCCAACAGAGAAATTGCGAAGCAGAAACTTTAAGAGTTTTCAGGTTAATAACAGGTAAAGCGTTTCTGTTCTTAACAATAATTTGTAAATATTTTATATTTTATTACACAACCTTAATGAGGTTAGATCAAATAAAATGCGCGAAAATTGTTTTATTTTGTCAGGTTGTGAAGCCGCCGATAGTTATATGTTTTTGTACTTGAGTTTGATCGAAGTCGAGAAAAAGATAACAATTTGACACACAAGATATACAGCACTAAAATAATGAAACAAGTTCGGAATCTTTGATTGTATGCAAATACACTTTAGTTAGAAACATTTCTTGTGAAAAGACGGACTCTTTCGAAAAATCTCTAAATTTAACTGTTTTAAACTAAATCACCTGAATTACTTTTCTTTTCAAGGAACATATTATGAGGGTAATCTGCCACAGTTTTTAATTTGTTCAGATGTTTTCAAAAACCAAGTCTACGATGCTACTCTACTCTTAATATATTTTTAAAAACATTCACTGCTTAGCTTAGCATTAGCTTACAAGTATCACAAAGAATGTAAAATTCATCAGTTTTCTTTGAATCATCGGTTTCTTTAATTCTTTTGGGTTGGTTAACCACATTAGTTAATTCGAGCTTTTAAAATATTTAACTGGCACCTAGCCTCGTTTAACTGGTATGTAGGGTACTTCGCAAGCATCAAATAAAATCTTTTGGGACAAACATGTTTGTTTATTACACCCTGTATATTTAATACTCGCTCCTTTGTGTGAACTATTGACAAGGACAAAATAGCTTTAAAGAAAAAAAGTTATAGGAAAGGCGCTAACTGATTTTCATTTTATTGAAGTTTGAAATAACATTGTAAATTTAATATTTAATTTTGTCCAGTAGTGCATTTATTTATATTGCAAAAAGTGCAGGTACAAATATATCCGTTGTTCTTTTAGCTGATTTTTTAAAATCTATACAGTGATAATCCAATCTGCATAATTTCTGATCAGTAAGGACAATTTAAATCTGCATACGCCATATGTTTATGTATATAAGCTTCTTATTCTATTGCTCTCCCTATTAATCTATAGTGCAAATATTTAATTCACGATTTAAGCAAAAAAATACTACTTTCAGCACATTTGCTTCAAATACACACCTGTAAAGTTGTTCTTTGATTTTTAAAGTCTTTGTATTTCCAAATGGTAGAGTATTCATACATATCTTCACATGGGCTTCTTTTAAAAAACAGGCTCAGGGTTTCTAAAATGTTCAGAACACACTTAACTCAAATTTGAAATTTCAGCAAGTTTTAGTTAGGACAGAGATGACTGTTAGTTCCAACTTCTTAGATTATTTCATATAATGCTGTAGCAATATTGAAAATAAGTGTTTCTGAAAACATTGCAATCGAATTAAAATAAAGGCAATGAACGACGGAAAAATTACATTTGACTCGCTCCATGAAGAGTTAAAATTTACTTAATAGGTTATACGGCTTTTATTCTGATTAATCCTGACCAAGAGAAACCTCAGTTTTAAATATGGTTTGTTTCGTAGCTCAAGTTTTTGGGAAATTAATACAAGGAGAAGAAGGAAATAATTTGTTAAATAATGAAAATACCTTGTCACCATGTGATGGCATGGATCCTTTAGAAGAAAGCAACGATTTGCGAGAGCATATGGTTGGGATTCTCTTTAGTAGAAGCAAATTAACACACCTTCAAAAGCAGGTATGTTTTAGTTAATGCTGGTAGTTTTATGACTGTGCTCGTTACAAATATTTTTTTTAGCTAAGTTCGTAATCTACCATTAAACATTTTTAAGATTATTATTAATTTTATATTATTAGCGATAATTTTCTCTTGTTCATTGATTGTTTTCTTTTTTTTTTGTTGCTTACCGATTAATCATTTGTGTCATCTTTTTGAAAGCGACTTTGTGGCGTGAATGTCATTCTCTTCAATTTATTTTTTTTTTACATTAAAATACCTTTTGTAGTATTCATATAAGTATTGTAGCATCTATTGACATATAATATGCACGGCTGAATATAAGAGTAAGGTAGTTCAACATTTTGCAAACATTTTTCCCGAATTGAAATACTAGATGAATAAAATGAAATATTACATGTAAATTATTCTAAATATTAAAGGATTATTAAAAACAATTTCCAATTAAGTTCCTTCCACGAATTAGCGGTATAATTAGGTATCTTAGCAACAAAAACCTGGAGAAAGGTATTACTTGATATCTTCAATTTAACCCCCCTAGTATCCTGTTAAGAATTAAGTATAACCCTTTTTGTCTAACTAACGCTGCTTAGTTTTAAAATCTTTTGAATAAGAAGTATAAACTGTTTCGTATTATTTACCATTATATTTTTCGATTGCGATTATGTGAAATTCGCGTGTATTATTATTCAAAAACGCAACATCAGCTGTCTCTCCCTGAAACTAAAAACAAGGAATGAATCTTTTAAATAGTTTTTATGGATGATTTACGAATTAAATAGGTAATGCTAACGCAGGTATATATGGAATGACATATTTCCCTCCCATTATATTTTTCGATTGCGATTATGTGAAATTCACGTGTATTATGATTAAAAAACCCAACATCAGCTGTCTCTCCCTCAAACCTAAAACAAAGAATGAATCTATTGGAAAGTGTTTATAGATGAATTACGAGTTAAATGGGTACTGCTAACGCACGTATATCTCAAATAACATATTTCCCTCCGATTATATTTTTCGATTGCCATTATGTGAAATTCCCGTGTATTATTATTTATTTTATACTTTTTCATTGAGGTGCCGTCAATTTACGCATTATTGATTAAAGTCATATTTGGTTAGGTGACATTTACACTTAAAATTGTTTATGTTTTTCTCATTTACAGTAAGTAAATGACATTATTTTAAAAGCATAGTAAAAACTTGTTTTAAAATTTATGATTAGTTCTCAAAAATCTGTAATTGTATTGATGTATAAGAAACTTTGATTCGGTTTAGGTCACTTTTTATGGTAATAATTTTTGTTTCACTAGGTTATTGTGCATATTGTTCAAGCAATCCGAAAAGAGACCGAACGAGTCAGAGAGGAGTGGGAGTCAAACCTCTGCACCTCCTCGACTATATCGTCAAACAGCAGCTCAGACGTAGCAAAGAGTTCCGACACTTATTGCTTTGAAATGCTGTCTATGGTACTCGCTCTTTCAGGCAGTTCTGTTGGTCGAGCTTATCTATCCCATCAGGGGGGGTTGCTGGGCGATTTGTTGACTCTGCTGCACACGGGGAGCGCTAGAGTACAAAGACAGGCAAGTAGTTATTTAGGTTTATTGGTAAGGGGGTTTCAGTTTGATAACAAGTTAACATAGATTTGACACCATCATGACCAAAACATATTTAATATGAGATTTGGAATTTGCTCCGTATCAAACCATTTTGATTTGTGTATACGCTTGTTTAAATACGTCGTAAGAATGTTCAAAAACCAAATCATTAATTGTTTTGAAACTTTGTTGGAACGAATGACTTAAATAGACTGATAATATATAACTAAAGTATTTAGTTAGTATATAAACATGTATTTACATTGCAATTCCCTGATTTAATGTTCATATTTGCTACATTAGCTAGCGGTAAGCATACGATTATTCAATAACTTTTATAACTAAAAGGTATTTAATTATTTTATTTAATTAGTTGGGCGCTACTTTGTAACTAATTAGTGTTGCCCACTTTGTGATGAATTTCTAGCTCAGTTGTACCTATAACTTATTATTTGGCTCATTCACCAATTTGTAAGAATAGAGCAAAAGTTAATTTATTTACTTTATTTGAAGGCGTGGATTGAACGATTTCCTTTGGTGATCTAAAATTTATATGGCGCCACTTACGATAAATCAAAAAAGGTAGATTAAAAACAACTATATATTAACTATACGTTTAAATTACAATTTATGGTACCATGTGCACTGCAGTTATGAACATAAGATGAAAATTGACTTAAAATTAGATTACAAATGCAATCAAATACAATAATTGATTACTGACAATTTAGTTATCAAAAATGGTAAAAATGAGAATTGACTTAAAATTAGATTACAAATGCAATCAAATGCAATTGATCACTGAGAATTTGATTTACCAAAATGATGAAATTGAAATTAGCTTTGGTGTTATACAAATTTAAAATAAATAAAATCTAGGTCTTTGCAATTCTTTCATATAAGCAACGCGTTACCTACGTTCCCAACTGTTCTTGTATTATCCGCATGATCGTTTGGGACCTCCTCTGGAAACTTCAACTGCCTGTACCTAAGCTTCCTAGCTATAGGCGTGTCCAGGGCTTACCAGTCACTACAGGAATGGTTCCCAGTTGTCTGCACGTGCCTGCTATCGGATCGACTGTCACCACAATGATCTGTGTGACTGTTGTCTTGTAGGAACGTTGAACGTTTACATGAAAAAAAGAATTGGGTGTCTTAGACCGGTGTACACTGCTAATTATAATTATACAAAAGTATCCTATGGACCTCAGTCTGATATACAAGGTTTTAACCAACAACTTGAAAATTCACTGGTTACATAATCAGAACTTAAATTACAATTTAAGTTTAGCAAAAATTATAGATAATTATGATTAAATGACACTATGAATAATTACTGCTACTCAAGGTATTTCTTTTCCTTAATTAGAGATATGAAATTCAAAGAAAATAATGATTGAAATTAGAAATTTAAAAGAAAATTATGGAACTTGTCCAACAGTGGCTCTCGGCAACTTCAAATAGAAAATCACTAGATTTTAATAAAAAAAAAGGAAGAACGAGGTATAACCTCTCTTAAACAAGTCTAATGACTCCAAATAGGTACTTAATTTATTAAGATGGCCCTTGGCACAGAAACAATAATTGGACGTAAATTACGTCTCAATTAATCAAAGATAAAGATAAGATAATTACTATCTCGCTTTGAGATAGGAACTACGTTTATAGATAAAGAAAAAAATCAACCAGGTAATTTTACACGTGCTTAACCTCTTTAATAAGCAAATGAATGAATGCGAATTCTCCCAACAATATCGTCAAATCTAAATGAAAATATCTAAATAATGTGTGTGACCGTTTAAAACGGTGAAATAATTCCGCTCTAGACAAATTTGGATTAAACCATTATCAAATTACACGAATTTGACCAATAAGAAACGCAACTATTCACCAAAAAAATCGGTATTTAACCTTAAGGTCACCAAAAAAATTTAGAATTGTTGAAATCACAATTACTTAAAAATGCAATACAAAAGCCAAATATATCTAACTGAATTGGAAACAATTTTTAATTATAAATTTAAAGTATGAAAGGATTATTGAAAAATATGCAGAATGAATAATATATTTTAAGATCAAAAATTATTAGGACTCACCGTGCCGACGTTTTAACACAAGATGAGACGGAATTTTTCAAAACTGTATATATTCTGCCCATTTAAAATTCAACGTTTTTTTTTCATTGGCCAGTTCAAAACACGTGACAACCGTTGTAAGAAACACGGCGTCAAGCTAAGCAAGCATTCGAGCATTGCCTATCAATATACTAAACATTGAACTGCCTATCAATGTACTAAACATTGAAAACCATTGACAAATAGGTAGAATAAATGGAGCGGAATAGACAAATATTTCATAACATTATATTTAACATATATTCCGTTACACTTTAAATGTGTTTCTATTGTGTTATTGTCTTAAATTATTTTGGTGCATTGCAAATAAATATGAATTATAGTGGATTTCTTCTGCTCAAGAATGTTAAAAACTTTGATGCATTTACCTTTATTACGCTCTTTCTGTCCTTCTAATGGGCGTAAAACCTTCACTCCAGCTTAGAAGGAACTGAGAGTGAATAATCTCAAATTGAAAGAAAAGTTTTAAGTTTGAGAATGTAAAATTAGAAATTGAATGAATTTACGTATGTCGATGCGTAGGCTAGAACGAGTTGTCGCCGATCGTTCAAATAAGGCCCTAGCTCAAATGTCAGAGAGTAGGGGTGGGTTTCATTTATAAGGGCTTGTAGACGGCACAAGCGAGAAATATCCCAAAGTTGAAATATGGAACTCGTTATAGCTTAAGCTTCGCGACAAAATAAAAGGATGACCAAAAATTTGTTATTTTTTTCAATCAAGAAAACCGATCAATATAACAACAAATATAAGTTAGAAAATTAGATCAGATTTTAATGCCGGAAATTTATCAGTATCAATAAAGGAAAAATAATACTCAAAAATTAATCAAAAATCGGAGTCGGTAAGAAGCAAATACCCAAATATTAACCGAAAAAACTATAATCAGTGATATACAAATACTCAAATATTAATAAAAAATAACTAAAGTCAGTGATACACAAATACTCAAATATTAATCAAAATAACTAAAGTCAGTGATATACAAATACTCAAATATTAATCAAAAGTAAATCCAGAACCTTTCAATTATTGAGCGCAAGTAATAAAAAAAATCAGATACCTACTGCATTTGGCGACCTTCTCCTTTGGAATATTAATCAAAAGCTAATTAAATAAAACGGGCAAATAGACAAACAAAGAATCGGTTTATTGCTGTTAAATGAAGTATATCATGGCTGATCAAGAGAAAGATATGAGTAATTCGAGCAGATTAATGTATGGTAACAACTGTATTTTAACGAGAAAGAGAATGCTTTACTCAGTTACTTGATGAAAGAAATCATACGCTTAATCTAAATAAACGCCGAAATATTCAATTGTGATTTATGATGAACACGTTAAGCGTTAATAAAAAAAAGTCAAAAAAATATGAACGAAGGCCAGCGATACTGCAAATATCTACTCGTTATAGGAAAATTCAAGTAACTCGAATAATTACTTAATGGCTAATTAACGGACGTCAAATCACGATTTGTTACAGGGCCGTATTACTAACTAATTATATTTATCTGGGTATCAGTTATGATACGTTGGTAACAGCCGCAAAAATGAATAATAACTAGTTCGACCTGGCGTTATTGTAGCAACCAATCAATTATCGAATTTAAGGTATGTCAACTTAAGCGTAAGTACTCCCCGGTCAAGTTACCGGTAGAACCAAGGTAATGAGCAGTTTGATTGAATAAAAAAATATAGCAAAGGTCACAATAAAAATTAAGAATAACGCAAAGTCTAGTAGGCCGTAACAACAATAGTAGTTATCTGATCTAGAGGTATCTAACGTAAGCCAGAAATCGTGAAAAATTGAGAATAATAATAAGAAAACTAGTTCGACTTACAACATTATATTGCGTCAGTCACCCAAAAGTTCAAAATTTAATCCAAAATCGGGTTGGTTCTAGTTCAAACGAATTTGATTGAATTTTAGAATTCGAATAAATATAATCAGGCGTCTTAGGCTAGGCAAAATTGGCCCAATATTCAAAGTTCATTTAAAAGAAAATAACAATAAAATAAATGTTACCTTAACTAAGGAGAAAAAGTTAAAAAGTTAATATTTGTTCGAAAACAAAGCACAAAATATAAATTAGGTTAATTGCACGCAATTGTCACAAAATATATATAGAAAAAAAAAATTGAAATTTCTCACTTGGCTGATGAATAGCTCCTCAGGCAGCTTCCAGAAAAGAACTGCTCACGGGAAGAAGAGACTTCCTTGACAGGCGAAGCGCAGCAGGTAGTATAGTTAGATAGGCGTAGTTAATGAAAACCCTGCCGTTAGCGATGCTCGACGATATCAATATCCGTCGATAGCAATGAACCCGACGGTAGAAGTAGATCTGTGGATAGGAGTGGACCCGACGGTAGGACCCTGTGAAGCAACACATGTTCAAGGTTCCGCACGTAACTCTTAATTGAAGAGCATTATAACTCAGTAATCAAAATCAACCATCAATGAAAAGAAAAATCAGAATTAAAAAAACAATAATTTACCTGTGTAGGGGGTAGCCGGTTGCTTATCGCTAGATAACCTTACAGTTAGGCGAGAAGGCCTCTGTAAGAGATTAAAAAGGGAATTAAAAATCCGCCCACGTGCGTCATACAATGTTAAATTGATGGCGTTCACAGAAAGGCAAAACAATGCAAAAAACTGAACTCACCTCGCTAAGGCAGCATTCAAATCCCACAAAGGGCAGTTTCAGACACCAACACTTAATAAAAGATAAGGCACAGATATGGACTGAAACTGTGAAAAATGGCCCGGTTGGGTATCCCATAAAAGGTAAAATCAAAAATGTATTCCAACCGGTATCCAAAAAAATAAACTGCTGACTCACAGAAAGATCGACGTAGAGTAACGCCAATAAATCGAAAACTCGAGGAACAGAGAATCCCTACTTCGAATACCTCGCTCCACCAATGAATGCATGGCCTGACAAGTCACATGTTCCTCTCAATAATTCATTCAGGGGATTTAGACAATGGAAACCTAGGATTTCGATGTATCGGCATCTATAAAAAAACTACTCAGAGTAACCAAAAGGGCATTGTCATTAAACCACTCCATCTAATAAAATTTCCTAAATATTCCGAAGGCAACTAAGTAACTACGCGCGATGCCCAACTCGACAACCAATCCGAAAACAGTATGCGCTACGAAAGCCGGACGGAATCTACAAGGGATTGCGCTAATAAATATAATTGCCCTCGAAACCATAAGGAACGACGACAAGTTCTTAGGTTATTTACGCTTCGATATACGATAGCCAAATCGGCCCCCTGACAGTTTCACTGAATGCATCGTTGTCATAATATAATTACCATATGTCATTAATTTCATCGTTCATCATTTAATTTTCAGGTTATTTCCTTGTTAAGAAGGATGCTTCCAGAGATAACTCCGGAATTTTTCGCCAAAGTCGTGGGAGTGGCCAGTCTACCACCAAGAGATTTTAATATTGTCACTGTGGCTAATAAAGATACGAATTCCTTTAAGTTTGATATTAACAAGTAAGTAATCTAGTATATAAATTCCTAATAATAGATTCCTGGTACGGATATTCTTTTGCGCCTAAATTACCGCTGATATGCCTGGATGATTCATCTAAGGTCAAATTTTGACATACACCAACATTTAAATTTTCCTGTGCGTATGCCGTACAGTAGTAGTAGTAGTAGTAGTAATAGTTGATAGACCAAGTGCCTGGCAGATTGGAGTAAAAGTTCTTGGCAGCTTACCCTTAAGATCTGCGTGATCGGTCATTCTTCGCAACATTGTCAAGTCGAACATCTCGTATCCGAGCTTTGTTAACGCTTCGTTGCTCCTTGTGCTCTATCCCTCTGCAGCTGGAATCGTCTTCCGAATACAGGTTAGTATACGTATCTTGAATGGACGATTCCCTATAATTAGCCCCACAAGGAAGTTCAGTAACTGCCTAGTGCAAATCCGCCCAGAACTCGGTTTATGCGGTCCTGTAATAAAAACCTTGGCCTGTCTTCTGATAAATTATCCATCTAAAGCCCTGGAGGCCATCCTTCTTTAGTTATATTTAGAAAAAGGAAACGTGCCTTTCATATACATGATTTGTTAGTTATGTACGCACATATTACTCTTTTACCAATAGAATATTTCCGCACTCCCAAACAAGATGTGGCTCTATCCAAAAGGTTATAATGACATCTTGGCCTGGTTGAGCAAACAGCTTCTTTCTTCTCGCACTTCCTTAGTTGCTGTCATCAATGATAGCGTATACTTCTACTTGAACTGCTACCTTTCATTTTTCTGTGGCGAGACTTATTCACACGCTTCTGGTTTCTAAATGTATTCTTGCTACCGACGAATATCGCAGCCATACGTGCCGAACCATTTTTTGGGTAGATTTTTTTGAAAATCAATTTTTACAAAAACAAGTTTTATACAAAGTTTCGGAAAGGATTTTGAAATAATTTTCTATCATAAATATATTTATATGAGACTGATACACTAGCTTAACACTAATAAATTACCGTATTAGATTTCTTCTGTAATCGAAGCTGTGTAATGTGTAGTAAACACTTCTAGTAAAATCTGTAAAAATTTTGTAGAGATGAGTTTTATGGATTTTTTAAAGAATTTAGACCGATTAGAAATCTTTTCCAAACTAGTAATAATTATTTGAATTTGGACTGCAAAAAATCCCTATAATATTACCAATTTTGCTGTAAATTGTATATAGTTTGTATGACCTTTTAGGTGTAGTAAAGGTGTCGTTCGTGAACTAAACAGTTGAGGAGATATGCATTTCTTCACGTCGCGAACAGTAAAAACGTTTGATCATAATGGCCAATATCTAGGAATAGATATCATCCAGAATTTTCAATGTTCTTAAATTCTTCGGGTTTTCTTTAAGTTTCAAGTAATTACGAATCTATATTTTCTTTTTGGCGGTCTTTTTAAATGATTCTAGTAAGCTATTTGCTTCTAAAATAATATGCTGTGGTTAGTAGGGAACTTGCCGTCTTTCCAATATATTCTAGAATACTTTGCAGGACGGACATTTCTGGATTTCTAATCTGGTTCTATCCCTATACGCTTATCTTTGAGTTAAAAATATTCCTCGAAATGTAGCTTTTTCTTGCATGGAAATTGGGATTTTGATCAATGTTATTTTTGAATAGTTATTGAGGGTTTAGTCAACTATCTCCTTAAATACAAATAACAACTGTTCGGATTGCTTATTTTTATTTGATCTTACAGTTAGAGAAAAACGTATTTATATAAAAGGTGCATTTTCTTATTATCACTTCGTATATTTTGAAACTTTGTATTTTCGTAAAAATATATTTCGAAATTTTGTATAATCGATTAAATATTTCCAAATAATGTTTGTATCAAAATATTGTAAAATCGAATTGGTTGTATTCGAAAAACTTAAATTCAAAATTATATGATTGGAAAAAGGCAACTTTCGTTAATAATTGTTTTTCGGTATTTTGTTATTATGGCTCTGGTCAAAACAGTCTGCGCTTTAATAGTAATTATCCCAGTGGAATAACTAACTGAATTTCAACGCAATTGTCAACTTGGTGTTTTCATAAATCAAGATTCCTAAATTTTGTATTTTTGATTTATACTAAATATTGTACATTTGAAATTGTTTGGTACAAAAAAAATTTATTCCAAAATAATGGTTTTGAAAAAAATTATTTACTTTTAGTACCGGGATTTTGGACATATTTCTCAGCGTCATTGCCAAAGCTCTGACCTTACAAGTGAAGATGCGCAGTAAATCTGGCAGCGGTGGAGCGGCCAAGGAAATCAGCACGATAACTTTGGCATCATCGATTCAACCGACTGATGATGTAGGTCAGAGATGGTGGTTAAGGGGAACGGCTAACAGGAAGCTAGCGGAAGTCATAGTCCAGCTAATGATAGATATGACAGCGGTAAGGAAATTTTGTTTATTTATAGGACCTAGTTTTACCATTTTCATCCTAGTCTATATGTTTATAATATACTATATCTGTTTAAATCAGCAAGAAATACTGGATAACAATGAATATAGAGTACACGCCGTTGTTCCGTTACTTCTGAAGATACAAATTTTAAATTTTGGTATATTTATGGAAGGTAACCGTACACATTTTGATAGTTACATTCAACTTTATTATTTTAAATAAAACCACGTATATAGAATTCAAATAAAAGAAAATTAAACCAAAGAATTTGTTGCATAGAAATGAGTGTTTTTTACTTCAGCCTATTGATCAAAAGTACTTTTTAATATTTAGTAGCAAATTAGTATATCAAACCAATTTTAAGTATTTAAAGCCATTTTTCTGTGAAATTTTAAATGCAACCCGGTATTTTTATGCGGATCGAGCCGTCACGCGTCACGCTTGGATATGTAACGTAACGCTCCTTCTACTGGCTAATTTTCGTATAGGTAGAGGGAAATTTTCAGGAGATGTAGCCGGGGTAAAAAAAGGATCCTGGACGAAAACGGGATCTCTCCCCCCTCCTCCGTTTGACCAGGGGAGGGGGAGAAGGAAAACTTAAATAATTAATTTCGGGACAATGGGAAGAGATACGGGGTCGAAATTTTTATGGTAGGTGCGCCCCCGGGGGGGGTGGGGGGTGGCCTTAGATCATACAAGGGCGACCGGGGCTCTAATTTGATAATTTGAAGGGGGATTTTGGGGGAAAAACCGTTTTTCGCCCGTTTCTCTGCAACGAAGGCTCGGATCGAAATTCTGACAAACGATGTCCCCGCTTGTTGAAGTTTTCACTTCTGTCGTGCGGTCTTAAGCACACACCAATTTTTTATTTATTTTGTACGACCGGGCATTAAGTTCAATTTTAAGCCATCATTGTATGGTACTTTTACCACGGCATAATAAACAATCGGCAGGCTGACTCGCCGTTGATCGCATTACAATATTAGAGTACAAAAATTTGACCTTGGCTGCGCCATTCGGGGGTCCTAGTCAGGGCCGGATTAAGACGTATCGACATTTTCCGATAAAATAAACTAATGATAGACAGGGTCGTATTAAAACAAAAAAAAAGTGATAATTTACACAAAGTATATTTAAATTAACTTATAAGTACAGCATTAGGAAAATAAAATTTACTAATTTCGCCAAATAATTAGCTTATTTTTATTGATAGTCTTAAAGTTTCTATTAATATTTTTCAATGTGTAATATATTATACGTAGCCTCAAATATAACTTACTAACTTATAATGTTGTGAAAAGGGGACATGGAGTGTCAAATGTTATATCGGAATTAATTAAATCTACAAACTGTTTGCCAATTCCGGATTTAGTGATAAATAATTTAAAATGTTTTTGAAATATTATTTCAATTTGTATTACTAAATATACAAATTGGCATTTTTAAATTGCCAAAAACGTCTTCATTTGAGTTTTTGTATGCCTTTCTGTTTTAATATTTTAAGTAATAAACTGTCATAGTAATGATATCTAATGTCATATCACCTCTTTTGATCGTTTCAATAAAAATTAATGTTTTCCTTAAGTGCTCAATTTAATTGCTTTTTCTATAATATTTTAAATAGAACACCATATTTTACTAAATTGAAGGGTAGGGCATAAGCATAACCTTTCAAAAAATGCGTTACAATATTAAAATGGTTAGATTTGACAGTTTGTCATTGATAATATCGTAAAGCGACCACATTACGTTTTGTAAAGCATTATGCGATGCACCTTTATAAGCACACAATTGAAGTGAAACGTCTGAAAGATATTAGGAATTGAGTTTTTATTTTTTTTTTTACCTTTTTTTTCCTCAACTTTTGCCCCCGGTTTCGACACTTTTTCTTAATTTTTGTTTTGCTTTTTTTTATTTTTTTTTTAATTAATTAACATAAGAATAGCATTAGGAAAATAAACTTCGCCAAATAATTAGCTTATTTTTATTGATGGTCATAAAGTTTCTATTAACATTTTACAATGTGTTCACACAAAAAAAAGATATCTCATTTTAAAAACATAATACTCAAATAGAATAAATCTTAGCTTTGTATATACGCAAAGAAATATATATATTTAAATTGAATATTTTAAATAATAAAGTGAATGCTGCATAATTCTTTAGCCGATTAATTTATTTTACAAAACAAGAATCAAAATATTAGATTTAATTATTTTATACTAATATAGTTAAGAATCACACGATCGTTGTTTCAAGATTTCGAATCATTTGAAAAGAAAAGAAATTATGAAAATGGATTCCTATAACCGTTTCCGACATAAAAACAATAAAAAAAATTTCAAAAATTAAAATTTTGTAGGTAGATGATCTTTTTTCTTCAAACGTCAGTAAATCCGTCATTACTCGACTGTGTAGGCGGCCGTGAAGTTTCGTTTTTCCTCCGCCGGAGCTTTACTTTTCACTTTTTCGCCGGCGGAGGTAAAAGTGTTGTCATAGCAACATAGATACAATACAAACAGACAACAAAATAAGCGTCAACAACTCAAGATTTATTAAACTACAATTTGTATTTATCACTCAATTTGTGACTGCATTTCTAAAAATCACTAATTTAGGAACAAATTGGTTATTATTTAATCGAACTTACTCAATAACTGCTTATCAATACGGAATTAAAACGCAATCGAAGACGCAATTTTAAAAAAATAATTATTGTTGACAGTGTCCACTGACAGCTTTATGTTACATTATATTCACCGACACCGGTCTAAGCAAGGCCACCTACGACCGTATTCTAAGCCGCCTTGCGAACCTATTTATCTTTAATAATAATTAGATATTATTACTATTAAAAAGACATGTTTTTGCATTAATTTGTCGACATTTGAAGAAAAAACAGCATATTTTATTTGGAGGAAAAGTTACTTTTCATGGCTTGCTCTCTATTACCAGCCTCACTCCGTTCGGCTGTTAAACACGAGCGCGCCATGAAAAGTATCACTTTTCCTCCATATAAAATAATATACGATTTCGTATTGAATACTAGGCGGTGATTTTTGGGTGTGCCGAGTTCGATTTTTACATCGAAAAGGTCTTACGATTTTTCGTATACTTTTTCGAAAATTGAATTTTTATGATAATGACATGTAAATGGATCCCTTTAATCGTTTCCCAGATAAAACCAAAAACATTTTTTTCAACAAAAATTTTCGAAAAAGTAAAATTTCGTAGGTGTATTATCTTTTTCGATTCGAATACTTTAGGAGAGGGTGTTTGGGTGTGCCGAGTTCGATTTTTTGCATCGAGAAGTTGGTACGTTTATTATATACCTACGTAGCAACATGCTATTTAGTTTTAAATCAAGTGCATCATTTAAAACTAACTTTAATTCGTGGAATTTAATGGCAATTTCAGTGGTAATATAATTGGTAATTAGTGGAAATTAGTGGTATTGAGTGGTAAGTTCTGAGGTAATTAGGGGTAACAGAGGAAATTAGTGGTCATTTGGAGGTAATTACTGTCAATTTCTGTTAAAAGTGGTGTTTTAGTGTACACAAATTCACTACTGAAATCCCCCTCGTATTAAAGTCTATAAATATAAAATATTGACCCTAAACTCTTAATTACATTCTCCTGTTTAACGTGACGATGACGGTCCTAAATCTAAATACGTAGGTATTCACCCTTAAATAGTATATTTTAAATTGTATCCCATATACATACATAATAGGATCTCTGGGAAACAGAAAAAGGCTTTTATTGCAGTTTATTCGTTTGTTCCTGAAGTTTTTTGCTGCACAACTTTGCCCAGGCATAGTGAAAACACATTAAAGTTAATAAATCACACTAGAAAATAACTGCTATATCATAAAATCTAGAAAATTAATCTACGATTCTGAAGAAAACTGCCATAAACAACATAATGCACATCGCGATTGAACTATAAACTCACATCACAATCAAAAAACAAGGCACACCCTACTGATTCCTAGCTGCCGTAACTATTTCTTTTTATTGTGACAAACGACGACAATGGTTTGACCCAAATGGCGGCGTGCGCGAGGATATGCGCGTAGCGTTATCGAGAAGGCGAGTGTGCCTGCCGATTGTTTATTATGCCGTGCTTTTACGTCCTACAGTATTTAAATTACTAGAAAGTCCGCACTATTTTATTAAGTAAATATTTGGCTTAAAGTTGGCAGTGACACCATTAAAAAAAGTCGATATACAAGGTCAATAAAAATTATTTTTACAATTTGGGAAAAAAATCGTTGCAAAATGTCAAAAATTCATGGCGGTTTGATGATTACGGTCGCGGTCGTACAATAGTATATTGCATTATTAGGAGCAGAAGTGACAATTTTTATAGCGAGGCTGTAGGCCAGCTACAGACGAGCCACAAAAATTCACTTTTACTCGGATGCTGTTATTTTCTCTTCAAAGCGCTAAAATATATACTAAACTTACATATTTATTTGTTTAACTAGGCAGTAAAGTACTAGATTGCCCTGCCGAGGTAAATAATAGAAATTCAGCCAAAGCAGTCAATCTACTTTGCTGCTGAGTTGAACATATGATTTTTTAACCGATTGTTGCAAATTATAGCGATTCCTACAATTTCTTAATTTTACCTGTCGTGATAAATTCAATAAAAATTGGATAGACATCGCATATGTTAGTTAGGCGGTTGGTTAGTATGGAGAGAATATGTTAATAAACACCGTAATAATCAAAGTTTCACAAGTTATCTATCTAATTAATTTCCATGTAAACCAATCATTTTGCTGTATAGGCTGCAAATGTTTTACTTTGCTGCCTAGGCAGCTAATTGTTATTTGTCTGCAAAATTAAAAATGTTTTCATTCATTTATTTAAAATATTGTGGACACGTCGAAAATGAACAGACATGACAGAAGCGCCGAATGAATTTAAAAAATCGTTTTCGATTGGATAAACTAGTAGGCAGCGAAACGTTTTCTAGCGCTGAGATTTTTCATCAATATAAACTGACACTTTTACTTCGTCTATTTAGTAACAAAAAGGTATGCTTTTCTGACCTTTGCAAAAAAACAAATATTATTTGCACCCCTAGCGAAAAGGACGTTTACACCCTCAGCTGACCCAAACAATACTATCTACAATAAAATGTATTCTAGTTCCTTTCTACAAAAATAACAATTTTGTTCGACCAGGTGTTAAATATAAATTTACACCCTCATTTCCTGGCGTAAAATATAAGACACACCCATTTACAGGCGTAAAATGGCCCTTTTACGCTTAGAACGTAAAAATAACTACAAGTTGCACCTACCAAAAAAAAAGCGGTAAGGCAACCACTGAGGCCATATTTTACACGCTGATTTTTCTATTTCAGTAAAATGTGCGTTAATTTTCTTTGAAATACCTGCTTTAAAAGCCGGACAAACACTAGTTCTCAATTTTAATAATACCCGCACGTACCTAATTGTTACTCTAGCAACATGAACATTGATTGGCTACTTTTTGTTCTGATCAATTATTTTCACTTAAGTTTGACACTGACACCAGCAAAGCAGGCCTATATCCGAGAATAACAACCGCAGAGAAGCGACAACATAAATTCCGCCCAAAAATTTAGAGTGGGAGGTAAACATGTTAACTGTCATCTCCACGTGCTTGTAAGTTTAGTTTAGTCCGAGATTTGTTTAGTACAGTACAAAATTTTTGCGTGAACGCCAGTTTCCTTTGGTTTGTTTGTGTATTAATTATTATTGAAGTGACTTCTCTAGCGAGGGTAAAGTCAGAAAAAATTAAACTCTTATCAAAGCGAAACGCCCCTTTAATTAAGCATGTTCCATTATAGCTAGAGGGCTAACATTTTGAGGACATGTAGCCGGGGTAAAATGAGGATCCTGGACAAAACTGGACCCCGTACCCCCCGTTCGGCCAGGAGAGAATCTAACTAGACTAGACTAACCCAAACTAACCAAATCTATTAAAATTGATTATAATGTATCGGAACCGCTTCAAATTACTAAAATAAGTTGAGAATAAGTGAAACTAACCGAAAGTTGAATTGACGACTAACTCAAACGAACCAAGTCTATTCAAA
The DNA here is from genome assembly GCA_016904865.1 of Pissodes strobi. Lineage (NCBI taxonomy): Eukaryota > Metazoa > Arthropoda > Insecta > Coleoptera > Curculionidae > Pissodes > Pissodes strobi. Next base: position 184,259 of record MU182855.1, read on the forward strand.
TTGTTTATAACGTATCGGAACCGCTTTAAATGACTAAAATAAGTTGAGAATAAGTGAAACTAACCGAAAGTTGAATCGACGACTAACTCAAACTAACCAAATCTATTCAAATTGTTTATAACGTATCGGAATCGGTTCAAATAACTAAAATAGGTTGAGACTAAGTAAAACTAACCGAAAGTTGATTGGACGATTAACCCAAACCAACCAAATCTATTAAAATTGATTATACCGTATCGGAACTGCTTTAAATGACTACAATAAGTGACACTAACCGAAAGTTGATTAGACGACTAACCAAAACTAACAAAATCTGTTAAAATTGATTATAACGTATCGGAGGCGCTTCAGATGATTAAAATAAGTTGAGACTAAGTGAAACTAACCGAAAGTTGAATCGACGACTAACCCAAGCTAACCAAATCTATTAAAATTGATCATAACGTACCGGAACCGCTTCAAATGACTAAAATAAGTTGAGAATAAGTGAAACTAACCGAAAGTTGAATCGACGACTAAATTGGCATAAACATAAATATTGACACATTGTCTTTCACGCGATCTAGTATAAGTAAAAAGGAAAAGTGTAGATTTTGTGCATACTTCACAATTAAACGTCACTGTGATTAAAAATTGGAAGTCGATAGAGCAATGATAATGTATAAAAAATGTCACATAAATTTGTCGGTATTGTTTATAGTTAGTTTTGATGTATTTGTGGCAAGTAATGTCAGAATAAGTTAAATAATTTTGCTTAAAATTAGACTATTGACGCTAAAATGTACTAGATTAATTTTGTAGACTGCAACGCCGTATTATGTTATTATTATACTTTATGTTTATTTTGTAACTAAATAACTGCAAATTTAGTAAATTTATGCCTTATAATTTTTCACCATTTTTTTATGCTTAACTATAAACAATACCGACAAATTTTTATGACATTTTTTATACAGTTGTCATTGCTCTATCGACTTCTGATTTTTAATTGCGACAGAATCTACACTTTTCCTTTTTATTTATACCAGGTTGCGTGAAAGAATATGGTTATGTCACTAAAACGTGAAGACAATGTGCCAATATTTATGTTTATGCAAATTTAGTCGTCGATTCAACCCTCGGATTGTTTCACTTATTCTCAACTTATTTTAGTCATTTGAAGCTGCTCCGATACTTATTATCAATTTAGATAGATTTGGTTAGTTTGGGTTAATCGTCTAATTAACTTTTGGTTAGTTTCACGTAGTCTCAACTTATTTTAGTCATTTGGGCCGCTTCCGATACGTTATAATTAATTTTAATAGATTTGGTTAGTTTAGGCTAGTGGTCGATTCAACCTTCAGTTAGTTTCACTTATTCTCAACTTATTTTAGTCATCTAAAAAGGTTCCGATATGTTATAATCAATTTTAATAGATTTGGTTAGTTTGGGTTTGTCGTCCAATCAAAATTTGGTTAGTTTCACTTAGTCTCAACTTATTTTAATCATTTGAACCGGTGCCGATACGTTATAATAAATTTTAATAAATTTGGTTAGCATGGGTTTGTCGTTGATTCAACTTTCAGTTAGTTTCACTTATTCTCAACTTATTTTAGTCATTTAAAGCGGTTCCGATACGCTAACCCAAACGTAGTTTGGGTTAGTTGTTGAACAACTTTCGGTTAGTTTCACTTAGTCTCAACTTATTTTAATTATTTGAGCCGGTTTCGATACGCTATAAACAGTTTTAATAGGTTTGGTGAGTTTGGGTTATTCGGCCAATCAACGTTACGAAAATTTCGTAACGCGAGACGAAAACATAAACAATGTTGTGATGCGACCTTGAAAAATCACTCTCATGAAACCAAAGAAGTATTCACGTCGAAAAGGTTAGAACGCATCAAATCAGTAAACTCTGAGTTAAACCGTTAAATCATTTAAATCCTAAAAGATAGCTACTATTCATAATACATTTCTAATAAAGTAAATAATAAACATGTAATTAAATACATGTTTTATCGGTGTATAGCATTTCTTGTCCCTTCATTACATTTCTCTCAGTGTATTAAACCTGTTATCTGTCACATATGACAAATTGAACTTGGCTCTCCAACTTCAAAGGTGCCGACGGCTTTTGTCGCTTCTCTGTGGTTGTTATTCTCGGTCCATATGTAGGGTCCCGGCCTCAGCCGTTGGCGTAAAAGTAGGATTTTACACTTTTGTTGCAAAAATAACTATTGCGACCGTTGTCCTTATTGCCAACAAAAATGTTCCCATCAATATTTCGTGTTATGCTGTTTAACAGTTGATTTTTAAGACACATGATGTTCTGACCGACACAGGCTAGAGAGACATCGATTCTTTAATATTATTTTTAATTATTATGTTCTCTGACCGTTGAAATTCCGGAGGTAAATCTATCTCTAAGCTTTATTCTATTAATGTTGTAGGGTAAGATGTCGGAAATATGGGCACATATTACTAAAGGTGCCATAGCAGAAAATATTTTGAACTTAACCTGTCTGAGTGAAGAACAGAGAGTGCCCAGTATTTGCCTTAAAACACCTACATTGTGGTTAGCGCTTGCATCCCTATGTGTTTTGGATAAGGATCATGTGGAAAGACTTTCATCAGGTAAATTATTTATTAGTTTATTATGATAGATTTGTCCCCTCCCTCCTCCCTAGCAGAATACGCCCCACTAATAAAAATAGAATTCACACATTCTCGTGACAAAATGGAAATGATGCAATTTTGAGTAAAATAGTTGAATGAATACTTTCATCTTAGTTTTCCATTATCTATTCTAAAATATCGACTTTCTGTGTGAGCAAAGGTATTAAGCTTCTCTGACTGCTTAACCGAATTTGGGTGTCAGGTGTTCTCTGTTTTATTCGGTAACTGATGCTTGTTAGATGTAAAACTAGTTGAAACGACCAGCTTGACTTTTTAATTATAAAATGACAGTCATTTAATATGAGTACTATGTAAAACTATCCTTGTTAGATAAAGCCTAATTTACTATTTATTGTATAAGAAGTGCATACATTATACAGCGATAGGCAGAAAGTGTGCACTTTTGCTGCTGCATTTAAGCGGTAGTTTTTTTAACTGCATAAGGTGTAAAATTTATTCAAGCTTTCTACGAAAATGATCATTTATTCAAAAAATATTTTGAAAAATTCGAGACTTCTTCGACCAAAATAGTCATCCACGTAAGTCGGAAATCCGTGGGCTAGTGTTACGATTTGAAGAAACTGGATTGGTGGAAGGTCCTAAAAAGTATTTACATTCTCGTCCAGCTCATTCAAATCAAAAATGTGCGGGGACAACCAAAGTCATAAGTAGGTCATTCATAAATTACCAAATGTTTACATGCCAAGATTAGAAATATTAACGTGAAGAGGGATAAAGTAATGAATGAAAATAATGAAGATGGCGGCTGCCCACAAGAACGCGCTGCGTCATGTTTCTCCCGGCGGCTCACCATAGGCGTAACATTTTGGGGGACATCTGTTTAATGTCAGGTAACATTGAATTAAGCCTGCTGTGAAGCAGAAAATAATAAGCCAATACAAAAATGAAAATGGCTAGACATAAAAGAATACTTTATTAATATTAAAATATGCACATAACTAAAAAAATTAATTTTAAGTTACAGTTCGGGAAAAACCAATTTATGTTGAATTGATAATTGATTAGAGTATTGATTACAGATTGATGATAGGGTGTCGCCAGCCGCCGTACCGCTCTACTTGTGAATAATACTAATTATATAAAGAAACAAAGGAAAAAGCAAAGTTCATTTGTTACGAAATAAAATTAATTTGGTGTTCATACTTCGTATTCTGTTTTGATACAATGCCTGGATTCTTTGGGTTACCTAATGATGAATTCTTACCTTGAAGTATTGTCTCAAGACGAGTTTTATTAATTCATGGCAGTGGCTATCGAGGCACGATTCTTTAAAAATGTGATCTCCAAAATAATATATGTCATATATGTCACTTCACAGGCTTGCGCGACTTTCTTCGCGCAAGCCCGACCGTATCATTTCAATACTTTCGGATAGCTTGGGTTAGTTCTGGTGATCTTGAGCACCCACGAATTTAAACAATTTAGGAGAAAAACTCTGCGGATGAAACATTTTTGTAAGAAAAAATTGAAAAAAAAAAGGAAAAAATTATATATATTTTTTTATAGCGTGGCACACACACTAAAAGGATGCCCTATGGCGCTCGACGAGCGGTGTGTGTGCGATGATGTTGATTGACACGGCTCTTGAATATTTGTAAGTTGTAATTAGTGGGAAACAGATGTCCTGGGAGTGAGTTCCAAAGTGATGCAGTGCGCCAGACAAAGGAGTTCTTGTAAAGCGATGTTCTAGGTGTTTCCAGTTGTACGACGAACTGGTGCGCTCTTGCCGTCTGTCGTGACTGTCTGACAGGAGCTGCGATGAGGTGGACCAAATCCTGGGAACATCTGCCGTGAAAGTATCTGTTAAACAGAGATATCTCGGCTGCATGTCTGCGGTGTTCCAGACTATCTAGATTCCGGGTCAATTCCGGGTCGCCGACGGGACGCACAGCTCTCTTCTGAATGGAATCCAGCAGCTTTAGGGTGTGCTTTGGTGCGGCACCCCAGATATGTGAGCAAATTCTAAGCACGGTCTTATTTGCGCTTTGTAGAGCAAGAGCAACTGCTGCGGTGTATACAGTTTTTTGTTGCGAAATAGCGCGGCTGATTTTGAGATGCTAGCAACGTGGTCATGCCAGAACATATTGCTGTTGACCGAGACGCCCAGCAGTCCGATTGACGAGGATGAAGGAATGGTCGATCCTGCCATAATGATGTCAGGGCCCGCTGTATTGGCCCTCTTGGTAAACGTGGCTGTTTGGGTCTTTGCTGCATTGAACTGGACCAAATTTCGGTCGCCCCAAGTTTGAACTTTCTCCAGGTCTTGAGCTGCTCCTGTCTGCGGTGATGAGTCTCAGTCGCTGGTAAGGGTTTTTCTGATCTAAAGTGGGAGACAAGGGTACTGTCATCTGCAAAACTGTAAACAGGATTATTTGTTTCGGTCAGCAGGTCATTAATATAGATGAGGAATAGAGTTGGTGAAAGTATTGCGCCCTGAGGCATGCCCGCGTTGATGGTGAATATGTCCGAGATGTGTCCATCGACTGCAACGTGCAGAGATCGGCTGCAGAGAGAGGCTGGCAGTCCGAAGGATGGTCGTTTGTTGAGCAGTTCGTCATGCCTAACTCTGTCGAATGCCTTTCAAATATTCAACGCAATCGCTCGAGACTCTCCGTAGTTCTCAATTACCCTACTCCATATATGAGTGACATAGGCCAATATATCTCCTGTCGATCTCTCTTTGCGAAAGCCATATTGATTATCGCTGATTATTTTGTTGTTCTCGAGGTACTTATGTAGTTGCTGATTGACTACACGTTTCATGACTGGAGATTATTGGAAGCAAGGCAATTGGACGATAGTTTGAGGGCGTGGTTTTCTTGCCTTTTTTTGGGACAGGTTGCACTCGAGCGACTTTCCAAGAAGATGGGTAAATCCCTTTTCCGTAAGACAGAGAAAAAAGCCTGGAAAAAACGGGTGTTAGTGCGTTTGCGCAGTTCTTTAACACGATGGCAGGTATTCCGTCCGTTGCGTATCTAGTTCTTTAAGGATTTTACGAATATCATGGTGATGAAATTTGACTTCTGCCATGGTAGTGTTGATGTTCGATATGGTGGGGAGAGTCTTGCGCCTTGGGGGACGTCTAAGGTAGAGTGCGAAGAAAACATTTTGGCAAGCATGTTTGCTTTTTCCCTTGCAAAAATTTGCGGGAACATCGCACACTTTTAGTTTACCATCGTGCCTGACGTATGTTTACTGTGTTCGACTGTGACATTTACGAAAATTGAAATCCATGTTTTCAACAGTGTTGCCACATAATATTGTATACTTCACGTCGTTTTGCGTAAACGTAATGACTGTCGTACAATTTCGATTTGTATGATAAAATAAGTTATCGGTTTCAGTTCTACAATGCAATTTTTTTTTCATGATTTTGAGCATGCCCAATCATTCCTATAAGTTTGGGTTAGCTATGATTAGTTAAGTTTCGTTTAAGGCAGTATGAGCTTGCGCGAAGAAAGACTTTTTCGCGAAAGCCCGACTGTATTTATTTCAATTAGTTTGAATTAGCTTTAGTTCAGTTGGTTTAGGTTAGTTTCGGTTCGTTTAAGCAGGTACAATCTTGCACTGAAGGTTGCATCTAAATCATTTCGGTTAGTTTGAATTGGTTTCGGTTCGGCAATTGATTTAGCTTTAAAATGGCTATTTTATTCACATTCTGAAAAATATCAAACTGTCACCCGAAATTGCAGTAAACTTTTCGAATATATTATTATTATTATTATTATTATTATTTTATTTATTTATTTTTTGATAAAGGGTACATGACATTATTACAATTTTGGCAACATTGTGCATTTGTCATATTTTGCACAAAATAAGTTAAAATTTTCAATTTGCAAGCCCTTTTTGTTATATAAAACAAAACTGCAAAAATTTGTGGTGGTTAAGTGCACTAGACTCAATATCGCTACAAGAACACGAGAGCAGTATAGGAAATTTTTTCAAAATGGTCGCAGAGTATCATCTGTACCAACTATAATTAATACGAGAAAGTTTTTGCAAGAAACAACAACATAAGGACAAGATAAAAAAACGAAGAAAGGGATCTTATTTTATTGCTTTAATTTTAACGAAGATCTATACAGACAAAGAATATCCAAGAAAATTTATCATAGACTGCGTCGGAGATATAAGGTATGGGCCACGAAACAAGAGCGTAGTTATGGAATAGTTCAGAACACTGATTTTAAAATTTGACTAGTTCAACAATTAAGCGATGAAGAAAATGAAGCAGACATGAATTTATTCAAATTAGAAACAAATTATGTCATTCAAATTTTGTGGACCGATGAGGCGTTATTTACCTCTACCATATTTATAATAGGAGAAACGGTCATATTTGGTCTGGCGAAAATCTACAAGATGCTGAGCCAATTGCTTTTCAGAGACGTTCTTCAATACAAGTTTGGTGCGGGATTTTGGGGAATAAGGTCCTTTTTTTATCGGTGGCACTTTAAATGGGTTAATCTACCTGGAACTTTTGGAAAATGAAATTGAACACTAGCGATGAACCACTTCACTCGGCAAAATATGATTTAGGAACAAGACGAAGCACGTTCCCATAATATTCTGACAGCAAGAGACTTTCTTAATAATAATTATTAAATGTGGATGCTTAGATATGGAACAATCAACTGGCCCGCGGACTCACCAAATCTAATGTACGTGTATACCATCCTTTGGGGCTATTTGGAAAGTGCAATCTGTAGAGAAAGAAGTAACAATATCGAAGAAATTTAGACAAAATTGTCGAAGACATAAGAAATGTAGATGAAAATGAGAACGAAGCAATTATAAACGCACTGCAATGCGAGAATAGTTATTTGTTTTACTAGGCAGCAAAGTAGTAAATTGACTGCCGCGGCTGATAGTTAGGAATTCAGCTAAGGCAGTCACTCTACTTTGCTGCCGAGTTGAACATATAATTTTTTCTCCGACTGTTCATAATGATATATGTATATTGTATATTTGCAAATTATTACCATTCCCACAATCTTTTTATTTTTCCTGTAGTGATAAATTAAAACAAAATTTGATAGAAATCGCAATTGTTGGAACGGTTGGTTGCTATGGAAATGTATATGTCCATAATAATTATAGTTTGACAACTTATGTCAAACGTTTTATTCCCATGGAGACTAATCATTTTGCTGCCTAGGCAGGAAAGTACTTACTTTGCTGCCAAGGCAGGAAAAGTAATACTTTGCTGATTGATATGTGTCTGCAAAATTAATATTTGCTGTCAATCGAAGAAAAAATAATTTATGAGAAATATGACGAATTTAATTATACGTTTTATTTAGTTCTTGTTTATGGCTGATTATAGGTTTTAATCACCTAGTATGTTATTTTTAATTACCTGGTATGTTATTTCCAAAGTTCATAAACAGAGTTTAAAAACTATATATTAAAGCCCATTTTATAACATATTAGCAGAAAATAAAAGTTAATCATTAAATCAGACTTCAAACATCAATGCCATGACTTTTGAAAAATAAAGCTTTATCTCCAGGTAGCAGCAGGTATAAGTAAGCAGTTATATCGAAAAAATTATAGTATTTCGTAATTCTAAAACTTTCAATATTTCGAAAACAGTTAAGTTCAACACATGATAAACAAAAAAATAAGCAGAATGTAATAGAACATTCAAAATCATTAAAAAATGTGGTATATTGTATTTAAAAAACAAAGCTGGCATGTGCGTTGCTTTTTTTGAAATGCCGACCAGCAGATGTAATCAACAACTTTTATTAGGAATATTTTTTCTAGATGCGAAAGTAATAGAGATATTTCCATTTAAAGAGTTATCTGGATTACCCTTTAAAATAGAATAATATAAAAACGCATCGTGCGTTCTGTGTTTTTATATTGTTGCGATAAAAACTCATCCTGCACGAATAGTATAAGAGAACGATTATATTAGAGCGGTGCGCGACGTGTCAACTCACGTTTAGTAACCGAGCAACGATTTTTCGCAGCTCTTATCGTTTATTGAAGCTCCAACGTTAACGCACCCTAAAACTCATATAAACAACGATCAGATTTGTCTGATTTATCTACAAAAACAAAAACGGTACATACCATAATAAGATGAAAGAGTTGCTTTTTTAGAAAAGCATTTTACTGATTTCTTATTATTACACATTAGAAGTTTTTCTAATTTTATAACTTTTCGATCATCATTTGTTTATTATTTTGAAATGTGTTGATTGAGGTAAAACCCCAAATCTTTTGAAGTTATGGTCTGTATACATCTTGAAATAAAGCGTGCAGGTACCGCATTATTATTGTTGATGTAAATGATAAGCAACATTAGCTTTTTGGATTTATTAGATAACTAACGTGTTAGTTGAATGCATTAAAAAAATTATTCAGACTTTTCCCAAATATAATCAAAGTTTTTTTCCCGGCTTAAGAAAGCAGTTGAGTAAATATGAAATATCAATGTTTAAAGGTCAATGGAGCAAAGCTGAGGGACATCCAATGCCTCCTAGACCGATGTGTAGTAATCATGACGACGGTGAAACAACGGCTGTAATACAGTGCAATGTTTGTGGCAACTTGTGCGCCGATTGTGATAGGTTTTTGCATTTACATAGAAAAACTAGGGCCCACCTAAGGCAGGTATGTGATTCATTTAATTTTTTGAAAGTAAAACCTGCAAATTGACGTTTCTTAATAGGTCATCATCAATCATTGGTATTGGTATTATTGAACCGCATGAAATACGCTGAAAAGTTTTTCACTGTTGTAATCTAGGCGAGTAAAGGTCTTTGAAAATGCCTTGTGTATTCTGATAATGTATGTCTAAGATGAAATATTTAAAATTTTATAATTAATCTGCAATTTATGTTTTGATTTTTAAAATATAACAAATGTAACAAATTCGACACTAATCATTGGGATCTCTTGAGCGGTAATGAGACCGAGAGATGTTAAACATAGAATTAGAGCAGAGTTGCATCATTCGAATCTTAATATACAGGGTGTGTCTAAAATGTCTGTACAAAATCTTACCGCATATTCCTGAGGACACAAAAGCAACTTACTTTAGTCCGAAATTGCTCCGTTTTCGAGATACAGGGGCGTAAAGTTAGAAAATAAAAATCGATTTTTGAAGTGAAACTTCTTAACGCGCGCTGGGAGTAAAATTTGAAGGTCGTGACACACGGCGGGCGATACACGACGAGCGATATACGACGAACGACACAGCCAGCGCGACACGAGCTTGCGGAACGAAAAATATGAGAATATTGTTATTGTGATATCTTTGTTAGTTTACAAGCAAAAAATATGGGATTTGCTTTATTACCTTGTCAAGACATAAGCGAAACTTTTATGAAGAATATTTTTTTTCACTTAGGCCTTCCCTTTTTGTTAATTGAGTGGTATATTTAAAAAAAACTACTTTTTAACCAAATCCGTCACGATATGTATAAGGCTAGGGCGTTTAAGTTTAGGAAGTTTCACTTCAGATATGCACATAGTGCAGAACCCCTTTTTTTTGAATTTATGAGCATTTTTTAACATATTACTTTAAAAATTGGTACTACGGGGTTTTTTTGGGATGCGAAACCCGAATATGGATACCTTTTCACTGTGGCCGTTAGAGGGAGCTTCACACTGCACTTATGATGGTTTAAAATGGCCATAACTTTTTCTCAGCCTAGTTTTTTACTTTTTTATTAAGGAAATAATTTTCTGAAGATTTTTAGGCAAAAAAGGTCCTCTCGTTAAAATCCGCTAAAGTAAGCCGTTTTCGAGATATTTAAGTTTTTAGTGTTCGATGCCGCACCGGGGTATTCAAATTATTTTGAATAAACAAATTTGGCTGTTATTTTTAAGGATGAAATTTGGTCAGCAAATTAGCAGTGCAAAATGTATAAATAATTTTTTGGAGTGTACGTAAATATCCTAACAATGTCACATACAGAAATCCTCTTATTTTTTATCTGTTTGGTAAACAGCTCTAGAATTTTATTTGCAGACAGACAAATTTATTTAAAAAAAAAATTGTCGTTTAATCATTTCTGCTATCAGTCAATTTTCGGCAGGAAAAAATGTTTGACCTATTATTTTCTTTGCTTACAGTAAGTGTAAGTGAATTTGGGAATGGATTTTTTTTTTAATTCAAGGAGGAACAATTAAAAGTAAATTTAATTATCATAAAATTTAAGTAATTGTTCAACATGACCTCCGTTAACAAATGTACAAAGATGAATACTACGTATATGCATCGTTAACTTAGTCTACATTTTCTGGAAATTAATTATATATTTGTTATATCTGATAGGTATGTAAAGAAGAAGAGGAAGCTATTAAAGTAGAGCTGCACGAAGGATGTGGTAGAACAAAGCTTTTCTGGCTCCTAGGTAGGAACACAATAATTCTATAACTTCATATACTTTCATTCTGTTAAGATGATTAATATATGTCCACTGGACAAATGAAAAAGACCAATGTGTCAAAACTATATTTGATCAGGTTTGAATATTTTTATTTAATATTAGATTTTCAATCTTTTGCCATTGTTTAAAACAAAGCCAAGGAAGGAAAACAAAATTAAAATGTTGCATACAAAATTGTATTGATCCAATTTGATTTTGTTATCAAATTCTACAGCTCTTTTCCAATTTATTAACTTGTTATTTACCAGTAGCGTCACCAGCTTGAATATTCTATTTTGGGGGCTGATTACGCATTTTTTTGGGGGCATGATTATCTCCTTATCTGTGAGTGGTATGTTTCCGGAATAAGATGAAATTTATGAAAAATACATGGTAACTTTTCTATATTTCTATTATTAATATTCATTTATAATGTGGAACATACTAACAAGTATTATTTGGTATATTTGGCTACGTACTTTTAGCTTTGGCTGACTCCAGAACACTAAAAGCTTTGGTAGAATATCGCGAAGGGGGAGCACGTACAAGAGCTGCTGGCATTACTGGAATTTGCAGATTTTGTGGCACCACAGGGAACTCAGGATTGTTGGCGATAGGAAATGTTTGTGCTGATTCTGAATGTCAAGTAGGTATTCAATGAAATAGATTGAAATTCAGTGATTTTGATATCGTTTTCAACGTATTATTTGATATTGTGGGTATCTTTTTAGGAATACGGAAAAACTGCTTGTACGAAACTCTTGAACTGTGGCCACATGTGTGGAGGAGTCCTAGGGGAAGCCCAGTGTCTTCCCTGTCTGCACGGATGCTCAAACGACTCCAGCTTGCGGCAAGATTCTGATGATATGTGCATGATTTGTTTCACTGAAGCCTTGTCATGCGCACCTGCAATCCAAGTAAGCATATCTATTTAAAATGTAATTTCACGACTGTTTGGTCCTACGGTACGCCAGCTAGGTTCGAAAAGCGATTACCATATTACATTACGAGCTCAATGTCGCTAAATAAAGACACTAATTCATCTATTTTCAAGAAGATACTGCATATGACTGGAAACAACTTAACTATATTTAAATCTTTATTCCTAATACGATCGCAGTGCAAACCATAGTGAAAATAAAAACGTTATGCAGGACATTATTCGGGTGCAGTCGTTAATTCTCAGACGTGGTTTTACATTAAAAGATAAGTGCTATAGATGTTCGTTCGGAAATCTCTCTTAAAGAAACAGAGCGATTGTAGGTTAAATTAGAGAAGAGTTAGCTTTTATGACTAGTTATATGACTATTACAGTGTTGCCAAATTGAATTTAGTTTCTGAGATATTAGGGAAGATATGATAATCGCCGAAAATAAATTCTCCCAATAACACGAAAATAATCGACGTGAGTTAAAAAAGTTAGATAAGATCAAATAAACCGATATTTTTCTCCTCTACAAAATGGTGTGACATTCCGTTTTGGGTCGCTAACTAGAAGTGAATTTCTGGTACGCCCCCGGTATTATTTCGGGCTTACGTCGCAGTTCGACATTTAGATCCGCGATTTAATACAATTTCATATTTATCTGGCGCCTTCGTCACACTCTATTCGCTATGTGCGTTACATCTGCTGGTACAAATGTGGCGAATTTCTTAGATATGTAACACGTCAAGTACATGGGAAACGAGTGAAAATTCAAGAAAAATTGTTGATTTTAGTGCAATATAATTAGTTCTGCAGATAATACGGTGTCATATGAGAATATTTATCGATTCGACTGAAAAAAGGTAAGTTCGATATTCAATTTTGTGTGTATTCAGCATAATACAAAAACTTTGTAGGTTATGAAAGCGTAAACATGAGAATATCATAATAATAATAGCATTGTGAAATTGATACGATTAAAAATTCGAATCATCAAGTTTTACTGAAATTACTTTAGAATGAATGAAGATGATTTAGAATAATTTATTTTTTCAATCTAGAAATTGATAGACAAACTGAAGTTATTAAATATATTTTTCAGGATTATTAGTGCAATGGACATGACAAAGGTTATGATACTTACTTTTGTTTTCTTACCGGCGCGACGTCAATCCACTTTCTTCTTTGAGCTAATTTATGGTTTAGCTGTTGGAAAACAGTAAAATTTATACTCAATTTTTCGTATTATTCGCACAATTTTTGACACAGCATCTAAGATAACCCATTATATCAAAGATTTCGATGTATTCCACGTGTATATTTGTCCGGTATGATAGCTAGTTCCACATTTCTCCGACTCACGCGCACGATCGTTCGTCATTTCCCCCACTACCCTGACGCACAGAGCAAATAGCACACAATACCGAGGTAACCGCAGTTTCATGTTTTATGGGTTGCAGGATGTGTGTAATCTGCGCGGCGTTCTCGTTTTTCTGGCGCGAGATGACCCGTTCGTTTTGCACCTGATACGGGGCCTTTTGTAGTCAAGCATTTCAGTTGTTACATTTAAAAATCTGGTTTAATCCCAGATATCTTCGTTGGATTTTGTCGACTAACAACGTAGGAATTTCCGCATCGGCCGTTACGTTGTGTTTTCGTTAATTTTGGTGCCGTAGATGCAGAAATAACTCGCGGGACGAGGTTTTTGGGAATTTGCTTGTCCAATATCGGTCGCCATTGTGATACTTAGTTTTGTCGCGTAGTGTGCCCTCATTTTAAGAGAGGTAGGTTTCTTTATTAATTGCAGATTGTTTTGCGTTCTTGTATCTTTGGTATTTGCTTGGTTGTATTATTTCGCTTTTCATTCATTTCGGATCTGATTTAATAAGCTTAATTGATCGGCGTGACGTCATCCCAATTAGTGATTAATTAAGGTTGGGGGCTTCTTTTTATTATTCGGATGGCCTAGTTTATTATTTGATAATCATTAAAAATAACCGTTTTCATTCATATCATACTCGATATTGGCTTGATTGATCGGCATGATGTCAAGTTAAGTTAATTGAAGCTATTGTATTTGAATAAAATAGTCGTTGTTATTTATTCTTGGGGTTTACGACCAGCCAAATTAATCATTTTGTTTTATTTCCGACGAAATGTGATGTAGATTTTCGGTAATTTTAGTAGTTCGATTTACTTGACCTTTCTGAGGCGGTTTGGCAACGAGTGTAAAATTTAACCATTGATTTCTATTTCGCTTTATCAAGAGCAACTAATTTCTACAGCCATAAGTTGCGATTAATGCTTAAACCGCTAATTTCGTGGAATTTATTGTACTACTGAAGTTGGAATCAATGCAATGGGGAATTATTGTTTTTATCTTGAATTTTAACTATTAATCTTGCAATTAATTTCTAGTGATTTATGTGGGTAGTTGATTTCTACTATTAATTGGACAGTAAAACGGGAAATTCGGTTGTTAATGTTTAAGTTATGCAGTTTTGTTTATTATTAGTTTCCGTTGCGGAGAGAAGCCGCCATCCTATCGTGTTATTTAATGCAGTTTACATATTTTATTTTCGCTTATTTTCGTTCATTGTTGTTTACTGTTTTGAACTTTATTCTCGATTTATTAAATTAAAGGTAGAGGCATGCCTTTTTTTGATTTTGATATTGGAAAGTCGTTCGGACCATTTATTTGCCAAATTCGTCTAGTACGATGGTTTTATTTAAGTATATTTTAGTGCTTTTGTTTCGCTATGTGGTCCGTACTTGAACTTTTCTCTAGAATTATTACAGTTCGGGAAGAGATGCTTTTTACTTGATATAATAATATTGGAGAATCACTCAGGCCATTTATTTGACAAATTTGTTTAGTATGATTTTTCATTAAAGTTTATTTTTAGTGCCTTTTGTTCGTTATTTAGATCTTACTTGAATTCTTTTATCGTTATGGTATGAATTTTATTTGTACCAGACTAGGAACAATCTATTTAATTACAGTCATTTATCTTTTATTTTGTTCTATTGCTGTTATTTACTGTTCTCGACGATTATTTACGTTTATTTTGGTGTGCCAAACTCGGTCCTTATTCTTGGACTGCTTATTTCCTCTTAAGGGCTGTAATATTATTTTTAACTCATGATGTCGGCTTCCTTTGGGCGAACTGAATCTTTTTAGTTTTTTTAGTTATAATTTCATTGTTAGTTGATTAGTTTTGAACTGCCTACAATTGTCGGTGTCGCATCTTGATTTATAGATATAAATTTTCGAATCGCTAATTGCAATTTACAACTTTTTTTACTCTTATTCAGGGCTATTCTTGCTGCCTATTTCGTTTTTTTTGTTTTCTTTATCAAATAAAAAGATAGTATTGTTTCTGCGGCGTTTTATTTGGTTTCACAATGTACTAAGTGTAATTGTGCAGCTTTGCGAGTAATTTGGTGGTAACTTTTTTGCGGTTCTTATCAGCAAGGTTTGCCTTGAGGAGCGGAGGTCTTGCAGCAGGTTCCACGAATAACGCGGGGATCTCCAGTTTGGTCCGTAACGAACTCGGTGGCGCCCAATGAACCTTTCTGCGGTTAATTGAGCAGCGGGCATATTGCGCGCTCACTTTACAACTTTCTACAAGGCCTTTCATTCGGACCTTGCCGAGTGTTTATTTTAACGAAGGCGATCTGGTCGAATTCGGTAAGTGTACACTAATACTAATCTCGGTGGAACTCGTCATAGCTCCACGAGCTATTATTTCATAAAAAAAATAAAAAAAAATAAAAAGTTTATTTTACAGAAAGCGCGTCGCAATGGAATTACCTTTTTTTTTAAATTAGCGTTTAACATCAGCAATATCTCGCTACTTACTATCTTTTTTAAATACGAACTAGGATTTGAAAATGAAATTTATTATGCTAGACAACCATGGTATCACGGGAATATATTTTCCTACGTTTCCACCAGAAAAATCCATCAAGAAATTTCATGAGATCTAATGCTTCATTCATAAAGCCCCTGGAAAGGCGATCTGTAATTGTTTCAATGTTATTGAAAATGGCTAATGGGTGGGAAAGAGAAAAGTTTATCCCCGCCCTCAATGACTATTAAGCGTTTGCATTTTCTAATATCTTGTGTCCAGACTCGCCAGTGGCGTATCGGTAGGTAAGGAACGGGCGAAAAGCACATCATAATAACATATAATTTTCTGATTTTGATCTGTTTGTTAAAACAGCTTTAGGTCCATAGATGATTTTTTTTTGGGGTGATAGAAAATAAAAGGGTGCTTCACACACTTTTAAATTTAAATATTTCAAAAAATCATAAATTACTGATGGATGAAAGAAAGTGAATAACAATAAAATAGATGTTTAATATGATCCATTTTGATTGCTAAGGTATACAACCATTATTATTGACGTTCGAAGTTCAAAGCTTTCTACCTTTAGTTAAAAGAAAAACTGCAATTTCGGACTTTCAGTGTCAAAGTTTATTTGACGACATTTTAGACCGTATTTAATCACCGATCGATATTATTATATAATAACGGTCGGTGATTTACCATGGATCGTCGTGTTTTCAAATAACTTGATAATTGATACAATAAAAGTTCGAAACTGCTTTAAAGTCGAATAATCGGCTAATTTAGACATCTGTAAATACATATTTTACTGAGTATGAATAATCGCGTCACCGATACATGGGATAAAAATAATCAAATCAATCAATGTAATAATCAGACACATACAGGTAATTCACTCACTTAGGTGCCGCTAAAATGATTATAAAAATAGGACAATTTTTTATGTATATGAGCAGTTTGGATTGTAATTGTAAAATTAAATTAAATAAATAAGTATATTTTTTATTACGCATGCATCATATTCAACGATTATCGCACGCTGCAGCGTGCTTAAAATGATGTTTATGATGCGCCTACCTTTTTAAAGGTTGCTATAGAAACATTTGATCATGTCAAATGTGACAGATTAATATATTCGTCAATATATTCCTTAAGTTTAACATTTAAAACATTTTTGAGATTATGATGCATTCGTAATAAAAAATAGCGTATGATATACGTGTATAAGAGGCATTTAAAGCCCTTGCGACTTACAAAACACTCCGCTGCGCGTCGTGTTTTGAAATATGTCGCGCGTGCTTTAAAGCCCCTTTATACACTTATATCATAATATACTATTAATTTTATAATGTAAATGCATAACACAATATTCACATTTGCCATAAAATCTACTTAATGATTAAATTGTCTACAAAAATGAAAAACTGTTCTGCAACTTAAAATGATAACAATTTGTACCTGATTGTCAAAAACCTAAAACTTTCCTTAATTTTCGATTGAAAAATATACATTATGTACCATGAGATTACGAATTTCGTCTATAAAGTGCACTTAATTGTTTCTCTCTTAATATAACAATAATAAAAATAAATAATGATATGACCGGGCTTACCCAACTTCTTATTCCCTAATGTTTCATAGCTTATTCTTAATTGATAGGGAGTTAAAGCGTTTTTAAATGAGGGCGTTTCTTCAATTTATTAAATTTATTTACTTAATTTTTAAGAACCATCTTGTAAGGTTTTCAACCGCTAAGATCTACAATTTAAGTTGAAAACAGATACTTACGCTCCATCAGGAAGTTTTCAAATTAATTAGAATTGGGAATCCTAGTAAAAGTTGTAAAATAAAGATTCAATTTTGCCGAAGTGCTATAATAGAAATAATTTTGAAAAAACTAATAGAATGTTCACTGTGTATAGAAGATTTAATATTAAATAAATTTATTGTGAAGGCAATTGCAGAGTAATTTTTAATTAAAGCAGTCCCTGGGAGCTATTGGAGTTGCCAAATAAATATTTTGAGATTTTGCTAGCTCTGTGAAATTTTGAAGGTATTGGCAACAAATATGTATGATGAGTTATGATAAACACAAGGCGGAATGTTGTTGGGTCGTGTTAAAATGTAAACAATTTGGTCCATTTTTTCTAGATCTGTGAATACGCGTGAAAATTTTAGATTATCCATATACTATTATCAATACGAACGGTTCTATTGACTTTGGAGGTAAAATTAAACTACCCTTTAAATAAATTTATTTAAAAAATCTGAATTATGTTAACATAACTGTTCAAAATTTGTATTTGGGAAACATAAAGAAATTAATTAATTGTGACTTATTGTTTACGACCCCACAAAAATTTAATAAAAGAGTTGAATAAAATCACCTAGAGATATCAAAGAGTGTTACTTTAAGCCTTATATATTTGGTTCACCTAGCACAGATTCAGATTCATAAACAATTCTGATAATTCCTAATTTATTAATGATAATATTATATTTAATTATAATATTAATTATTCTGTTACTTGGTTAACAATTTCATTATTTAAAAGATAATCAGGCAGTTAATTATTTATGTACTCTATCTAAAAGATTCACTCTAACAAATAGTAATAGAAGAAAAACTATCATTTCCCCTAAATTATATGATCATATCATATCAACATACAACAAATATTCATCATCAGTAGCAGTTGGAGCTTTTGTAGGCACAGGAGTGGTCGGTCTCTCGCCGCAGTCTACGTTTACAGGGTAGTCGCATATGTGTCTTTCGTTGTGGTAATATAATCCTGAAGGGCAGAAAAACTTGATTGGAACCGAGTTTGAACATTCATAGAAACTGCCACAATTATCTGGATTTGGTAAGTAGGTGGGGTATTCACCATCTATTGCCGGGCACTCTGCAATAGAAAGGCACATGTACATATATGAAGGAAATAACTCAAGATAAAAATACATAATATTATGAACATCTTATGAATGGCGATAGTTAGGACAGGCATCTCAACCCTACATTGGGATCTTTTCTACTGTATCGATCGATATTCCTGAAACTTTAAAATCATTAGGGTTAAATTAGGTGAGCTCAATATGTACAAAAAATATCTACGAAAATAACTGAAAATTGCGATTACTTTTTGATAAAAATGCTCTTTCAATGTACAGTTGTGAGCAAAAAAAAACTAAGACAGTCAGGGTCAACAATGACAAACAATAGCGTGGTGAACAGAGCTCCACCAACCTACCAACAAATAAGGAGACTTTATCTGTATGAGCGAATACATACAAGTCGAGCATGTTATATTTTACAAAAACTTCAATACTTAGTTTTAACAGTAGAATTAAAACTTAACAAACAAAAATTTTACGCTTAGACGGTGAAACAATATACCTAAGGAAAATACAGTTCATTTGGCCAAAAGGAAATTACAACGCGGCGGCTAAATTAGGCGGAAACAAGGTACCGGATGACACAGAATATTAACTAAAGAAGATAATCTTCATTATTTAGTAAACCGATAAAATATAAAAAGTTAGTAACTAGTAGCTCCTCCATTTCGTTTAATCACTTCTCTCAAATTACTGAACATAGATGCGACTAGTGGTGCAGTGTATTCAGGAGAAATTTGTTCCCAGGCTTCAAGCTCATCGGCATTTCTTGGCCGAGAATTATCGAGTATATTTTGTGGTTATAAGCCCCCAAACATTTTCAATCGGATTAAGATCCGTGCTTTTTGAGGCCCGGAAGGGCATCAATTTGCCTTTCTTCTAGAAAATGTTGAACCAACCTTGCTTTGTGAATGGGAGAGTTATCCTAAAAATATTCTAAACCATATTTAGTAAGCAAATTATAAGAAAAATATTTAGTTTTACATGTTGAAACGTACAATTTTGTCCAATTAAGTTTGTCACCGATGAAAGCATGACGTTCTCCAGAATATTTTAGGTACATCTGTCGTAAGTCTGTCTTGAACTATAAGTAATACTCCACCCTAGAGCTTATCCATGCCCAGTTGTTCACAGAGAAATACCTACTTCTATAGTTCTGATAGTTATCACATATCTCTCACTGTAGCGTGCCCCCCTAGAGGTACACCCGTAAACGTCCATCATGATAAGATTTAACAGTTTTGTTATCAGGATAAATAACATTCTGCCTAAAGGTGTCTGCTTGGTCTAAATAGTTTTGAGCGAACTCCAATCTAGCTGTTTTATTTACTGGAGTTAAATTTAATTTGTTAGCTGCGCAACGGCTTCGCAGTTGCGTTTTCCTAATCCTACGGCGCAAAGAGCTCAAGATTTTCTCTTAGAAATTTTTTTAAACTAACATCATCTTCTTGAGTTGATATTCTTTTTCGACCTGAAACTTGTTTCCGTCTAATCGAACCGTCTCGCTGTAATTTCCTTTTGTCTAGAAGACTGTAGTTTTATCTATTCCCAACTCATTTGCGGTGGTTCGTACTGCTTCACCATCCAATACTCGGGTAATCAATATGGCTTTTTGGTTTTCAGTCATTCGATGCATATTTAAATTTAAAAATTTAACTTTGATGACAATGTGACATAGGTTACAACATACAAGTTGACGCATTTCAAATTATATGGTAAAAAATTAATTATGCTTGATTTACATTTTAATTTTGTAAGATGATCTTGAATGTCTGAGTTTTTTTTTTGGTCACGAGGGTACATGTCATATTCATATGAAATAATTTGACAGCTTTAACTGTCAAATTTGACAGTTGCAGAAGTCACATTGTATTACGTTGTATGTACACAGATAGACGAGATGTCAAGATGAATGTCAAGTTTCTGACGTTTGTGTACGTTAATACGAAAAATAAAATTACTATAATAGAGAGGTTTTAAGCCATCTAAAAATAATGGCATTTTGGGCATGGTTAACGTTATTACCGTTAACGCTTACGACGCCTTTCATAAAAGATTTCAAACCTCTTAACGCGAACGTCAAAAGTCCTCTTAAAATTAACGGCAATGACACAAACGACATTTGTGACTTTGTATGTCTGTTTTATATTTGTATAGTATGAATATAGTACACCATACAGACTAACCCAATCTTAGATTTCCGTGCTATCCAGTTTCGTTGGCCAAGATGGAAGAAGCTCTAGAAAATATAATTCGAAGACATGATCCTAATGGAGCCAACCACAATTTATTTAATCAGAGGTATTATTCTGAATAATAGTTTTCGAAACAATCCTCTGCAGCAGGAGGATGCTATGGTGCAGGTTCCGGCAGAATTCGATTTGAATACCTTTGAAGACAATGAGGCAACACTTTATTTTAGATTTAAAAAAGAACATATTTATCCATTAGCAGGAGCCCTGAGAATTCCACAGCAAATTAGAGGTATTATTATTATAGTATTATTTCCACGCAATAATAATGCCCTACAATGTTTAAAAATGCAAAAAATATATTTAAGTTTCTGAAATGATAATAAATCAATACCATTTTGGGAGAACGATGGCCAATCGTGGCTTTTCTCAGAACAGCCTCCTCGGGCAACATCGCCGCGTTCTTTACGACACTAGCCTGGGCGATAGCCTAGATAGATTGGTTGACCTAGGAAGAACGCACAGGGGGTTCAATGGGGCCTAAGTGCCGTGGCCTTTCAAGGCCACCCTCTCACAATTTCCTGATTCCAGATCGGTATACCTATCGGGAAACTCATGTGATATCAGCGACATTTGTCATATTCTAAAGCTTGAATATAGTGGAAATATCGCGTGTAAGTAAATTTTGATTTAGTTTGTTTTGGCAATCGCAAGTTCAAGTATTTCGTCGGATAAATCTACATTTTTCGTTCCTAATTATGAAATATTTAGGTATATTAAGCACTGATTACATTATCTCATTATTAATCAGTGCATTTCGACATCGGCATCTTTTGCATGTCAATTGTGATTACAACCAAATCTCGACCGGTTCTTCTAAAATTGTCAGCTGGATGGCTATTGACCATTAACAGATTAAAAAAAATAAATTTTTCCTATTACCTAAGTAACAGTAATTTGGTGACAGAGATAAGCTATCTGCATTATTGAATTAATTTTGTGACAGTTGAGAACAACATGGCTATTGTCCAGATCCCTCAATGGTTTAGCACTATCAGTGGCGGATCCAGGATTGTTATCAGGGGGGGGGGGGGCAGGTCTGTGGAGCCGTGCCGCTCCACCCCAAAATTTTGGGGTGCCACGCCAAAAATTTTCCCCAAAATGTTTTAAAAAACACGCCTCGGTCGAAACTTTACACAGATGAGACAAAAATGCTGCACAATTGCACTAATTGCAGTCATTTATTATAAAAAATATTATATACTAAAAAAACAAATTTGGTATGTGAGTAACCACAGATCTAGGAACTAGATCTGGGTGGGTAACCTTTATGAGGTTTAACACAAATACTAAATGAATTAAACATTAAATAAAACAATACTTACAAACAAATTTATCGTAAGCGCTTAAACATATAAAACACTTAATTTTAAATCATATTGCAAAGGTAAGTTTTCTTACCTTCTTTGCAAACCTATCTAGGATAGATTCTAGATCCAACTTCATTGATCGATATGTGCATAAAAGTGCTAAGCCATTTAGTCTATCTTAAGAAACACAAGTATGTTCTACAACAACAACAGTGAACTACCCCTATCCTGGTTACGACTTACATACCCGATTTAGACATAAGTTCGGAATATGCCTTTTTGTCAGAAGCGACCTTTCATGTCACCGCGAGGAAACACTCGAACCGAACAACCTTGACGTCATTTGGCTCAAGTTCACCGCCAAGGGATTAACCAAGTTTATATGCTGTCTCTATCGCCCTCCGAGCGATAGAGCCTATCAAAGCTTTTTTTCAACACTAGCTACCACTTTTGACTCAATACAGGTCGATCACCCCAGTTCATAAATAATCGTTCTGGGAGACTTCAATGCCCACAACACCAACTGGCAGGATCGACCATTCCTTCATCCTCGTCAATCGGACTGCTGGGTGCCTCGATCAACAGCAATATGTCCTGGCATGACCACGTTGCTAACATCGCAAAATCAGCCTCCCAGAAGCTTGATGCGCAATTTCGCATCAAAAAACTCTATACACCGCAGCAGTTGCTCTTGCTCTACAAAGCGCAAATAAGACCGTGCTTAGAATATTGCTCACATATCTGGGGTGCCGCACCAAAGCACACCCTAAAGCTGCTGGATTCCATTCAGAAGAGAGCTGTGCGTCTCGTCGGCGACCCGGAGTTGACCCGGAATCTGGATAATCTGGAACACCGCAAACATGAGGCCGAGATGTCTCTATTTTACAGATACTTTCACGGCAGATGTTCCCAGGATTTGGCCCGCCTCATCTCGCCCCTGGCAACTCCTGTCAGACGGTCACGACAGACGGCAAGAGCGCACCGGTTCGTCGTACAAATCGAAACACCTATAACATCGCTTTACAAGAACTCCTTTGTCTGGCGCACTGTATCACTGTGGAATTCACTCCCAGGACATCTGTTTCCCACTAATTACAACCTACAACTATTCAAGAACCGTGTCAATCAACACCTTCGCACACACACCGCTCGTCGAGCGCCATAGGATCTCCCTTTAGTGTGTGTGCCACTGCCATAAAAAAAATAAAATAATTCCAGTTTACGGCGCTGTATTGTTCCTAAGAATTCGGTTTTGGTTATATTATCTATGCGTATTAAAACCTCAACGTTGCGTACTCGTTCGGTTCAGGCAATTCTTATTATTCTTCGTTAAACCCACATTTCAAATGCTTCGATTTTCTTAGAGTGCCGGCCCAGCAATGTCCGTCCCTCCAATCCGTAGAGCAATATGGGAAAGATATAACATCTAACTAGACGCAGCCTCAGATCTAGGTTTAGTTTTCGGCAGGTTAAAATTGCTTCATTTTGATAAACGAATTACGGGCTTTTTCAATGCGAATTCGCACTTCCTGTCCGGTATCCCATTCAGCGTTCAGGCAGCATCCGAGATAGTTGTACGTCTGCACTCGATCAATATTTTCATTTCCCAACTTTATGTAGATATTATCAATTCTCCGTTCACAAACAACTATAAATTTAGTCTTTTTTGTGTTAATTTTAATAGTTAATACCGCAAACGAAAATATCGTTTCTGGCCGCCTTTTATTGAAATTCAACCTATGTGAGGCGAGAGTCCGCCAGTCGTTGCCAAGCAACGAAGCAAAACACTACGATTCCTTAAAGGGCGCTTTAGACGATGCCTTTTTTTCATGCATCTTGATGCATGCGTCGTAGCGCAACTATGACGCATGCGTCTCTGCATGCGCTCTTTAAAGCGCACCAATCATTTGCGTCAAAAGGCAAAGAGACGCAGCGTTTCCCGAGACCATTGTCTTTATAAGAAGAAAGTCGTTCAACGGGGTCTGTGGAGAGGTGCTGCCCCCAGTGGCTGGCAC
This sequence comes from Pissodes strobi, assembly GCA_016904865.1. Classification (NCBI taxonomy): domain Eukaryota; kingdom Metazoa; phylum Arthropoda; class Insecta; order Coleoptera; family Curculionidae; genus Pissodes; species Pissodes strobi. The sequence continues at coordinate 208,573 of MU182855.1, forward strand.
CAAAAACAGTATTTATGAATGAAAACACGTGCAATGTTTACCCTACATACGAAAAGGAAGGGGTAGAAAGGGGAATACAATATTATATTCGCGGAGCCGTAGATTTCCAAGAAATGATCTTCAGCCAAGGCTAAGTGGCTAGAACCGGTTTTATCAGTTTAATTTTAACACACAAAATGAAATTTCCAATACTGCTTCCCCAATCTTGACTTTTCAATTGAATTTATTTTATGTTTGAGAAAATGGTTTTTAGCATTTTTAACACATTGATTTTTGTGTCAATTTCTTTGCTAGTTTCTATTTTATTCATATATGCCTAATTGAATTGGTGCAGTAGTCGAAGAAAATAGATTTGCACATGCCATTAAAAAATGGGAAAATAATGAACAATAATAAAATCCTATTTGCTAAATGTAAAACGTTTTGACTTGATATAAGTAAAATTTTACAATATAAACTGGATATTTTAACGCATTCAAAATTAGGAACACTAAAAACATATTATTAAACTATAAAAAAAATTATATATATAAAAATTGATTATTCGTTTCCTATTATTAGTCAAAAAGTAAGGTATCACAATTTTTAAACTTGCAATGTTTATAGAGAAATATAGATAAAAATTAAATTTATTTCCAATAGTAGGTAGGTATAGTTATTTCATGTATTTTTTCTTTTTATAGAAAGAAGACAATTAAACATTTTCTGCAATTTTATGCTTTAATGCACCAGAAACAGGTATTTATCAAATTATTGATTAAAATGTCTTGTTATTTGGAGATTAATAATAAAATTAAATATTTTTATTTTATTAAATTTCATTATTTTTGCAAAAGAGGGGGAGATAAGAAATAAGGTGTTTAAAAACTGAAATCAAAACTCTTACCTTGGATAAGTCTTTATTTAATATGAGTTCGGTATATATTAATACTAATTTATGTATCGGTACATATAATATTGCTCCAGGCCAACAGCCAATGTTCAAAACTTTCAATCGCTTATAGCCATTATTATCATTATTACATAATTGACAATCAAATTAAATTAATATAAATGTACTCTTCAAAATATATACTGTAGTTTATTCGCTATAATCAAGTAAATAAGTTTTGAAAAAATTCGGATTTAGGATAGTGAAATAAACAACATCCGAGTAAAACTATATTTACTCGAAAATTAAACAATTCAATTGATAAAACACATCAACCTATACAACCCTTAAAACTAAAGAACAAGTATATAAGATAAAAAATAAGCATCGAGAGTAGTGTGCTGTCTCGGGCAACTTCTGGTTTGATTCATCCCTTATTTTCAACTGATCATTTTATGTTCACTTGTATTATTTCCCTTTGAAATAATTCATTTATTTTATCTTAGATGCCAAATTTTTTCATATCAAAGTTTTGTGTTATTGCCTATCAAACTTGTAAAGTTATACATGTTCTTAAAATAACTTTCTTGGATATTATAAGTTACAATTAATCACCAGAAACCATAATTATTTTTGCTATTTTTCAATCAGAAGTTGCTAATATAGCTATTGTGATAAACTGATGTATCAAGAGATTAGATCGACTACAACTCCATAAATAAGTACTTATAAATATTACTTAAATATCGAAAAGTAATTGGACTACATTAACATAGATACAACCTAAAAGCATCACCATTTAATAAGAATCAACTAATAAATTAAAATTATAATCAGTCGATTAATGTTTTATCTTTATTTAAATATAAGATGATTCACAGATCTCATTTATTAGTATTTAAAAATTTATATATGTATATATATTTAAAATTGTCAAATCATATTCAAAATCATGTTTCGTGCCAAACAATATTGATCCATAAAACTTACTTTTTAATTTAAAAAATTCAAACTCGCTAGAAAAATATTACTTTTTTACACCCTGAAAAAATCCTTAATTGTAGTAAATTGGAAAAATACAATTATATAATATATATTTAAAGTTTTATGTTCCAGTTAAAAAAAACAGCAAACAACTTTTTCAAATACTAAGTAACTAAAAATAACTCTTGGAGTAATATTAAAATGTTGTTTTTTACTCCGTGAATAAAAGTGGATAGTGAATAAAAAAATTATAACGTCAATTCGCATTTTGAATATGACTTACATTGTTTATATATTAAAGTCCTTAATAAAACATTAATTATGAATTCCCGGTGGGATAAACATGAATCACCTTCAAATCAGCTTATTCGGGCAATAATTGATTTTTTGTTTTAAAAATAAATAGTACATTGGACATATCTATGCTTTGCTGTATTTAAAGCCATCTAAGTGGCTTTAGCATCAAATTAATGGGAGTATAATGTGTACAGAATAATTAATGCGCATAGCTTTATTTCGTAGCAACTGGAGTCTTTGTATATCAGCCTTTTTACCTGATATCAACAATGAAAAACAGTAATTGAAATGCGGATATATAATGGTATTATATATAAGAACACGACTCCAGTGACTAAGAATCTCAGCTATTCTCCTAAAAAATTCTATCTTTTCCAATTTTTTTTCTAATATGATCTACATGTAACGAAAAATTAAGCTGAGAATCCAAGACTACCCCTAAATATTACTAGATGCATTTTCAAATAGGCTATTAGATATCTATCTTAACCCAATAATTATTTTCTAGAAATCTATTACAATTCTGCTTAGAGCCAAAAAACCATGTACTTTGTCTTTTTTTTTAACCTAAGCCTATTTACACACAACGAGTTATAAAGGATGTCAAGTTTTGATTTCATAGTATCTACTACCTGATTAAAATCCTTCCCGCAAACACAGATCAACATATCGTCCACAAACAAACTTAGAAATGTATAATTTAAAACTCGGTCTAGGTCATTGACATATAGCACAAACAAAAGGGGGCTCAGAACACTGCCCTGCGGCACCTCTATCTCACTATCAAACGGATTTGAGGACGCATTATTCACTCTAGTCACATGGGAGCGATCCTCCAGGTGATCAGTGAACCAAAAAAGTGCACTGTTTGTAATTCCATAGGCCTGTAGTTTGTGGATAAGTCTTCTCCTATTGATGAAGGTGAAGTAAAGAGTACCCAAGTACACAAGAAGCAGTCTTTAAAAATTTAACTGCTCAGATTTCTTGAACCATATTTAATGGGGAAATATTTGGCACCAATGATGAAGACGTACTTTGTAGGCACAGCGATCAAAGAAAGCTTTCTCACCCAGGGGTTCCTTTACAAATTGATGCTCTCAAAATAGACGTTATCTGAAACAAATTAAAATCTAATGTAATTTTGACTTAGTTTGTAAAGAATTTGTTTGTCAAAAACTGAAACAATTAAAACAATACAAATGTGGAACAACCCAAAAAAGTAAATTTAAAGAAATCTAAACGCGCGTGCTTTAAAAGTGCTCTTATACACTTATATCATAATATGCTATTAATTAAATTCAATATTCATTCCATACATTTGTCATCCGTCCTTATACATGCCTATCAATCAATTAGTTAACTATTCAAAACTGTTCATAGACACCTAGACGTGCAACATCTACTATGTACTTACGTACAAAATAAACGTTAATATGAGAAAGCATACTGATGGATATAAAAAAGTAGACGTAAAGATTTACCCTATCCCTATCTACATATATATGATTATTATAAAAATGTTCATCGTATTTAATTAAACCTGTTCTGTTTATTAAACTTCGAAACTGCTATTGCAATACTCTGATTTCCTACAAAAACTACAAAACAAAGGAAGTGGGTACTTTTGTACTTACCTAGAAAAAAAAACGTAGATAGATAATCGCAATTTACTCAGCCCAAAATTAATCATTACAACCCAAACACAAACATTTTACAAAGTAAAGCTTGTTCAACTTGAACAATGGCGGAAAATATAAAAATAAACAATGAGATATTCGGAATTATTACGAACACTCGTCCACGCGGCTCCACTCCGCGTCGCCAGGTAACAGCCCTTGGGAATGCACCAATAGAAATGTAGGAACTCCCTCCTCGCAACGTTTCTCGTAGGACGCGTAGTAATTTTTTGAAATTCGTCAATGGGCACATTTCAGGCCGGACGCCATCTAGCGATGAGGCCTTTTTTCAGTTCGAGGTTGAATAACTATTCCCTATATAAACAAAGGCGAGACTTTTGGGAATTTGTTTGCGTTATCTTTTGCCTCTTCGCATTTTTTACGTCAAAATGGAATGGAACAATGATAGAACTATCGAGTTTATCGACTCCTATAGAAATTTCACTTGCTTGTGGCGATGTGAAGACCTTAATTACAAAAACGGGATTATACGCAATGATGCTGTTCAGGAATTATGTACAAAATACAGTATAACATCAAAGCAAGTCTTGAACAAAAGTAAGAGCTTGAGGTCATACTTCCATAAAGAACATACAAAAGTTACTAAGAAAAAAAGTGAAATCGCAACCTCCGAAACATACAAAAGCAGTTCGCTATACTTCCATGTTATTTATTTTGGATAGTGACACGCTACGCAGCGGCAGAGAAACTGAGGACACTGTGGCTGAGGTTTCAGAATATGACATCCAAAAAAAACACTATTGAGAATGAGGGAAGTAGTGAAATAGAAATAACTTGTCTACACAACTCGAAATGTATTTGCTCCTGTATTTACATTATTTATCGTTTTAAACAGGGCACTGTTAAATACCATCAATTTTAAATTATACTAATCTTACATAGTTACTTTAGTTAGTTAGATTTTTGTAATTTGGGTTTTAGAGCATGGTTATCATTTTATTAGGGTATATATACGAATATTAACTACTTGTCGGCAAATATTTCTTGCCACGAAACGCTGCCTTCTTTTGATACAAAATAATTCATAAATTCTTCTCTGATTAGCTTTGCAGCATTTCCGGCTTTACGCGGAATTTTTTTGAAACTGATTATGCCCGTATCACCAGCGGCAACTCTTCTCCAAGCTTCTCCAAGTACCTGGTGTTATTTCTTCTGTATCCACATTTTCGATATCGAATGTTCCCGGTGGAGAATATTTTTTTTGGAAACAGCATTTCTTTTTAAAAAATTATGTAAGTAAATGCAAGTTAAAACTAGTGCCTCTGCGGTATCTGGCTTCACTGCACTGCTATTGGTTTTCTAAAAATTCGAAAACTGCTGATAAAAGTCCAAACCCATTTTCCACAATGCGTCAGGCTCTAGAGAGTCTATAATAGTATATTCTCCTTGGAGATCCTGCTGGTACATTAACCGGAAATGGTTTCATAATATTGGCTGTCAAAGGAAATGCGTTACTTCTAACTGCATGGCCTTAAGCGGTGTCGGTTTTGGTATATTTAATGCTTTATTAATCAAGCTTCTACAGAAAGAGGTACTGTAGAAAACGCCCCCATCTGACATTCGTGCCTGAGATCCTACGCATTTTAAGATTCTTTACACAAATAGTGCACTATGTAAAAATCGACCTCTCCTATTGGTCGATCCATCTCGTTTTACGATATGTCTGCGCAATGCAATCGATTTCTGTCAAGAGCTCTCGTGGTGTAGAGGTTTATACAGCTGGGTCTCACCTGGACGGCCTGGGTTCGAACCCCGTTGCTTTTTTTTATTTTTTTTAAGATTATGTTTCTAAACAGTTTTTTTCTTGATTTTGGGTATGTCTTAAGTTAGTTTGGGTTAGCACCTGGTTAGTTTCCTTTTCTTGAGCCCCCGAAGCGAGCGGAGGGCCATGCGGATCGACCAATAGGAAAGGCCGATTTTTATATAGTGCACTATTTGTGTAAAGGATCTTATAATGCAGATCCTACATGTGCATATATGAATTTATAGTTTGCATCAACGATTGTCATTAAGACGATACTAAACGTCCCTTTGTAATTATAGAAGGAACTCCCACTATTCGCTGGACATTGGATTTGCACATGCTTCCCGTCAAGAGCGCCTATGCAGTGTAGGAAGTTCCACTGGTTTTCAAATTCTTTAGTTATTTGAAGCCATTCATCTTCAGTTGAAGTAAAGTTTTAACAGATCCAACCGCCATCTAATAGCATCTTCTCTATAAAGGAATAGCTATATTCCTTTTTAAGAAATTCCCGTATTCAACACTTGCGTTTATTACGTTGTTTATTTCTCCCTATTATGATAAGCGCAGCACACAAACCTCCAAACTTCAAATCATCCATGTCGAAATGTGTAAGACGCACTGATATAAATTTTAAGTGTAAATGATATGTTGCACGATATAAAAAGGCAACGGTTTTGTGCGCTATATTGCATGCGCTGCTGCACAAAATGCCGCATGCGGTAACGCATGAAAAAAGGCACCGTCTAAAGCGCACTTTATAGCGCTCGTTGAACACACACATCAAAGCTGCCGCGTTTGAGTGAACCTTCCTATCGTATAGTTAATGTCCGGTGACCTAAGTAATCAAAGATGTATGCGAATACATATCTATATATCCAATAGCAGTATTTGTTTATAAGCTAATAACTATAATAGATAATAGTCAAGCGAGGTTTTCGGTCGGTTTTACCTACTCAGCTTTTTCTAAAAAGGATTGATAAACTTTCCAGATACGCTTATGTATCTGTAAGGAATACACGAAAATAACTTCAAAGAAATATTTAATTTCAGAAATAATTAAAAAGCGATAAAGCCGAAATATTTTCTTACGTCTTCACGGACCGCAAGAGAGAGAGTGTCCCTTCTTTACAAAATTCCTTCTCAAGCCCCTAATACTATGAATTCTCTATAATCTAAACATAAACATAAAGCAGGTCAACTAAATCGTAAATTACATAAAAACATTAAACCTAATAGCTCTTAAACAATAACACAACACCCTTAGTTAGTTTCGTCACCACATGGCACATAAATCGTCTATCAGGATGACGTCTGGTGGTCGATTCTCTGGAAAATGCTTACATATCTATCTGCATGTTAATAAATTGCCGAGTAAATTACAGACACTGAAAATTACCTGGATATACCTCAGGATATAACCACTTAAACTGGCACTTAAATAAAAGTTTTAATTTTTTTTTGTTGAGATAATACCTTGTAATAAAAAATATTATTATCATATATTGTCTCAGATTATGATATATTTTTATCAGTACAGTAAAAAACCGCGAGTAAAACCTATACTTTCCAATCTTTCCATAGATTTTAAAGGAATTCTCTTCTTTACGGGTATAGGAGATATTGTTTCAACTCTTTGAGGTTTCGTAGAACATTGTTAAGTAAACTTTTAAGTAGATTGATTAATGTACCTAACTTTTAATATGTATCAGAGGCATTGTCTCTGCATGTATAGTAATTCCTAGCGCACTAGGAGACATGCCCTATTTAGGTTCCCCTTCCATTTTACTAATTACTCGTTTCAGAATTCAGCGACACTTAATACATATTGTGATTATTTGGATTTGTGATTTGTCAGCGTCTATAAAGTCTTTTAAGAGATTAGGTTATAATATTCAAGGTGATGTATATTTTTGTAGCCTATGTCTATTTCCTATGATTTAATTATTTTTATTAATTTTAATAATTTTCTTATTAATATTTTTACGTCTTTTATATTGTAAAAATGTTATCGTCTTGTAAACAAGTGAATAAATGTTCATGGTGAGCTGCTTGGATAGTATAATCTAAACTAACCCAAACCACTAAAACCGTAAGCACTAATTCTTTGGTTGGAATTATTAAAATTTACAAAGACTCGCACCTATTACAGCAGATGAATCCTGCAACAAAGTACCACCAATTATCGCTAAAATCAAAATTATGTGTTGCATTATTGTTGTATACATTTTAATTGCCAGATTATTTTTGATTTGGTTTAAATTTGTAGATATTAAGAGACCTTGCAATAATTCCCCTGTTTTCCTAGATAAAATATTGCATTGCGTTTCTAAAAAAAAAAAATGGTTATTTACCTCATCAATTACTGTTTGGATAATCCAGGATATTTCATGTTGACTAATAGATAAGGAAAATATATTTTGATGTGTCATAATATTGCACGTTCTAATTTATATTGTATATATCATGTACATATAGATTATATAGGGATTTTTCTTTGATCAAATTATGAGATTGATAACTAGTTGTCAATCCCCTTCATCTAGAACAGCATTAATAACTTATTTGGCATCATTCTCTTACTTGAAATTCTTAAGTTATTTGTTTTAACTTATAATATATTTCAACACTTAAATCCTAACAAGAACGGCCCTGTAAAGAACGTTTATCATGATATTTATAAGCCGGGAAAACTGGGAAAAAGACGCGAATCTCACATACACAGAAAAAAACGGGAATTCGACCGGAAAATCAAGTTTAAACCGGGAATTTTGAGTGAGCAGACAATGCTCAAAACTTTCGACTGCGCTCTCTGCATCACGCAATTCAGATTGGCCTCTAGTTTCATTTATGTATGAAGATCTATTATCTATTTTAAGTAACTTAATGAGGCGTTTTGTTATAGAGGAAGTTCTCCAAACCACTCCTATTTTTAAAATAGATGTTTTTTAAAAAGATAATGGGTTATTCTTTAATCTTAAAAGAGTCCAAGATATTGACCTAGGATATGCGACTAAAGCCGCTATCAAGAAATCCGCTGGAGTGAAGGCTAAGGAAATATTGATCTTTTGCCAGGATTGTCGAAACTGTTTGAAGTATATAGTTTCCAAACTTTTGGAAAAATGTCCATTATCATACAAGTTAACTGATACAATAAGTTTCCTTGACCCCAGTAAAACTGACAACGACCCAACAGAATCTGTGCAACTGATGTCTAAATCATTTGAAATTCTGCTAATTGCAAAGCCACCACATTGCAAGAGGCAGATAGAGCATATAGAGTCATTCTTACTGATCAGCGCATTTGAAATAAAATTACTAAATTAAAATAGAATTACTCCAGATGTTAAAAAGTAGACGATTTTTGGATGGGGGTCATCCAAAATGGTAGTTTAAAAAAGGTGGTTTAACTTCTAGCAATTTCTCACGGAAACGCAACTGCAGAAAGGGAATTTTCTGTCAATAGAGCCGAAAAGTGATTTGAGGAAAGTAGAAAAAGAAGCTTCAGAAGCTTAGCTTAGCCAATGTATGCCTTTTAATGGAGGATGAGGCAAAAAGTTTTCCTGTCAAATTCGCCGCATTTTTTATCTGGTGTTGCTATGCCACTTAGATACCATACCACTAGTGCTTACATCATAACGCCATTTATCACTGGTAAACCATACAACGTAAGCACCAACCTGAATACAGTATATCCTGTAATAGCTTTTAGACAGACTTTATCTTACGTAAACTAGGTTCTATTTTGGTTAACCCATGGCTGATAACTCTAAATTTCGTTTACACAATTTGTAATGTGAAGCAAGGCAACTCTCTTGTACTTAGATGATAGACTAACGGCTCATGACAGTTTTTTCGGCATGATCGTTTACCGTCGGGCATTCGAATTTTTGTCTTTCATTGATCGAGTATTAATGCGTGATGTCAAAATTGGAGCTCTCTTTCGTGCAGAAACATTCGGAATGTTGATGCGAAAGTGTATTAAAAAGTTGGGATCTGGCATGATTGTTTACCGTCGGCCGACTGCTTTAGACGATAGTTAATGACAGAAAAGTCCAGCGGACAATTATCTGCCGACGTTTCGCGTGGTTAGAAATTGGCCAAAAATTCATTTGTTTGCAAAAAAAAAATTAGTGATAAATTTAAAGTGCAATTTTTTTTATGAATATGGCATGATTGTTTACCGTGTAAAATATTGACAGTTACTTCAAATTAGACGAAATATTGTTGTTTATAACAATGGCCGACGATTCAGGCGGTTATAAACTATTTTAAACAAATTAAAATGTTGTAAAAAATATGAACAATTCGGACTGATTGTTTACCGTCGGCGATCAGCATCATTCGATTGATAATGTTGCAAAATGACGATGTAAACGTGGACCGACGAATCTGACGGTTAAAACACCTTATACAAAAATTAAAAAGTTGTAAAAAAATACTAACAATTTGGGCTGATCGTTTACTGTCGGCAATTAGTTTCAGTAAACTGATAATATTGCAATACGACGATATGTACGTGGGCCGATGAATCGGGCGATAGCAATACCTAATAGGGAGTTTTCAAAGATTCAGAAATTTTTGAACAGTTGCACGAGACCCCTACCACCAATGGAATGTAAAAAACTGCATCAGGCCGAGCGACACGCGTCCTCATTGTGACTGGCTGCAAGGCTGCAACCTAATATATTGATCGGAACCGACTATGTCTTTAACATTTTTTTTTCTACAGCCGCGCGCAAAATAGCTAATTACCAAATTCAAATGAAATTGCAAAATCGACGAATGCCGCAGAACCTATTTTGCGCTCTAGAGCGTACAACGAAATGGAAATTCTCACTTTTTCCGTCGAGTGTGCTCTGAATAGTCATTTATTTATTTTACTTATTTATTTCAATCTTCCTGTTTTGACAGTTACAAGTTGTATATGAATAGTTAACAAAACAAAACTTAAAACTAAACTTGAAACTAAGAGCTAAAAAGCTACAAAAAGTTTTGCTAAAACATTTCACAGAAACTTACAGTAACAAGACTTGAGCTTCTCATCTGGAGCCTCCAGTCTTTAACAATTTATAAATTAAAGATGACTTGACTTAATTAGGTTATATAGCTAAAATGCATTAAAATAAGAACTATCGTAAAATCGTAAAGTAGTCATTTACTTTATAGAAACATCTCTCAATGAGATAACTTTTTACTGTTTTATTGAACTTAGTAAATGAGTTTATTTCTTTTAGACTTGCTGGTTGTTGGTTATACATGTTGCTGTAAAAGCAATATGGACTTTTCTGAAAGGAAGCAGTTTTGTAGAGAGGGATGCATATATTGTTGTTAGCCCTTGTAGGATAACTATGTATGTTTGAGGCTCAAACATACATAGTTATCCTTGAGGCTTGTGAGAATCTGTTAAATTGTTTTTTACGAATAGCACAGCATGTAGAATTAAAATGCACGGTAGTGACAAAATTTTGTGGTTTACAAGAATCTAAATGGCTAAGTGAAAATATTTTTCTGATTATTCCTTTTTGTAGGATAAATATTCTGGATAATTCTGATGATTGACCCCAATAGATAATACCATAACTCATATGACTATAAGCTAGGACATAGTATGTATTAAAAAGTTGTTTCGTTTCTAGGATATTTTTGAGGTTTCTGATGGCAAAATATGCCATGTTAAGTTTACTAGCCACGTGATTCAGGTGATTACACCATTTTAGATCAGGGTCCAAATAAATACCTACAAATTTGAAGTTGTCAGTTTTGTTAATTCGTTTAGTATTTAGGGATAATATTGTGTCATGGGGAAAATCTTTGCGCTGTGAAAAGGTCATATAACAAGTTTTCGATTCACTAACAATAAGCCTGTTTTTCATACACCATGTGGCAATTTTCTTTAGAGACTCATTGGAATTATTTTCCAGATTTTCAAGGCTATTTGCCGAAATCGCCACGGTACAGTCGTCTGCGTAAAGTATTAGTTTGGTATCTTTATCAGATAGTTGTAGATGTTTTTCTAAGTCGTTAATGCAAAGTGTAAATAGCAAAGGTGATAATATACTGCCTTGTTGCACACCGCAGTTGATTTTTTGTTCCTGAGATGTAGTCTACCCAACTCCTACTTTTATTTTGCGTTCTTCCATATATGATGTTAGCCAGTCGTTGGTTTTACCTCCAATACCCAACGCGTCCATCTTCTTTTTTAAAAATGAACTGTTCAAGCAGTCAAAAGCCCGCGTTAGGTCGAAAAAGAGGACCAGAGTGTAATATGATGAATCAATGCCCGTGTAGATGAAGTTTAGAAGCTCAAAAGCAGCTGTATTTGTTGAAGTTTTTTCTAAAGCCATGCTGCTTCTCAGTAATTAGTCTGGAACATCTCAAGTAGTTTTCTAAGCGATCTAAAACTGCTTTTTCAAACAGTTTCGATATTGTGGAAAGACCTGCAATTCCCCTATAATTTTCTATATTTTCTCTATCACCCTTTTTGAAAAGTGGAATTATCTCGCCCACTTTCAGGTTATTGGGAAAGATGCCATTGTCGAGCGATAGGTTAAAAATATGACATATGGGGAATTTGATATGATCCCAAAGTTGTTCTAAAACAAAGACTGGGACATCATACAGCATGTTGTTTTGTTTTTTAAAATTTTTAAAGCAGAGTACAACTCGTGTGTACTAAAAGATGTGAAAAAAATGGATTGTAAATAAAGTTCGCAGGAAGTGCAATCCGATATGCTGAAATTATCATTGCAGGTTGAATTTATTAAGTATTCGGCGCTGGTGGCAAAAAAATACAAAATTCATTACTAATTTCTAATGAGTTAGTTATGTAAGTATCATTAGATAAAATTGTGGCAGGGTTTGTTCTTTTTTTATTTTTCCAAAACCTAGTGTTTGCTACATGCCAGATAATTTTTGAGTTGTATGCGGTATCTATTAGTTTTTGTTTCAAGAAATTGTGTTTTTCTATAGTTAGTCGTTCATGAAATATTTTTTTTTGTCTGAGAGTAAAGTTGTTTAGATTCCTGCGTACCGAGAGTATAGAATGCCAAAATAAGTCCTTTAAATGCTCACTTTGCTTTATTAGATCCGCTTTTAGCCATGCTTTATTTTTTTTCAGTGTTTTTTATGTTTAATTTTATAATAGGACAGGCAACCTCCAAACAATAAAAAAAATTGTGCCAGAAAAAAACCATGATTCGTTTACGTCATTGAGGGTATATAAATGGCTGAGGTTGGTCCTGGATAACTGATAGTTAAGCTGAAAAATATTAGGAGCGTAATAAAATCTTTTAAAGTAATGTTTATTGGAGACTACAATTTCATTGTTAAGGCCGTTACTTTCCGAGATAATGATTTGTGCTTTATGGTCCGCTATGTTTGCCTCAAGATTACTGGCCTGAAAGTTGGGGAGGTTTGTGATAACATAATCTAAGGCGGAGGGAGTATGATTCGGGGAATCCCCAGCGGGTTCAAGTGGTAGAATAGACCGTATATTAAAACTTTCCAGCAAGTCGGAGAGAATGTTTTTTTCATGTGCTTCCTTTAAATAGTTTACATTTAGGTCACCGCATATTAAAATAAATTGATGTTGAGATGTAATATAACAAAGTGTTTCATTGAATGCAGTTATGAATCTGCTAAAACTATCTGGAACAGCATTATGTATTATTAAATTTAAATGAGATACCTACGCATTCTAAAATTAATTCTGTTGAGAATTTTAGTAAGTCCATGGTTTGGAAGTGTTCATTCTTGCTGTAAATGACAACACCACCATGAGAGTGTTTTTTTCGAGAAGTTTGCTGGTAATTGGTACCCTGGTATGGTAGTAACTTTTGCTTGCTCCTCCACCATCCAATGTTCCGACACACATACAAATTGTGGATTTTCTTGTTGTAACAGAAGTTCCAATTGAGGTATCTTGTTTGTGATGCCTTGTGTGTTAACGTGGATGGTTTTCCAAATGTATGTTTGAGAGTTATCTCTTCCATCTCGGTTGGTGATTAAAGCCTCGGCTGTTGCGGTTGAGGCTTCGGTTGTACCTGTTTCTCTGATTGTTGTAACTGCTTGGAAACTAGGAACGAAATGGCTATATCTGCTGAGATTTTTTAATAACTATATGTTCAGGCCAATTTTGGAGGTTCATGAGGTTGTCGTCAATTTCCTTTCTGGCCTTCACTCTAAAAGCTTTGTATTCGCCCGACTTAACAGGTACAATATAGAATTTTCACTTTCGCCAGAATTATTTTTTAGATATTCCATTACTGTCGCATCTGACGCGTCATTCGAGATCTTGGAGATAATAATAGAGGTTTGAGGAGTTAGCTCAGCCGCTGTGAGAGTTTCGTCAGTTTTCTTTTGGCCTACGAGGCCAGCACTTTTTGAACTGTATGGGGTATTGGCTGGTTTTTCAGATTGGTTTTGTTTTCCAGTCATAGAGTTGCAACCAGAATTTGATTGGATACCGGCGGGATTTACCCTGAGGCTGGTGCTATTTTTTTCTAAATCATTCCTAAGGCGCAGTATTTCCGCTTGTTGTTCTTTAATTTTTCATCTGCAAATTGCAAATCTTGTAGCTGTTTTTGATCGTTGCCTGTCGTGAGTGGAGTCGTGGCACTGGCACTGGTCTGAAGTTCCTCGTTGCATTTCTTAATGTCACAAACAGTCGTGGATAAAACATCCATTTTGGACAGCGCAAGAGCCTGCTCAGTTTTGAAAGAGGTCAGGGATCTGTTTGTGCTATCTAGTGTTTTTGAGAGCTTTTCATTTGATTTTTCGGTTTTAAGGATAAGGCCTTTAACCTCTTTAAAGCCTTTATTTAGTAGCTGATTTAAAATAGACAAAGTGTGCTTGTCTCCAATATCCGTAGTTTTGAGCTGAAGACACTCTTTACAGTTGTAGGCCACGCAAGGGGATCGCTTCTTAACCGTAACCCCCTTGTGCTCAGAGGCTGTAAGAGTGGAATAGTTTACATACAGTAGTGTCTTGCAATTGTCACATTTTGCAAGAGAGTACGAGTCGCCTTCCTCTGCGTTGCACTTTTTACAAGTAGACATACTTTAATAAGCTGTTCAGAAAATTGGGCACATAAAACCTGTCAGCGCCAGCACTATACCCGATCGACCGGTTTATTTATTGTATGTTGTTGAACGAAATTGTGGGCATCAACACTGATAAGAGAACATTCCACTGTTATTTTTTGTTACTGTATCTTTAAGGAGGCTCCATACGCAACGGTAAAACCTAAGGCCAACCTTGTGGCGCTAGACCTCGAGGCGAACATAAAAAGAAGGGGGTCTCCACACACTGCGGAAAATGTGGCGGACAGCCTTGAGGCTTACCAGTTTGTCCATGTTTTTATACGTGATGGCATCGACAGACGATGCTCTTGCTGTTGTTGGTTTATTGTTAGCTGTGGAAAGTACCTGGTCATTTAAGAATTGTAAGAGTTGAAAATACCACAATTTTGGCTGGTATACTTCGTCTGCACCGCTTCCTGTTCTCATAGATTCCTTTATCTTTTTTAATTCTTTCCGAAAACTGCTACGCATATTATTAATTGTTTTAATTACACAATCTTTGTTTGCCAAAGGCTCCACTTCTTTAATTTTTTCCACTAATATTTCGTAAGCAGCTTCCCTTTTTAACCGGTCATGATAATCTTTTGATGTAGTTTGCCACACGTTTCGCTGATTAAGTTTAAAAGTTTCACGATCTATTTTTATAAGAGTCGACGTGTTGTAGTGACCATCGACTATTTACACATTTTCGGAATATTTTTGCATGTAATACTGCCGTTATTACCGATTTTTTGACGTTAAAACCACTGCGACCATTCACCCACGACGACCTGTCGTGCGTTTGTTACAGCTGTTGCTGGCACTCCTGCTCTAAATATGCCGGAATATAATATGCTATATGTATAATATTTCAAAATTAGTTACTTATATGTTGTGCAATCTTAAATTATCATATTCAATTATTTGATAGCATTTAAATTATTTATAAAATATTACTAACTCCCGATTCGTCGGCCCACGCAGATATCGTCGTTTTGCAATATTATCAGTTTACTGAAACTGATGGCCGACGGTAAACAATCAGTTAAAATTGTTTCTATTTTTTTACATCTTTTTAATTTGTTTAAAATGTGTTTTAACCATCTGATTCGTCGGCCCATGTGCACATCGTCATTTTGCAACATTATCAATTGAATGAGACTGATGGCCGACGGTAAACAAACAGTCCAAATTGTATGCGTTTTTTGAACTGTAAATTGCGTCGGCCGAATGTTTACAACCGTCAAAAACGTCGCCTAGTGATATAATCATCCATATTTCATCGAAATTTAATAACATTGTCAAACGCCCGACGGTAAACAATCATGCCATATTCATAAAAAAATTGCACTTTGAATTTATCACAAAAAATTTTTCTAACTGTGAAAACCGTCGGCCTTTGATATTTTTCGCTATCACATGACATAAATAGACGATCGCCATGAACGCCCGACAGTAAACGATCATACCATAATAGTCATTTTTTTTGCAGTAACAAATGAATTTTTGGCCAATTTATAACCACGCGAAACGTCGGCAGATAATTGTCCGCTGGACTTTTCTGTCATTAACTATCGTCTAAAGCAGTCGGCCGACGGTAAACAATCATGCCAAATCGAAACTTTTTAATACACTTTCGCACCAACATACCGAATGTTTCTGCACGAAAGAGAGCTCCAATTTTGACATCACGCATTAATACTCGATCAATGAAAGACAAAAATTCGAATGCCCGACGGTAAACGATCATGCCGAAAAATCTGTCATGAGCCGTTAGTCTATGAGCAATAATTCATGCAAATTAGATTTATAGGCCATTTACCTCATAACTGGAACAAAATGTGGCAAAAGCGTGAACATCGATCACGTCTTATAGTTGTAATTTTTATATATTATGATTAATCTACGTATGTAATGTCTTTGTTGAAACATGGGAGCTCGCAAATGTTGTATTATTAGTTGTTAGATTATATGAAAACGGTTTGTGCTTAAGATCACGTACACGACAGATGCATTGCTAGATTAATATTATAAAATAAATACAAGTATGTTTGAGTTCTATGTTTTTGAAATTACTCGATATTTATGGCTTGAAAATCTTCCAAATTGATCATGGCCCGTTTTCCTACCTTCAAATCGTTTTAAATGAGATTTCAGGCAAATAAATCTGCTTTCTTACCACAAAAGCAAACGCATCGATATGCTATTTACCTCTAAATTTGCCATACCGCCAGAAACTGCCTCTTATCTAATTTTCCACAATGCATCAAAAGCCGAAATATGTTTTATGAGTTTCAGCATATTTCAATTTAATTTAGATTTTCTCATATTTCCCGATACCGTACGTAAAATTGCTATAGAACTTTTTTATAGCAGAGATCACCAGGTTTACGAATCAGAGCTCGATTTCTTGAAAATCACTATGTGTTGGCTGGCACGTACGCTTAAAATAAATTTTTTAAAGGGAAACTTAAATAATCTAAGTCACCAACGCTGCATTTTCAATCGGCTCGATGCAATTTTTTGATATCTGTTTAATGTAGGAAAGTTTTCTTGCTCCAAATTATTCGGTTTACCAGCAATGTGATGTGTCGAAACTCGAATTGGCGAAAAGTTTAAATTCAACTAGCTCACTCTTTATCAAATGCACCATCATTTCCAAAGTGTCTTCTAAAAAAGAAAAAAATACTTTTCTAGGAAAAACCTTCATTTTTTTGAGTTTTTCTCCTAGAAATTCTCAATCAAACTGTCGATGTCGTCTCAGGTTTTCGATCCTGGCGACTTCTTCGGCGTTAGAAAGACCCAAGGTGATACATAGCGATAACCAATACGGCTTTCGCAAAGAGAGATTGATATATTGGCCTATGTCACACATGTATGGAGTAGGGCAATTGAGCGATTGGATATATCAAAGGCATTCGTCAGAGTTTGGCATGACGGATTGCTCAACAAACTGCCGTCCTTCAGAGAGCCAGCGTCTCTGCAGCTGGCTTACCAGTTTCCTTAAGAACCGTTGTTGGACACATTTCAGACACATTCACCATTAATGCAGACGCGCCTCAGGGCGCAATACTTTCACCAACTCTGTTCTTCATCTATATTAATGACCTGCTGATCGAAACGAATAATCCTGTTTACAGTTTTGCAGATGACAGTACCCTTGTCTCCCAATTTAGATCAGAAAAACCTTTACCAGCGACTGAGACTTATCACCGCAGACAAGAGCAAATTACAATAATAGTTAATCAAGATCTGGAGAAAGTTTAAACTTGGACCGACAGGAATTTGGTCCAGTTCAATGCAGCAAAAACCCAAGAAGCCACGTTTACCAAGAAAACCCATTCGGCCGGCGGGCCGTGACATCACTGTGGCAGGATCGACCATTCCTTTATCCTCGCCAGTTGAACTACCGGGTGTCTCGGTCAACAGCAGTATATCCTGGCATGACCACGGTACTAACATCGCAAAACCAGCCTCGCAGAAGCTTGGTGCGCGACAAAACAAAACAAAGCGCAGGTAAGACCGTGCTTAGAATATTGCTCACACATCTGGGGTGCCGCACCTAAGCACACCCTAAAGCTGCTGGAGTCCATTCAGACGAGAGCTGTGCGTCTCACCGGCGACCCGGGATCTAGATAGTCTAGAACACCGCAGACCTGTGGCCGAGATCTCCCTGTTTTTCAGATATTTTCACGGCAGATGTTTCCAGGGTTTGGCCCGACTCATCCCGCCCCCAGCAACGCCTGTCAAATAGTCACGACAGAGGCAAGAGCACATCCGTTCGTATATGTATTGTTTTTTTGAAAACAATTTTTCCTCGCATATATATTGAGATTAAATATAATACTTCGCAAGGTTCAAAGTATATATCATAATGCTAATCAAATAAACCGAATTATTTCTACAGATTGCGCAAATATTTATATAAAACAAGTTTCCTAGAAGATTTGCAATCGTCAATTCTAAAGTACTTTGTGTTATTTAGAAAGATACGTGTAACTGCAAAAAATCCAGATCCGTAATTGTTGTATCACTATGAAACTTAAACTACAAATGAATGGGTTTCGAGCCATGCTGGATGGTTGAATATAAAAGTTTTCCATTTTGCTTTTCACGCTCTGACTGTGGGTATTTGAGGATAAATGGAAATGGGTATTTATTTAAGCACTATTTTTTTATAGCTAATTTGGGGTTTAACTGGGATTGCATAATTATCCTTATTTCTCTCTTATTTGTTAGAGTCAGTGGTGTCGATATATACATAAAACTTCTTTGAAATTGGTTTCTACCTTTTACAAAGTAGAACTGTTTCGTCACATATCTTCTACCAGTAAGTAATACCAGAAAATCTCTTAAAATTCATAAATTTTTGAAGACAGTTGGTCAAAACGATATCAAGGATGTCTTTATATACCCGGCAAAATTTGTAAAAAAAAAACGTTTCTGCTTTTCATTGCAATGTATGTGAATTATTTTCTATATTTATGGTAGATGTTTACAGAAATTCGACATTTAAATAGCTTCATCGGATACAAATCCATTCTGCGATTGTGGCCAGTAGATACCTTGCCAGTTCTAAATTAATATCTATCTTTTTAAAAGCGTAACGGTCACAAATACATTATAATGTTATGATTTTCCTTTGGGTTCTGACAAAATCACAACTTTGCAGTCCTATATGTGTAAATGTAAATAAGGGCTTCAGTGCGTTTTATACGGAACATGCAATGTTTTGATTTACAGTGAAAACGACACGGTAGGCGCACAGTCGGTGCACAGTCCTATATATGAAAATCAGCCTTTAGATGGCGGCCCTGACAATAATAATATTTTTTGAGAATACATTTCACTTCTCCACATCAACTAAAGTTCTTTGCTTTTCGAAATAGCTTAACAAACCACCACTGTATCATGATTTGATGATTTAATAATTTAGTTCTATTATTACGAAACGATCTTACCACCTTAGACCATATTTTCTAGTCTATGAATAATAATTACCATGCCAAATCTAACTTATATTACAGCCATGAGCCAACTCTCGAAGTTTCTGACCAAGTAAATAGGTACAGAAGGGTTAAAAAAGCAAAATATGTAATAGTAAATATAAATAACGACAATAACAGAAGGAATCTGTATCTCGTAACTTCCTATTATAAGTTGCTCTTAGGAGGAAGTTTTATCATTCTGTATCGAGATGCAAGGAGGCTGGAGTTAGACTAAAGCATATAATGATGAAGGATAAGCTTAAAATTGAAATATCTATTTCATTAATTATTATTACCATTAATTTCGGAACTTTTTCAAGCTCTTGTTAAATTAATTTGGATTTGCGGTTCCGTTTGAAAGAACCAATGCAGAAAAGCATACAGTTTGACCAAGTTACTCGGAAAGGCAATTTCATTATTCTGAGAAAAAAACTGAAAATCTGGTTATAAATATGTTTTTTTTGTTGCTGAAAAGTTGTTGGCCTTTATGTTCTGAACAAAATCTCACATGTGCTTAGTGTGTTGTGACAACCTACAATAATAAATAGAAAAACACATTCCACGAAAATTCGTTAATTATTGTTAATAAGCTTTCAAGTGTCCAATTATATATTTTTTACTGATTCGTGAGAATCGAGACAGGTAATCTTCTGGAGCCATTGACTATAATAGGTAAGTTGAGAAAAACATAAAGCTTGCTGATGTTATCACACATTTAATTTCTTAGATATATTAACATATAGTACAATAACAAGTTTTTAGGCTTTTTGAATGTAAATTTCTTCTGGCTCTGGTCTAGTTCCACATCTGACAGCGTTTTTGTAGTTGCAAGTTTTCAATTGGATGTCGTAAAAGAGTCCCACAGAACAGTTCATCTTGTAGGGTATTCCGTGAGAACATTCATAGTAAGCTGCGCAGTTGTCTGGGTCAGCGAATAAAACTGCTTCAGTACTTGGATCGTCAGTACCAGGACATGCTGAATATAGGAAATTGTATATTAGGGTTTAACTTATAAATTTTATTAGAGATTGAAATTTAGATGCAAAGTTAACTATTTTGTATGCTTTTGAAACCACTTCGAGATCTATTTCGATGGCGACGTCTTTTATCGCAAAAATATCTGTTTATTCCTTTCATTTAACTTTGTTGTTACATTTCTACAAAACTGAAGAACCAAGGAAAGACAAATTTGCTCATTTTTAAATTGGCGCTATTTGAAAATAGGTTTGTGGTAGTTTTGCATTTACTTCATTTTCTCAAAAAAAAAAAAAATTTTGACATTTGTGATGGAATATGGCAATCAAAATCACCATATTGCTGCAGTTTCATTCTCAGAAAATGGTTAATATGCGATTAGATTGGACTCAATTTGGTGTTACCAATTATGTTCGGTTATTAATTTTTCGACAGGAAACGTCTATAAACTTATCACACCCGAAGTGATGAAAGCGCTCGGGGATTTATTTTCCTTTCGCCAGTGGATTGCCATGATACCCAAATGTTGTCATGCTCTGACTGAGGATATTTGAGGGAAATGAGAGGCTAAGTAGGTGTTCGTTTGAGCATTAAGTGGGTATTTTTATATATTTAAAAAAATCTAATAATTGATTATTCCTAAGGGTTCGCGAGACCGAGACCAAAAACGAGATTAGCTTGATCTCAATCTCGAAAAAACAATCTTGGTCTCGATGTCGGTCACGGTCCCGACGTCGAGACCGAAACCATACGTGGTCTTGGACTTGGTTCGGTCTCGTTCGATATTATGAATTGTTTTTCTTTCACTATTCAGTTCCGCAGAATAGAGAATAACAGAATTGCTTGGAAATGCCTCATAATAAATTACTTACATGACAGAATAAAATTTGTCGTAGAATCTAAAAATATAATAACACAGGATTTCACATTCAAAATAAACAAGAGGTATCCAGAATTTTCCAATTTTTTTTCTGGTTTGTCCCCGTTGACATAAATTGCAAATAAAATAAAAAAATAGATTTTTCCAGAAAAATTAGTTTTGCCAATTCAGCAAATAGAAAATATTTCTCTAGACTGAGACCGAGAGTCTCGTTACCTTGGTCTCGGTCTTGGTGTCGGTCTCGGTAGGTAAGTCTCGGTCTCGATTCGATTTTGCTGGTATCGGTCTCGGTTTAGATACCAAGACCAAGCCCGAGCCCATTGTCTCGCGAACCCCTAATCATACTAAATCGAGTTCAATTTGATCACGTTTTGAATACACGGTGTAACTTTGAATTTAACTTCAAGAGTAGGCTACTTGAGATTGATGTTATAATACGGCTATTTGAGACTTCAAATCCCTCTTAAGCCCGAGCATTTTCAACTACTTATAATTTTATTCTTAGAACAATTACTATGACAACAATTGTTAATACAATAAATGTAATCATGACATGCTCTTCGGATAAAATTATCTACGCGTGAAGAAACGCTCATTTGTTAGAATATCCCTTGAACGTGTTTTATTCGTTTTCCCCTAAAGAATGTAAAATCCCAAGCACCTCAGAGTATATTCCGGTACGACAAATATATTGAAGCACATGGAACATGCTCAAACCTATTTTGTTTATTGATAGTAAAGCACCACTTACAAAAAGAAGGAATCACAGTGGTTGCAAGTCCTATATAAGCTTGATGTCCTCCTTTAAGTGGAAAAGCACTCGTTGAAATTTATTCTAGATATAGCGTTTTCCTTTGTAACTTGAAAGTTTTCTTTAGAATTTAAAGACGAATTAAAATGCAATTAAGTCGCAAGGATGTTAGTTGAAAATCAGAGCTTACCTGGTAAAGCTGAGACAACCCAATAAACAGTAGCAATGCTGAAAATGCATAGAAAATATTTAGACATCATTGTTTTATTTTAAATCTTCGGAGGATTACTGTAATCAGTCTCGAAAACAATCATTTATATAGAAAAAATATTGCATCGAATATTTTTCTCGGAACTGTGGGACAATAGATTTTTTATATATTATTTTAGTATTGAATATCTAAAATTAATTAATTGTTTTTATCAATAACAAATACGGTTGGAACTGTGGAGCCGCTTAAGTTCATGATAATTCCAAAGAGTATTACATAGTTCAAGTTCATATATATTGTGCGTCGGTTGTCTATGTCCGCATGATATAAGCAATTTTATTGTCGAAAAATCAGGTCCAAAATATTATGTGGTGGAGAAAATCGTAAGCAGGAAAGCTTTCAGCATCGGCTGCCCTTGCTGGGGCAGCTTACACTCTTTCATTGGGAGCAAAAGTGAGGAAGATGATAAAGGCGACAGAATGGGTAATATCAGCTCTCTGTACGATGTCATTGGTTTAGTAAAGTCAATTAGTAACAAGTCAAGAAAGTATGTTTTTCTAAGTTGGGGTTTGAAACCTTCGGCAAACTGCACTAAGACAGCAAGTGTTTGGGTGCCGAGCTCCACACATGAGAACAGTATTCCAGAGATGACCTTATCTGGGCCTTATAGAACAGTAAGAGCTGATGAGGTGTATATAGTTTTTTTGCTCTATGGAGTGACCCTAGATTTTGTGCTGCTGCCTTGGCGGTTTTGGTGACGTCATTACGCCAAGACGTGTTGTTTTCTACGGTTTATTTATGGATGAGGCCAGAGTCGGTGTTTGTCCTTCATTGATAAGTCAGGTCCTGCGGTGTTTGCTTTTTTTGAGAAGACAGCTGCTGAGTCATTCCTGCATTAAACTGGACATTGTTTTCCTCACCCATTGCAGCAATCTGATTTTCCCGCTGGCATTGGAAACGAGCAGCGGTCATTGCGGTCCGCGACATAAATTAGGATATAAGAGTGCTGTCGTCTGCAAAGCTGTAAATAGAATTGTTTGTCCTATCTAAGAGATCGTTGATATAGAGCAGGAACAGTGTGGGAGATAATATACAGCCTTGAGGAACTTTGGGATTGATTTTAAATTTCTTCTAGAGAATTACCAATTCGGATGCTTCGATCTCTTAAGAAATTGGAAAGCCATAGAAGCTGCTCGTAGTCCGTATGCTGTCAATTTGCTTAACAATTGGTCAATGATGATGGGATTGACATCTTTGAGAAACCTTCATTGGCAGCCTTGACAACTGGCCAAAAGGATCTTGACCCGTTAGGACAGTTGAGAAGCTTCAAAGTCAAAGTCAAAATATTATTTATTGTTGTGAACAAAATAATTGTTATAAACAAAGCCTACTTAAAAGTAATAATACCTAAAACAAACAACATAAAAACCTATACTAATCATTACATAAACATGTCAACAGAAAAGACAAAGCGGACATACAGAGTAAAAAAAAGAGAAAAAAAAACTCATACAATCCATTCAAGACATAATCCTTTTTACATAATATTACAACATCGCTAAAATACATCGCTGTAAAATTCAGAGAGTGCATAATAGGCTCGGTCAACCAAGAACCCCCTCAAAAGATGTTTAAACACTCTCACCGTTGTCGCCCCTTTGATGTTTTGTGGAAGGTGATTAAATATTTTAATACCTTCATAAAAACTGCTTTTTGTGTAAGATTGGATGTAGGGATGGGAAGATTCAGATTGTTCTTTTGACGTGTAATGTACCTAGGATGTTCCGTGCAGGTAATTTCTTCAATATAAATGCACGTGACTGTAAGTATTTTCTCTTTGGGGAACAGGGAGCGGCATGAATCCCGAAATTTGGCCCCACAGATGTAACGCAATGCGCGCTTTTGGAGAACAAATAGCGTTTGCATTAAGTAATTGCTTGAATTACCCCAAAAACGTATGGCAGAGCGAAGGCGCGATTCTATCAGGGCATTGTATACAGCCCTGCCAACTCCTCGGCCAAGCTCCTGAACAGTCACCCTGACAGCAAAACAACCAGACGAAATCCTGCTCGCAAGATTGGTAATATATTCCTCATATTTAAGGCCACTCTCTATTGATAAACCGAGAAACTTGCAACCAGGATAGTTCTCAACCAAGGTACCTCCAGTGCCAGTCATGGCCACATCCTCCATGGTACAACCAAAGCAGACCAGCCTGGTCTTCTTGAAATTCATCGACAAGAGGTGGGCATCAAACCAATCCCTCACCCTGTGAAGGTCCCCCGACAGAGTCGTGCGCAAAGATTTGTTATCTGTGCCGTGCCAGAGCAGCGTGGTGTCATCAGCGAAAATAGTAAATCTCGCCTGAACATCAAGAGAAGCAAGGTCGTTTACATAAAGGAGAAACAGGATTGGACCCAGGACCGAGCCCTGCGGAACTCCCAACGCAACCGATCCATACTCGGAGTGGCTAGAACCCACAAACACCCTCTGACAACGGCCCCGCAAATAAGAGGAAAACCAGGACAAGGTCACGCCTCTGAAGCCATAAAAATGCAGCTTCCGAAGCAGAACCTCATGACTCACGCAATCGAAAGCTTTCGACAAGTCACAAAAAACCGCAGTGGAAGCTCCACCCGCATTTATTTGACAATAGAGCTGGTGAAAGAAATTATACATGGCATCATTCGTGCCCATACCCCGTTGGAAGCCAAACTGAGCCTTGCTAAGTATGTTGTTTGATGTTAAGAACGACATAACACGGTATTTGACAAGCTTTTCAATTATCTTCGATAGGGTCGACAGAAGAGAGATAGGTCTGTAGTTTGAAGGGTTATTGGGACATCCATCCTTATATATTGGTATGACCTTTGCAGACTTCAAGCAGGACGAAAATGAATCTATGGTCCAGGAGTAATTTATTGCTTCCACCAAAGCCAACAAGGCAGTATCAGGCAAATTTAAGAAAATTTTTGTGGAAATCCCATCTTCTCCAGATGAGCTTTTGTTCCTAATACTGTTTATTATTGTTTTCAATTCCGTTAAGTCAGTGGGCAAAAAGAAGGAGTTGGGAAAATTATTGGCTGGTAAGTAACTGATAGGGTCTATTGAGGGATTAATGTTTTGTTGGAGTTGTTGTGCAATATTACAGAAAAAATTATTTAATTCATCAGGAGAAATATCAGGGGCTGTAGATGTCTTAACGTTGTTTGCTGAACGTATACTGTTTACAATAATTGCCCAACATTCCCTTTGCTTGTCAAAAGCATCTTTCATCCGGTTTGAGTAATAGGACTGTTTAGATAACCTAATTAATCGGCGATATACTGATCTGTAGCTAATGAAATAGTTGTGAAAAGCGGGACAGTTGGTATATCTTCTAATCGCATGAAGTGAGCGCAGGTTTTGGGATGACGTTCTTAGACCTTTAGTAAACCAAGAATTTCTGCATTTTGCCCTAGGCTTAATTTTCACCACTGGAAAAGCTGTCTCAAATAGGTCCCCAAGGACGCGATGGAATTTTGATGTTGGGTCCGACGAGTTGAGTATAGAACTCCATTGAGTGATGGCGCTCACTTGACGGAGCGTACCATAACCTCGCTCGCTGAAAATTCGTCCATAACGCGACATAGGTCTTGGCTGTTTCTTGCACAAGACTCTACAAAAAACCGCTTCATGATCAGATAAAGCGGCGTTCAGAACGCTACATTCCACCATACTCTCCGAAAGGTTGGAACACAATGACATGTAGTCAATAGTACTAGACGAATGTTCAGTTATACGTGTTGGTGAACTCACATGCATATGCACATTAAATGACTTAAGAAGATAACACAGTCTTGAGGTTTGTATAGAACGCTTGTCATCATAATTTATATTAAAATCTCCCGACATAATAATATGCGCGGAGTATGAGATTTGTGATAAAAGACATTCCAAATTCCAAGTTAGCAAAGAACTCATTACAATCTGAACGTGGAGACCTGTAAGGTACATATTATATAAAGATTTTTACTTTTAGAGTAAATGATGGTAAACTCAAATGCAGATTCTTTAAGTAAATAATTTAATTTATCTATTTGTTCAAAGGAGTTCTCCTCCAAAATTGACTCATTTACAAGAATCAAACAGCCTCCATGAGTCAATTGGGTTCTACAGAAAGACGACAGTATCACATATCCTGAAATAACAATCAGCTCACTGCATTTCAACCAATGTTCCGTAAGTAGCACTATATCTGGTACATTAAGATCATACAAAAGCAATGAAAGCTCATTAAGACTTATTTCGCAGCGACTAAACATTCAACAACAAGATTGCAATTTCGTCATGATTATGGGGCGCTAGGGATTTGCCGACAACAGAGGCGCTGGTGGGCACAAAAAATGTTTGTTCTTATTAGGCGTTGGGCGTTAAGTATCTAGGTCTTGGGTGCTTGGAACATCATGATTATGGAGTTTATCTGACGTCGAGTCATTGGCAGTATACTGTAGTGACGAAAGGGGAGCAACATTATTCCTAATAAGGCAATTGACCAAATAGTCTGCAATTTCCTCCTTTTGGTATTGGCCAGTGGTATGAAACTGGCATTTTTCGTTTCTTGGAATGCTTTATTTAGTATGTAGTTTTGAGAAGCAATTATTTTGTTGAGAACCGGGCGATTTGTAGACAGTAGTGGACCGACAAGAATGACATTTGTATGATCTATGTCAAGGATTAACTTTTTAATCCTCTGTTCCTGCAATTTTTTTCCATGCAGAGAATCTTGATGATGTGCAAACAAGAAAACATAATCAGACTTGTTAAAATTATGCGATAAAGATAGAATATGCATGCTACATCCAATAGAATGAATAGAAACTTGGCCCATATTTTGGCTATTTATATCGTACGCTTTATTATTGGAAGGTACCCTTTAATATCATACCCCGCTATCAGTATCCTAGGTCTTTTAATAGGTCTGGTAGTTATTTTAATATTTTTTCTAACCGCATCATTTATTTCAACTAATTGTCGGGTTTCATCAATTGGTACCTGTATCTGATTCTTAGACACTTTATTTGTGGTGCTCAATTTTTGTCGCAGTTGTGTTAGCTCGGAAGAAGCTCTTTCGTTTTCACTCTCCAGCACCTCTATCGTAACAATTATGCTCCTGTTTAGTTCAGCCAGTTCCAGCAGCCTGTCATTTAAGCTTTTCTTCAATTCATTGCAGGCAAGAAGCTGCTGTCTAAGCTCGATTTCCTTAGCCCTAAGTTCAACAATCTCGATCTGTAGGTGCTCATTTTCCTTTCGCTGCGCGTCAATTTGGAAGGTTAATTCGCTTTCGGCCTCGTAAACGACCTCGTCAAAAGCAACGCTATTCCGCTTTAGTCTTTCGATGTGTTTACGTTTACTCTTTGCTTCACAGTCTTCCTCCAGATCCTTAATGCGTAACTCTATCTCGCTCATTTTCTCTTCGGTTTCTATCTTTGTAATTTGACACTTCGAAGAACAATAAATTCTATATTCACAAAGCTTTACAATCTCGTTGGAACGATCCATGCAACTCGGATGAAATATACTTAGGCAGGTTATACAGCAGAAGTTGGAGAAGTCCTTATTCCTGCAACATTTAAATGAACGCTGCATCCTAGAGAATAGAACCTATCACAAAACAATAATAAAAAAAAGTCGCTGTAAAACTATACCCTCAATACGCAAACATCCATGTAAAGACAAGCATCAAGCGAACTTTTCCAACGCTAATATAACGGTCTAGTTGCTAAAACTCTATATGGACTTTTACAAACATAAACAACAAATAAAAACCAAAGATAAATATTTAAAATCAGTTGTAAAAAACAGATGAACGACAGATAATAAAACCAACGGCGAATTTCCAAGAGGCAGCGGTCCCGATGCGAGTGTGGAATTTCTTCTTTAACACTTACAGGTTTGGGCTGACGCTTGCTTCCCTTTGCAGTTCTTTACTAGGAAAATTTCCCCACACAATGGAATAAACCACTGCAGAAGTTCAATCGCAGTCTATTTTCTGTCTTGGATACATTCAGGCTTGATGATCCCCCCAGGCCAGCCTCCACCCGGAGACCCGAATGGGAGGCTAGTTTAACTCCGGAGTATTTTAATCTGGAAGGCGCCATCATGCAATATTACTTCTTATCGTTTGCAATGTATAACAATTATTACCAGTATGATCAACGGGGTGAATCGGGACTATTTTTCGATATTTTTCTAAATAATTTTTTACCAAAAACGTACGTTTTTTTTTTTGGAACGGAACGCTAAAAAAAATATTTTTATGGCACTCCTGATTTACTCCCGGGATTTGGGTCAGGACAGACAAAGGTTTATTTGCTTAAATATGCTTTATTAGCGCTGTCCATGGAGTCAATAAGAACAACATAGTAATTTTAAAAAAATCTGTTTTAGTATTGTAAATAAAACTGTGCTTTATTGCCTTTTGCCAAAGGTCACAAATCCCAACTTAAAAGCATTAAGTGTATGTGTTTATGTAGGAACTAAAACATTTGGTTCTGTAGTCGTTCTAGCATAATTAACAA
This sequence comes from Pissodes strobi, assembly GCA_016904865.1. Lineage (NCBI taxonomy): Eukaryota > Metazoa > Arthropoda > Insecta > Coleoptera > Curculionidae > Pissodes > Pissodes strobi. The sequence goes on from MU182855.1 coordinate 237,590, forward strand.
AATATTTTTTTAAATATTTTTAAGTAGAAAAATCTAAAAACGATGAAAAAACTTAACCTAAATTGTTAACAAAATCATTTTTATACACTAACTCAAACTAAGTTAGGAAGCCCACTAGGACTGGAATTTAGTTAATTACACTCTAATTACAATACGTGAAATAAGCAAGCGTTTTAAAGCTATAAGTTTAATGCATGTGCTCGAGAGTGAGATTATGTTTGAATAGCTAAGAAAATGAAACATTAAATGAAATAAGAAAAATTTAAACAACGGACTTAAGGTATAAAATAAATTAAGAAAAAAATTACTCATTAACTAATTTGAAAGAAAGTTATATCGCAGTTAGAGGAACGTATAAAAATGGATCGCTCACAGTTTTTATCTCCGTACGCGTGTCATTCTCCAAACTACTCCCGTCAGGTAATGTAGCGCCGACAATTACAGAAAGATAGAAGGTAAACGGCTCCTCGGCGGTACTACGATGGAGAACTTTTTTAAAACAACTTGAACTGTCCGGCAAACTTGATTCCGGCCAGAAAAACCCTGCGAAAATATCAACATTTTATAGTTTTCGCATAAAATGATGCAAAGACATTAAGAACTGAGCAAATAAAATGAGATATCAAAAGAAAAGAATCAGAAATTAATTAATAACTAATTACATACTAAGCATTAGTTTTAAGTTAATTACAGCCCAGAAAAAAATTATCATTTTCTTGAATTAAAATAAAATAAAGCAGCACAAAATAATAAAGGAAATTAATCAATTTGACCTGTGTAACGTTCACAAATAGACCAATAAAAAATAATAGATACATTTCCAGAGACCTTATACCTGAAATCATTCACCTGGTAAGCAGTACAATGTAAGATCCCAATTAAGAAGTATAGCCCAAAACTCCAAAGTACAAGCAGGACGGTAGATCTGCTTAAAAGGCACTGAAAACTTTTCCGTCACAACCCACTGTCTGCTCTAGAGAAGGATTTACCAAAACTAACGACGTGTTCAGTTCTAGAACCGAAACCAAGCAAAATTCATGGCATTGTTACTAATACTACCTATACAGTGAGGACATAAAGTCCGTCGCCCCCCCTCTAACTTTTGAACCGTTTGGTATACTGCGATGAAATTTGGAACGGTATTATATGAGACAATTTTCTATTTTTTGAGCAAATAATGACAGATTCAAATGTCAAGTTGACAGTTGGGCGTCCTTTCGGAATATTTTTTTAAATGAATGGATTGGTCATGTGACACGTCATTTTGAAGGTCTTTTTATGCTTAATTCAACCCTCGACTTTAAAAATATTCGATTCATACATCCTTAAATAGCGACTAATATCAATGTTTTAAGCAGGTTTATTAGATAAGTACCTAATTACGAAACTAATTGAAAATGATGTTATAATAATGGAGGAAAACACAAAAAACGTCAAATTTTCATCTTAAAAGATGTTGAAAATATCCGCCCTGGACCTCTTGACAAAAGAACATTCTGCTAGAGAATTCTTCCCTAACATTGTGGAGGGTTGCAGGGTTTATTCCCGCACACACATCGATGCTGCGTTATCGAAGTTCATTCAGAGAATCCGGAACCATTTTATAAACATTAGATTTCACGTCGCCCCTTAGAATCAAGGGGTGTCAGGTCCGGTGAGCGAGCTGGCCACTCTGTTGGACCTCGGCGACCAATCCACCTGTCCGAATAAGTTGCATCTAAGTAATTTCTAACATCTCTAAAATAATGGGACGGGGCACCATCCTGTTGGAACGTAATGCCAAACTGGAATTCAAACGGATTTTGTGCAACAACGCATTCAATAAGTGAAATGATGGTACCTTGCAGCATTCGAAAATATGTGGGGCCGTTCAAATTTCCGTCTAAAAATATGGGACCTATAATATGGTCACCCAAAATGCCCGCCCAAACATTTATTTTTTGAGGAAACTGAGAATGTCCTTCGCGAAATAGATGGGGGCTTTCATCACTCCAATACTTGCAGTTTTGAGTGTTAACTGTTCCATTAAAAAAAAAAGGTACTGTCATCGCTAAAACAAATATGCCTCAGATAATTGGGATTTGCTTCAATCCTTCGTGCCATAATCTCGCAAAACTCTACTCGCCTGTCAGGAACATCTTCTGTTAATTTGCGGACCATTCTCATCTTATAAGGAACTTTTTAAAATCTGCTTAACGAATGAATATGAAATATTGCATGTCTCGGCTACTTGTTTAGTACATTGCTGGGTGTTATTTACCATTTCAGCTACGACCGGCACTTGCACGTTTTCGCTCATTTTGGGCCTTCCAGATCTTGGGGCATCTTTTACCGTACCTAATACTTGAAATTTTGACAAAAGCTTCTGAAAGTATTTCCTGCACATTGGCCGTTCAGGAAAACGTTCATTGAAGATGCGAACTGCAGCGTGATAATTCCGATTAGCCTCGCCAAAGATGATAACTGCTTGTATTTTATCTTCTAGCGAATGCGACATTTGAATTAAATGATATTATGGAAGTTTTTAGAACACTTGACAGGCACGTTTTAAAATGACAAATATCAGGAAACCATGGCAACTACAGTTAATTGTTGCATCTGGTGGTATAAAAGGTACCTACCGCCTGAAAGTAGACATCAAAAAATCAATTCTAAAATTGGTCGATATTTGATAATATAATGAATCAAATGTTTTCAAAGTCTAGGGTTGAATTAAGCATAAAAAGACCTTCAAAATGACATATCACATGACCAACTCTTCCATTTAAGAAAATACTCCGAAAGCACGCCCAGCTGTCATTTTGACATTTAAATCTGTCATTATTTGCTCAAAAAATAGAAAATTGTCTCATATAATACCGTTCCAAATTTCATCGCAGTATACCAAACGGTTCAAAAGTTAGAGGGGGGGCGACGGACTTTACGTCCTCACTGTATAATCACCCGTCAAAACTCAGATTTGACAACACTTATCCAGCACAGCCAGACTTCCCGTCGATTTCCGAAACAATCGTTGACGACTTTGACATATCGAATCCTACTTTAATTAATTATATAACTTGGCCGCAAAGAAAACGATTATTCAACTCGGCAATTATCTAATACGTTTTTCAAGTACAACGCGCTGCTTGGCCTGCCCACTACCTGGACTACCAACCTATTCTAATGACAACTGGACCTTTCGGATTTACAGCGTCAGCTTATACCTTAGAGTATATAGTTGAAAAAGAGGTAGTTGTTTTGATATTCCACTGGCCCCAACATTAAAACGGGTCTGCGGGCGAAAAGAAGTGGGCGGTTAGGCGCGCGGCGCCTCGCCGGCCGCGAGCTACAGTGGGAGGTGCTTGTCGCCCGCAGAAGCTATCCCCACTTCTTTAGTTTCATTCATTGGTCATGTTTTGTTTTATTTGGGGGGTTAGGGGGGTAGACATTGTTGGGGCCAGGGCTGCAGCATAATTATGAATGAAACGCGGAGTCTATCTTTATTATATAGTCTAAGGCTTATACTGATTTTAGATAAGAAAACTGCACAGGGCCGGATTAAGGGTCCAAGGCGCCCTAGGCTAGTAGGCCCTCGGAACCCACCACCCCACCCCCCTTCATGTTTACGTTTTTGATAGTTTTCTTTTACTGAACTAATAACAATTGTCTTAATAAATATTAAATCAAATTTATTGGAAAAAAATGCTACTTTATTTTTCGACATATCATTGGAGCCAATTCATTACTTATGTGACCAAAGTCTAATGTTTGGACCAGTTCCGATTCAATGGCTAAAATAGATAGGTCTGCCACCTTTTGTTGGTTTGAAGTGCTTCTCATGTGGTTTTTCACTCTATTTTTAGTGTTTTTACGCTGTTGTCGCTATTTGCTTCCTTCGAGTTTTTTTCGAAGATTTATGAAAACACTTGTTTTGTGATATCGTTCTCATGACTGCATGCTACATCCAATAGAATTTAAAAATATAAATATTCTATCTGCATAAATTTGACAACAGCGTAAAGTTATTCCTAAAGCACCGAACATTAACAAGAGACTAGAAGGTCCACTCTCAGTTGGCACTTTTGATGTAGCGCTTACAAAGGCGAGATGCCAGACTTTAGACCAGACGGGGTGAAACGTGGCACGAGGCCTGAGCCGTTAACAAGCATTTCATCAGGTTCCGCGACGGGGCAAGGAGAGAAATACTGGGGGTGGGGCATAGAGTGAACCTTCTAGCACCAAACAGTAACAATAGACTAGTAGGTTCACTCTAAGCCCCGCCCCCAGCATTTCCCTCCTTGCCCCGTCGCGGAACCTGATAAAATGCTGGTTAACCGCTCAGGCCTCGTCCCACGTTTCACCCCGTTTGGTCTAAAGTCTGGCGTCTCGCCTTTGTAAGGGCTACATCAAAAGTGCCGGTTGAGCACTCTCAGCCTTCTGGTCTCTTGTTAATGTTCGGTGCTTCTAGTCCTAGTCCATTGTTAATGTTCGGTGCCTAAAGTCCCGACTGCCTAGCTCTTTTTTGTGAGGGTTGGGCAGGGGCTAGTGGTGTGCGGCAATTTTTTGTTGGAAAATCATTTATTTTTCTATAAAAGTAAAGTGGGCACGTGTAGCGACCGCTCTCAGTGCCACTGTCGGCTTTCTTTGCAGTGATTTGGTTGATTTGAAAGGATACATGGGCGTTGGGAGGGGGCAGTTGCTCCATCCTAAGGACTAGAAGATATCTGTTATATTAACCTAACACACATTTAAAAATTTCTTTTCAACATTGGTTTTAGTGTCAAAATTTCGGATTGCCCTACCCCCCCCCCCCCGTTCACAGGCTGGCGACGCCCTTCAAAGGATATACCGATTTTTGTTTTTAAACTATAGAAGCACTAAAGTTTTTTGGCGTTCGGAACTCGGAGCGTCACGCCGACAAAGATTTCTACAGTATTTTCTGCATCAATTGCCACATCGATATAACAAAAATTTTATGGTAAAAATCAGAATATTATCACCTTAACAAGGCCAGAAATTTGGACATGGGATATTTTAGGGTATCGGGCGTCGCGCCGTGCCGGACCGCCGCCTGGTCCGCGGCGCCCCCACTGCCTGGGCGCCCCTAGGCTATAGCCTAGTTAGCCTAGTGGGTAATCCGGCCCTGAAACTGCAGCCATAGCAGATGTCCAATTTCCCGATTTTCTACAGTAAGTAATGTAGTAGGTTGCGATATCTCCTCTGAATATAATAAAATCGGATCATTTAAACCAGCATTCATAATGTAATAAAATTTTTAGAGTAGATTAGAAAATTAGGAAAATCATTCAAATTACAACAATGTTCAAGCATTGCTCGTCAAATGAAGAAATGGAAACACCAGGTGGTTAGAACAATAAAAAATTCAGAACTGGACTGTTATAACTTATCTGTGAAAATTCTTACAGTATCAGATTCGCGTTCGTTGACAAAATTTGGAACTATCAGAATAAATATCAAGTTTCTTCAATGGATATATGAATCTGATAAAAAGCAAGCCATCCGAAATTAATTTACGGTATTATATGCGGCTGTTAGCTTAAGAGTTTAAAGGTCCGTTAGGCTAGCCACCTCCGGTTGGATTTCTTTTGCCAAAATGCTGGCACAAATAAAGGGCACCTAGCACAACCTAGCACACCAATTTTTAGAGCTAACACGCCAACAGTTTAGAACGAAAATGCTGTTGAATTCGGGGGGGGGGGGGGGGGCAGTTTAACGCTGCCCCTTCCCCGTTTCGATTATTTTGTACAAATAAAGTGCAGCTAGCAACACCTGGCACATCAATTTTAAGAGCTAGCACACCCCTACCGTTGAATATATAGGTGATGGAATGCAGCATTTTTGCTGGCCACCCCTCAGCTAATATTTTTCAGTCAAAACAGCAAGCGTAGACCTAACTCAACCATTTTGGTTAATGGGAACGTGCTCTAAAAATTGGTGTGCTAGCTCTAAAAATTGGTGGCCTAGGTTGTGCTAGGTGCCCTTTATTTGTGCTAGCATTTTGGCAAAAGAAATCCAACCAAGGGGGCCAGCGTTAACCTGGCCATCCCCGAATTCAACAGCATTTTCGTTCTAAACTGTTGGTGTGCTAGGTGCCCTTTATTTGTGCTAGCATTTTGGCAAAAGAAATCCAACCGGGGGGGCCAGCGTTAACCTGCCCCCCGCCCCTAATTCAACAGCATTTTCATTCTAAACTGTTGGTGTGCTAGCTCTAAAAATTCGTGTGCTAGCTCTAAAAATTGGTGTGCTAGGTGCCCTCTATTTGTGCTAGCATTTTGGCAAAAGACATCCAACCGTGGAGGGGCAGCGTTAATCTGGCTTCCCCCCAAATTCAACAGCATTTTCGTTCTAAACTGTTGGTGTGCTAGCTCTAAAAATTGGTGTGCTAGGTTGTGCTATATGCCCTTTATTTGTGCAAGCATTTTGGCAATTAAAATCCAGCCGAAGGGGCCAGCGATAACTGGTAGAAAAATATATACATGAAAAAAATATATACATTAAAGTAGAAGGAAAATTACGTTATGCCTTATACCTATGTTAAATAGAATGTACATTGGGTTATACGTTATTCTAATGCACTGCACTCGCGTAAGTGTTCTTCGACACTGCTTAAAATTAGTTTACAAAAATAATTGAATAAAAGTATGGAAATTGAGTTTACAGATTTGCAAACGGTTGGATTCTATTTTTATGTACAGTTTGCTTTTTTCCCGTTGCGTCTTGTATCGTGCAATTTACTCCCTCTATATTCGTTATGGAGAAAGGACCTTTGTACCAAGGATCAAATTTTGTTCGGTTCTCGTTGTTTAATACAACTAAACCAGGTTAAGCTGTAATTGATTAGCTTTTTTATCGTAGGTCAGTTTCCGGAACTCTTTAGCTTTTGCAATATACCTACTGCTGAACGCGAATGTTTGTCGCTTGTATCAGGTGTCGAACTTCCTGATAATAAGCGTCTGTGTCGTATACAGGGTCGACTTTGTCTCCTAACAGATTCTCAAGCAATTCCGCTTTTCGTGCGAAAACTAGTTCAAATGGAGTATAATTGTGATATGCACTGGGAGTAGTGTTATAGCAGAAACTGTAGTATTTGATTAGTTTGTCCCAGTCGGTTTTTGCTTCGTTAATATACATACGCACATATTCATTAAGGACTTTGTGATTTCGTTCACATCCTCCAATGGTTTGACTATGATATGCTGTCGAAAATTTGTGATTTATGTTTAATAATTTTGTCAATTGTTGCAATACCTCATTCCTGTACTCTGTACCCATATCCGTTCTAATTTCTCTCATTGGTCCATATGTAAGTATGAATTCGTCCATTATTGCTTTTGCGATTGTCTTTGCTTCATTATTTGGTATTGGTACTATTTTTACGTATTTTGTTAACTCGCATACATGAGTTACTTTCTTTTTATTTAATTGGCATTTAACACAATTTCTTACGTAGTTAGCTACGTCTTTTGACATTCGTTTCCAATGATATTTGGTTCTTAATTTTTTAAGAAGTTTCTTTTGTCCACAATGTCCTCCCGTAAGTGGATCATCGTGAAATTGTCTAATTAAGTTTGTTTTCTCGTCGCGACTCGAGATAACAATTGGATCCTTATATAAGATAATATTTAAATTCTTCAATATTTTATTCCCTATTTCTTTCAATTTATTTATTGTGCACATTTTAAATATTTGGTCATTTGCTTTTAGCTTAACCTTATAAATATCATGATCGCCAGCCATTAGTTCGAGCTTAGACAGTATTGTCGCTAGCGACATATTGCCATTAGTGATCATAATTTTATTTTCGTAATTTTCGGCGTTTGGTCGACTTTTTGTCCTCAAGGCTATCCTAAGATAGTTGGGCTTAACGTCGAATTTCACCATAGGTAATTTAATTGTATAATGTCAGTACATCTAGGGTTTCTAAAATTTTTGGTTCTGGAATGTCGGTCTTGTGTTTGTAGCGTAGGTTTCGGCTATTGCTACCGGGACTCCTTCGTGGATGTATGCTCTCTTTAACCTTTGTGCTAGGTCTTCCATCTCTGAAGCAAACCTGGATTTGTCTTTATTGCCTTGTTTGAGGCTGAACAGCTTTGCACTGGTTGTTTGCGAGCTTTCTATCCTAATTCCTGCTCTGAGTTTGTTTATTATTCAGGTTAAAGTGTCGCTTGCTTCTATCAGGTCTCTGGCCTTTCCAATTAATCTTGTCTTTACGTAGGCTACCGCATTGCCTTCGTGGTTTTCTGAGTTCACCTGTAGAAGTGTAAGAGCGTCGATCACGGTCTGTAATTTATCGGGTGCGCCATCGAATTCAGTTGGAAAAATTTTGCTTGCTAAATTGAAAAATTCGGCGTTTGTCATAGCCATTTTGAAATCTGTTTGCGTATCTTCCTCTGATTCCGTTCCTTCTATGTCTTCTTCCAACACTTCAGGGTCAATATATTCGATATACGAAGTAGGAATCTTATATAGGACTTTCAACACTTGATAAGCTCGTATTATTTTGTCTCTTATTGAAGTAAAGAGTTTTTTAGCGGTAAGTATTTGTTCATTGCTTAGAGTTTTGTAAACTGACCAAACGATTTTGATACATTTATTGTATAAGTTTAGTAAATTATCACAAATTTCCTTTTTAACGTTTTCCGCCTTTGGCGCCTGTTTTTTAAGAATTCGCTTTGCTTCGTTATTAATAGTAAATTTTATGTCCTGTAGCCTGGACAAGGTCTTTTCCCACTCGTTCATAAAATAGATTCGCTTTTGCTAGTATTGTGGGGATACGATGACTTATTACATAAAATAGTAAAGTATGCAAGATACTGTGCAAGATAGAGCGAAAGTAAACTTAAAATTATATAGAACTATTAAAAATAAAATTGAAAAAATATATCATATGGATCCCCCAATAAATAGTCGTAATGAAAATAAAGCGTAATAATAATAAGTATCGGTGAAAAAATAACGGTAATAATACATTGGTACGAGTAATATAGCCTATAGATATAGTACGAATAATCCTAATAGTAGAAAAAAAAATAGTAATAATGATAATATGCTGTAAAATCGTGAAATTTAAAAGTTCGCTTTGTTCATTGGTCACGTAATCACTTAATTTTACGAAAATTGTCTAACTCATCCGCAACTGTGGTCCTATGAGCTGCTACACATCGGCTGCCTGCGCCCCGATGACCATGCTTCTGGTTAACTGCCGTTTCACTCCCTTCCGGTAAGCGGCTCTTAGTTTTAGAAATAGTACGGCTATAGCTGCTGCCACTAAAATGTATATTACTATTCTCATGTCCGTTGGCATCCTGATTTCCTCTTGCTCCACTATGAAGTTGGAGTTTACCACACCAGAGTCGGTGATCTCCGATTGCTTGGAGTTGGTCGTACCCATATTTCACAGGATCCACCGAGGCACATAACACTCAAAACTCACGGCACACGTTGCGAATGGCAGGGTCGCCATATAGGTTGTGCTAGGTGCCCTTTATTTGTGCTAGCATTTAGCAAGGGGGGGGGGGGGGGGGGGGGGGGGGGCTAGCCTAACGGACCTAGATTTTAAGAAGGATGCGATTTCCTTCTGAATTCAATCAATGGTGACACTTTTTGTAGAACTCTTTTACTCATTTGAATAATACTCCAGGTAATATTTGAGTTCTGTATTCATATTAATTATTACTTATAATTCTCGTTATGATTATCATTATATTATGTTGTATAATACGGCTTATACTAACTGATATCGATTGTTCCTCAGTCTTTTAATCTCCTATATATATCGAGTTGATGTAGGTTGAAGACTTGTATATATTATTATAATAACAGTGCAAGGTCGTCAAGGTTAGGTCATCCTTGCTGTCGGCGTTTGATAGCGCGTTCGTTGAATTGAAACAATAATATTACGTGTACCAGATAATATAAATAACCTTCGCTTAAACCTCGACCCGGACTGATTACCTTCACTGGTTTAATTTCTGAAATACGGAGTGTTTTCTTGATACCCTACACTTTTCAAAAGTGAATCGTTAGCCAACTCATTACTTCATTGAATAAGATTCAGGAATAATAGTAATGTGTGTTCATTATAGAGAATGAATGCTTCATGATATTCGAAATAGTTGGAAAAGCCTCCCAATATTTCTTGCAAAACAGGCAAATGTAAGGATGGTTAATTAATCGTATTGAATTCGGTACTTGATAAAACCATTTTGAATTAGATCTTGTACTACGTTTTCAGAACATTTTTAATGCAATAAATTTGTCAATACATCGATCTATATTTCATTAGCGTAGACATTTTGTGGGCTATAAATATCTGCATTATCTGCACCAAAATAAATAGCTCTCTCTCCCTCTATTTCTTCAGGATCATAGAAAACAAATGGTTAGTGCGTTAGTGGCAAGTCTATGAAATTATAATTAAATCATGTCTGTTAAATCATGTATTAACATTTCACAATAATATTTGGTATAACAATTTTGGTCTAAAATATAAACTTTTCACACATCATAAGGTATAGGAGTCGTTGTAGCAGTTGTTGTAGTTGTTGGTCTTGTGCCACAAGTAACGTCAGAAGCATAATCACATACTTGTGAATTTTCATTGTAATACAGTCCTGGGTAACACGAGAACCGAAAGGCCTTACCATTGGCACATTCGTAAAACGCCCCGCAATCGTCTGGATCGGCGAGTAGGATTAGGTCGTCTGTATCATCCACATCTGGGCAATCTGCAATTCAATTTGGAATATTTATTTCATTAAACTAAACTGCTGGTACAATGAAGCATGTATATTTTCATAGCTAGTTCAATGTTACAATTAGGTAAAAAAAATCTTATTTCATTCGCACAAATTATCTGATGGGTATTTTCCATTGATTTTTATAATAGTGGATAAACAATAAATATACCAAACATGGCATTTGGAATGTGAAGGTCAATATGCAGGCCCGGACTTCAAAATTTGAAGTCTTATTATAAGCATAATCAAAGATGATACTATCATTAAATATAATAAAGTAATAGAGGTCGAAAAGTCTACACATGGAACAAATTTTAAAAATCTATAGTCAGTCGACTAGTGATGATCTACAGATAAAAATCTGGGCGACATGTACCTCGGGATCCTGAAGGGCGACAATAGATGGCGGGGTAACTGAGACGTAGCGTGAAGCGCGGAGTCCCTTTGACCCCGCCGCCGCGCCGTGGGTAGTAGATTCCACTTAACGTTCGGGCAAGGTGACGTCTGCCGGGTCCGCTATTGTATATAAACAATTTTTGAAGCGAATACTTCTTTGGTTTAATGAGAGTGATTTTTCAAGGTCGCGTCACGACACGGTTAATGATATTTGCGTCTCGCAAGAGGGATAAAGTATATAGTCCTCTCATACCTCTGATGACAAATTTGTGTCATCTGTGGTATACCTATGCTATAGTATAAGTCTGTAACGTAACTAAGTGAAACTAATTGAAACTTGATTGGAGGACTAACCAAAAGTAACCAAACCTATTTAAATTGATTATAACGTATTGTAATCGACTCAAATGACGAAAATAAGTTGAGACTAAGTGAAACTAACCGAAAGTTAATTGGACGACTAACCCACTATTAAAGTTGATTATAACGAACCGGTTCAAGCCGTTCAAGTGACTAAAATAAGTTGGGACTAAGTGAAACTAACCGAAAGTTGATTGGACGACTAACCATAACTAATTCAATCTATTAAAATTGATTATAACGTGTCGGAACCGGTTCAAATGACTAAAATAAGTTAAGACTCAGTGCAACTAACTTAAAGTTGATTAGACGGCTAACCAGGTTAAGTGAATACTTTTTTTGGCTGCATGAGAGTGATTTTTCAAGGCCACGACACGGTGTATGAAATTTTCGTTTCGCAAGAGAGGTAACGTATATGACCTCTCTCTCTCTCTCTCTCTCTCTCTCCATTTCTCTCTCCCTCTATCTCCCTCTCTCTCTCTCCCGCTTATGGAACCGGTAAAGAAATATTCACTTCTATTACGTATACTGTGCTACACGCGACTTTTGCATAATTATATTTAATGTTTCGTTGTTGCTAGTGCTGACTATATCGTTCGGTATAATGTTTCTTAAGGTGATAACATTATGATATTAGGGATTTTAATTCTTGGGTTATGATAATTAGAATATAAATATTCATTGGCATAACTACAATGTTTTAGAAGGTAGTAAACAATCAAATTCAAAATAGAGCAGTTCATAATCGTTATGCACCCCAAGTACTAAGTAATAAGTAAAACTAAAATACAAAAATAATTCACTGGCCTGAGAACAAAATGAGTTTAGTCAATTTCATTCTAATTAACTCCGCTTTTATTTCCTCTGTTCGTCTCTCCGCCAAACTGTAAAATCTTATTTTAGCATATTTGGAAATGGCATTCTCTATTATGTTTTATATACGAGTTTTAGTTTTCCAAAAATGTATGTTCGAATATATGATCCGCATCGTCAAGTACAAAATATTTTTTGTTTTATCACTTTTCCCTCGTTAGGTTGGTAACGAAGGCCTCAAATAATGCTTTTCTTTTAGCATTTTATTGCCATTCAAGCTGACAGCGTATCTGTACTTTTTTCAACGAAAATAGAAATTGAAATCAAGTCCGCAGAAGGACGCAGCAGAACACCTCTAAAGTGCTCAAATTGTCAACACAAAACGCCGTCAAACTCTAAGCACTAATAACATATTGATTTGAAATAACACGAATATCATCGTCGAACAATGCAATATACAGCGAAAAAAAAGCCGCGAGTAGCACAGTACACATGAGAGAAGTGAATACTTCTTTATCGAGTCTAAACTTATTTTACTTATTTGAGCCGGTTCCGATACGTTATAATCAATTTTAATAGATTTGGTTAGTTTTGGTTAGTCGTCCAATCAACTTTCGGTTAGTTTCACTTAGTATCAACTTATTTTACTTTTTTGAGACGGTTCGGATACGTTATAATCAATTTTAATAGATTTGGTTAGTTTTGGTTAGTCGTCGAATTTTCGGTTAGTTACACTTTGTATCAACTTATTTTACTTATTTGAGCCGATACGTTATAATCAATTTTTCATAAACAACTCTCATGAAACCAAAGAAGTATTTACTTCAAAAACAATACACAAAAGCAAAAAGCAACATTCGCGGCTACAAAACGAAAACAGTTCAAAACCAAAAGCCAAGTACGGTTCTGATCGACATCTGCTGACACGGAAACAACAGCACAGTATTTTAGTGCGCAGGACAAAACGGGATTATCTTTGCTTACGTTTTTCGATTTTGCGTCGATTTTAACATGCGCAGAAACCCGTTTCTTCGCCCATAGCTTGCCACTTTTGAATAGCGCAACAGACGGCTATTGCTTATGCACTTCTATAAATCAATGGTATTTTCACTTTCACACTCAATTTTGACAGGGCTTATCAAAACCACATATTTTTCGACATTTTCCGAGCATTCCTTAGAGAATATTTCACTTTTTGTTTTCATCAGAATTACGATATACGCGAAAAAGTAACTGCGATTTTTTCTATTTCTATTTATTTTAAATATACAGAGTCTCTGATATTTGTTTGTACATAAACACAAGTAATTTCCACTAAAGAAGCACTCGAAATATATATTTTTTGTTGCTATTTGATACACATGCTCCACTTCGTGAGTCCAGAATAATGAAGCAAAGCAAATTTAAAAACTTTCATAAAGCAGAACAATTTTGATATTCAGAAATTTTACAGAACAAGGTATAGCGAGTGCTGGAAATACTATATAATCAAATGTACTCATTCTGTATTGAAAATGTTCATTCCAGTCTTCCAGATGTGCAGTGCGGTTTTAGGAAGAACTTTAATACTGCAGTACTAACTTGATTGATGATGTCATTGAGCTTGTTACTATTCTTGTGGTGCTGAACTTTTCGAAAGCCTTTAATACCATTAACCACAAACTAACTGTTTCTAAGTTGAAATATTATGGTTATTGTGACGCTGCCTGTGGTTTAATTGCATCGTTCTTGGCCAATCGGCATCGGGATATATTTTCGTGTCATAAATATTCAGAGGAAGTCGAAATATTAACTATCGTTCCACAGAGTCTCTATTTTAGGCCTTAGTATTGTCTTTAGCTAAAGTGAGCTAAACTGAAGGATCTTTATCGATACCATAACCTTAAGTTAGCTCTTATCAA
>MU182855.1:251811-314545 GCA_016904865.1 Pissodes strobi
TTACATACCTGGTACAGCAGAAGATCTGCAGCAGAGAAGTGCAAGACTCAAAACGTATAGAAATGGCTTGATCAGCATTTTATATCCGGATGTTGTCAGTTAAAATAGACCTTAGGTCTTATAATTTCAATAGTCAGTTGGATACCAATGAACAACTGCAATATCTTCTCAATTTGTATTTGCGATATTTAGCTGATAATTATTTGTAAGAGTCCTTACTTATAAGTAGCCAATATTAAGCCCATGTTTATCAGTCAGATTAATAATCAATAGTCAGTGGATAGGTGCATACTACTCGATTTTTGTTCTAAATTACGATAAAAGTAAATAAAATAAATTGTTGTTGAATTCCATAAAATGAGATGCTAAACTCAATGAGCTTGTATAGCAGTTAATTAATATATCGAGCCAATAGTAGTACGCCACTGATGAAACAGATCGCAGGATAAACTAGTATTGTGAATTTTACATTCTGATTTAAACACAGCTGATTAGTGAGCATGCTGAATATAGGTTCTCTCTTTCTCTAGTGTTATAAACTAAAAAAGGACGAACATAATTTGGTTCTGCCTATTTTAATTCATAAACTTTGGTCTGTCATGTCCTGTGCATATGAGCACATGTGATCTTGTGTGGTCGTTTGGTTAGATTTTATTTTATGCAAAATAAACTAACGAAAATGGGATAAGGGAAAAAAATCGAGAAATTGAGAAAATTCGCAAAATTTGAAAATAACAGAGTGAAAATATTGAAATTTATATATTTTCACCAGTGAATTGATATTCAAGTGTGTATTGTCTATGTAAAGTGGTGCTGTAAATTTGTGTCAAAACTTGAACTTTGTGGGCTTTTTCGGCTTTCTTTCGATTTTAGATCGCGAGGCATCTGGATCTGCCTCCCGTTATGATATTAATAAATGTCGATATAATATTCTTCTGATACTTATTTTTCCTAAGATATCTATTACATTTCCGCTCGTTTCATGGCCATCGTTAATCAAGATAATTTTTGACATCTCGGTATTTATATAGATCATCGGTTACTAGATTAACATTTTCATGAAGACAACAAATCGAGAAAAGAATGCAAACGTGTGATTCACGAAACTAAGGACTAACGCAATCCAAGGATCAGGAATAAACTTTTGCAATACCCCAGTGGCTCCAGGAATTTCTGGTCGGTAGCAAAGACAGTAAGTAATAACTTTACAAAAACGTCTCTCCCACCCTTGACAGACGTATGGGGTGGCACGCCGCGCCGACTGCAGCTAAGAAAAAAGCAAAGTTCGCCGAAATGTTTTCATCGCACTCTACCTTAAACGTACCCAAGGCAAGGCTCTTCCCACCATAACCAACGTCAATCCTACCATGGCAGAAATTAAGTTTAATTACCGTGATATTCGTAAAATCCTCAAAAGGCATCAGGGCCGGATGGAATACCTACCAACGTGTTAAAGAACTGCGCCAACGAACTATTACCCATTTTCCAGTCTTCTCGGAAAGTCGCTCGAGTGCAACCTGTTCCAAAAAAAGGTAAGAAAACCACGCCCTCCAACTATCGCCCAATTGCCTTACTTCCAATAATCTCCAAAGTCATGGAACGTGTAATCAATCAGCAACTACTCAAGTACCTCGAGACCAACAGAATAATTAACGATAAGCAATACGGCTTTCGCAAAGAGAAATCGACAAGAGGTATTGGCATATGTCACTCATATATGGAGTAGGGCAATTGAGAACTACGGAGAATCTCGAGCGATTGCGTTGGATATATCGAAGGGATTCGACAGAGTTTGGCATGACGGATTGCTCAACAAACTGCCGTCCTTCGGACTACCAGCGTCTCTTTGAAGCTGGCTTGCCAGTTTCCTTAAAAACCGGTCTCTGCACGTTGCAGTTGATGAACACATCTGAGACACATTCACCATTAATGCAGGCGTGCCTCAGGGCGCAATACGTTCACCAACTCTGTTCCTCCTCCACATTAATGACCTGCTAACCGAAACCAATAATCCTGTTTAAAGTGTTGCAGATGGCAGTACTTTTGTCTCCCAATTTAGATCAAAAAAACCTTTACCAGCGACTGAGACTTATCACCGCAGACAGGAGCAGATTTCAATAATTAGTCAAGATCTGGAGAAAGTTCGACCTTGGGCCAACTGAAATTTGGTCCAGTTCAATGCAGCAAAAACCCAAGCACCCACGTTTACCAAGAAAGCCAATACGGCGGGCCCTGACATCATTATAGCAGGACCGACCATTCCTTCATCCTCGCCAATCGGACTACTGGGTGTCTCGGGCAACAGCAATATGTCCTGGCAAATTAGCCTCGCAGAAGCTTGGTGCGCTATTTGGCAATAAAATACTATATACACCGCAGCAGCTGATCTTGCTGTACAAAACACAAATAAGACCATGCTTAGAATATTACTCACATATCTGGATCAGTTTTAGATAGCCTAAGCACACCTTAAAGCTGCTGGATTCCATTCAGAAGAGAGCTGTGCATCTCGTCGGCGACCCAGGGTTGATCTGGATAGTTTGTAACACAGCAAACATGTGGCCGAGATATCCCTGTTTTACAGATATTTTCACGGCATATGTTCCCAGGATTTGGCCCGCCTCATACCGCCCCCAGCGACGCCTGTCAGTCAGTCACGACAGACGGCAAGAGCGCAGCGCACCCGTCCGTCGTACAACTGGAAACACCTAGAACATCGCTTTACCAGGACTCCCTTGTCTGGCGCACTGCATCACTGTGGAACTCACTCCCAGGATATCTGTTTCCCTCTAATTATAACCTACAGCTATTCAAAAACCGTGTCAATAAACATCTTCTCACACACCGCTCGTCAAGTGCCATAGGATCTCCATTTAGTGTGTGTGCCACTGCCATAAAGAAAGGCAATAAACTTTAACGATAGTTTTTATTTTTTTGTCATTGTCATTTTTTTCGAGGTGAGAACAAATTCCATACCTATTTTTTTTAAGTTATTTATAATTGCCTTCATTAAACAAAACTTGATAGTTGACATTTCCTAATAAGAAATATAGATATTTTATTGCTTCTATATAATATTTTAATAATTTTTTGTGATGTGTTACAAAATCATATATACAGGTTATAAGAATAATGAAAGCCAAAAAATGGGAAAAGCCACGATACAAAACTTACCTAAATATTCAAAGTATTGATAGAGGATAATTGAAATTCCTCTCATTCTCGGCTATTAAACTAAATATCAACAATTCCGGCATATCATAGCTTCATTACAACCACTACTTTAAAACATACATAATATAATTATTATCTATTATTAGACTAATTAATGTTTTTTTTCTCCCCCGACGCTTTAATTGATTTATTAGGCGTTTACTACCAGTATCGTAATGAAGGTCATTATGATACTAACGTTTTATTATTATCATGCAGAAAATTGCTAATTGACATCAAAAAGTAAATGAAGATAATTCCGAAATAAAACATTTATTAGTTTGAACAACCAAAACAATAATTGCATATGTCATCTCACCCACATATCTGTGGGTAAGATGGCATACTAAAATACGCATAAAAGCTATGGTCTACCATTAGCCAATCTGTCTACACCAGCACACTTGGTATGGGCCCATTTCGCGCATTTGACATCTGATCCGTTTTTCTTGAACACGCGATGTTTAGAACAGCTCATTGTAGAAGGTGCAAGCTGCATCATCGTACCCTGTCTCACAAAATAATTGTGCGCCATCCGAATCATCGCCTGTTTTCTTTCTCTTCATCAAAATCTTTTTCATCGCTTCGCCAGTAGGTGCTCTTAATGCGCAGAGTTGCGGATTGAATATTTCTCTCCTATTCTGTTGGTATTGCGTTTACTTTGGGTGGGAACTGGAAGAGGTGGTAAGTCGGCTACATGGGAAGTTGATAAGCGAAATATTTTCACAGTTGGTGAGTTAGACATTTTTTTATAACGATGGTTTTTCAGGTGCTGGGTCGGAAGATGCTTGAGTTATATTCGGATCGTGTGTTACCTAAGATATATCAGTAGTTGTTGGGGAAACACCCCAACAAGTGTGTTAACTTGTCATTTTTCACCGTATAGTTTGGTGATATCCCCCTGTATGTATGTAGTATGAATGAGCCATAATTGATCCACGAATATATTTATTTAACCCCGGGTACAACCCAATTTCTGCATTTAAAGCAGCATATTTCAGTTCTTCATTACCCCTTAGTCCAAACCTGGATGGTCGATTCCATTATATCAAGCTAAATGTCATTTCGTCACTTCTATCGTGTGTAATCGTTTTCAATTTAATATATCCGTGTCTCCGTCAGTGTTCAGTATACAGCAATGTGTCAAAGAAAGAGAGAAGATGTTTTCACCCTCTCAGATAAAACCGACGCGGAACTTTCCCTCGGTATTGTCCTTCCCGAGCTCGTGAGAAAATTCACATTTCAGTTCAGTTCAAGCGTTCACTTGAATAGCAGTAAAACGTGCTGTTCTCCCTCTGGCTAAAGGTCAAATTCCTTTGGGCCAATTTCTCTTCTTGTATGCACAGATATTTGTAGAATCTAGTGTACCTCAGTAACCTTTGTTCACACTTGGACAAATACCTCATTTGGGCAGTTTAACCCAATTCCTCAAAGCCAGAAAGATAGCGTCCCCTTTGGAAAATTGAACGTAAGATGGCGGATTGACATTCCTGGTCGAATAATTTTTGCAATTAAGGTGAAAGCGGGATTTTATGGTTTCCAAAAAACAAACAAAAGTTAAGTTGGAAAGTAACTAAGTAAAATCGCTCCCCTTTGAAGATACAGGTAAAGCAGTCAAAGTTCAAAGGTACGATATGTGAACGTGGCTAAGTTGGAGAAACTAAATGTATTAAATTAATTAAAGACAGAAAACTCAGTTTAAATCACAAAATCAAGAACTTTCAGTAGATATTCACTTTATAAATAACCTGTTTTGTAATATTAGTTGTATGTGTGAAAGAATGAATGCTTGAAATTAATATAGAAAATACTGTATATTTATATTTATCATAAACGCAATTTACACCTGCATTATTAAATTAAATCAAACCAAATACATGTTTCAGTTCATCCTATAGATATAATCTCACTACCCTATGGTAATACCGTTTATTAAAAGTGGTTAATTAATAACTAGGATACCACCCCCTCCTTTATGGTTTTAAGCAATAGTAACAATCAATTGTTTATCTCGACCAGTAGTCTTTCCTGGTACAAATAAATGTTAGGTATTGATCTTTTTCACTATCGTAGACTCCTTTCAACAAACTGATAACTTGGTAGTGAATGACCGTTTTTCCTGGATGTTTTGTAATCCAGCCGTTTAGTGTTTGTTTATAATGAGCGTTTAAATGCCCATAAATACTAGCATCGACTGGTTGCACTCTATGAGTATAATGTGTGGAACACAAACGAATATGAGTTCATTGGATATTGTATATTCCGTATTTTTGTGGCTTTTAATTTCATAATTCTATAGGTGCATTGTCCTGTTTCTTTTCTTTTTAGGGAAGAGTATTGCTGACGATAACATTACAAAAGTTCCTACAGCATTCATACAACACATCACTGTTAAATACTCTACGTTCTGCATTTGTCAAAATTCCGACTTGCTTTCTTTTTTCTTGTTTTTTCAAATTTTGGGCAGGAACAGTGGTTGGTCTGATTCATCCAGATTTCGTTCGGATCGCAATAAATGTTCTGTATTATTACTTTAGACAAAAGTTCAAAATATGTTCGAATTTGTCCTTTATTGCAAGAACTCGCATTCGCTGCTGACGTTGACCGAGATGTTTTAAGGGAAATGGAAGGATTTCTTTCCCTAAACCTCTCAACCAATCCCAGCGTGCCGTTTTGGTTTTATGCGAAAATCTATTAGACCCTCTTTTTGGCCTGGCTATTTCTTTAGTCACTTTTCTAACGGTTGTTGTCATGCCAAACCATCGGCTCTCGAAATTTTTAAGATGTTGATTAAATGTCCGTCTGTGTAACCTTTCTTCCACCCAGATACTTTAAAAGCATGCTGTCTAAGCATCGTAAATGGAACGTTTTACGTCTTAGATGCTAAAAGTCAGCACATTTTACATTCTTTGTCCTCGAACAATTAATATGGCCTGCTTCATATGATCCTTATCCCAGGATTACCAAGACGATTTTTATTCATAGCGTCCCATATTTGAAGAATGGATGAGATGGCCTACTATATCATTTCAGACTGACGTAGTAATGCCATCTCACTCATATTTACATCAGAAAATTTAATTTTAATTTTTGAAATTAATATAAGAAGCAGAGCTCAACATGTTAGCACTGGCTTAATAATAAACATTCACATCCAAATAAGTTCATTTGCATATCTTATGATTTTGAAATTTGACGATCTGAAAAGTTTATGAGAAAACTTCTAGAGACTTCTCCGCACATTTCAATTCCAAGCAACATCTTCTGTTGCTTCTATATGACAGTGTTTTTTTTTCGTTTTCACTGTTTCAAAGTAAATTTAGAAAATAATACAAATCAAGCGATTTTCTTATATATCTCTCCAAAGTATTCAGAATATTTGTAATTTATGAACGCGGCAAACGCCAGAATATTAATTCCCTAATTATCCACTTTAGTCTCTATTTAATCAATTACTTATTTCTTACGGAGAGATCCCAATACTTTCAATCAAATGTGTAGCACTTCGTATTGTCACGGCTTGCAACCATCTGCATGTTTTTGGACAACCATATACAACTAACTTGCGACGTCTACGTTATTTCCGCATGAATCATGGCATACCGGGAAGATTCCGGCCAGCTCTGTTAATTTCCCTATGTATAATAGAACGGCCAAGGCGAGAATAATGGAGAAGTTGCGCGGCCGCTTCCGGAATAATCCTGATATCTGTTCGATTGAATATAAAGAGCGCGTAAAACGCATGTTGCAGTTAGTTAATCATTGAGTGTTGAATTCTAAATATCTATTAGTTGTAAAGTTATAAGATTAGTTTAGCGTGTTTAATTGTGTACAGTGATAAGGAATAAAGAGAATATTATTATAAAGTAGTAAAAGTTGTGGTCTCGTCAGAACCCACGGGAAAAACGTATCAGTATGATATAAAATCAATGAAGGCTATTTTTGGTTAAGAATCATTGCCAATTTAAGGGTAATATAATATATACCTATCGTAAAAAAATGTCGTGGAGTCCACACGCGATAGAAGTGAAGCTTCTTCCTTAACAGGTATAGATAGATACAGCTAAATTATTAGAATGCCGTCTCCCCTTCCGTTCGTTCACACTGAGACATACGTAGATGCTACATAAGCAACGCTACGAATCCATTTTCCCCCCAGAAATTGTCGCCCCCTCAGCAAAGAAGTTTCACTTAAAAAATTGTACATGTATCTTAAATGAAATTAACCGCTTAATATTGCACTTTGAATTTAAAAAGTCTTTTAGTTTTGAGGCCAGGATTTTTAAATTTAAATTTGTAATCGATGGCCTTAACGATATGGGTTTTTGCCCGCCACTAATTAAATACAACATACTACCAGAGTATAACAGTTGGTTTGTTATACTCTGATACTACTGTGCTAAAACTAATAGAACTGACCGACATAGAAAAAGGTTATAGGGGGACTGACCGACCTTCCCAAAGGCCCACAATCCTGATATATGATATGATCTCATCATAGCTAATAGTTTTAAGATTTTTTCTTGATCCTTTAATATACTGTTAGATCATGTTTAAGGTTCGCCAGTAATATCGCCACCTCCTTAATATTATTTCTGAGATATCGTACCCTGTTCATTCAGACTATAGCTCTGGTTGGCCATAATTGTAAAAAATGTGCATTTTTATGTTGTATGATGTTTCCAAATAGAATGACAATATTTTTACTACGAAGTTGGTGCCTTATCATTTTCAAATTGACGTTTTCGAGAGTTCCCAGTATACAAAATTAAAATCGGCTGATACACATTTATGATATCGGATGACGTTGATAAATATTTTTATCTTGTAAATAGTTCTGTTTTTGTAGCGAATGCATCTTGTCTGATTTTTTTAAATCTATAAGTGGAAAATTTAACTATTTGACAGATAACGTATAGTAAATATATAATTATTCACAATAGAATCTATACTAAGTAATATATATGTGTCTATAATAAAACTACGACAAAGCATTACTACAATAAAAAAATAATATATGAGAAACACCGAATTCATTACTAAATGCTCAACGACGCGACCGACGTCGCGTTATCTCTTTTTTATTTACATTACAAATAATAAACTTAAAATTCAACATTTCACCATCCATGAAAAACCGAAGAAACTTTGCTGTTTCTCAATATTTCGTTTTTAATTTGCCCTAACACTATAAAAAAAACGTGTAAGTAAAAGACACTAAACTAAAAACGAACAGTAAATTACGAACAGTTGATCACACAAAGAATTGTAGGTATAAGGAATATTTATTTAAATTAAAATATCGTAACTAAGCAACATTACTTCTTAAATCTCCAAAGCAAAAGTTATTATCCCAAACCAAAACAAGTAATAATATTAATAGTTTTTATTAATGACATAGGAAACGTAATTCGTTTTTGTTCAGGACACATTTTATATGTTTTCCGAAAGTTTTTGTATTGCATGCAAGAACTCGCATTGAAAACTGCAACTCAAATTATAGTTAGTTAACTTTGGATAATTGAATACAATCAAAAAAATTATTTCCGAGAAATATGAGTATAATGACACAATGGTTACAAGGGTTTACTAAATTATAGATTTAGGGCCACTATTTGGAACTTTGATTAGTTACTGCTAAATTAATCAGTGTTTTGATTATCACGCATCTCTTAGTGTTATGTTGACATTGACACACTGATTAATTTGGCGAGATTTTAAAGTGCCTAATCGTAATTCAAAGCTTAGACAAATTCGAGTAAAAAATAACGCGCTGCAAAACCCGGATTTAAGGGCCACGCCGCACGTACATTTGAATCAGCAATCTAGCGGGATAATATTTATATTGCATAACATGTGTTAAAAGTACTAGTTTTTAAACGAGGAGGATATAATACGAGACGTTAACCGAGTGCGCAGATTCTCTCTCTGAGGTTGAAAAAGTACTTCCACATGAGTAATGTACCCTATTGAAGTGAAAAAAAAAACTTCTTTAAGCGCGCTGGACCTATATAGTTAAGGTATTACAAAATGTGTGATACGTCGAACGGTAACGAAAGTAGAGAGGGAGATCGGCGGAAAAAATTTTAGTATCGACGCATCCACAAACAAATCAAGAATAGGATACCCACGTCTCTTTTACGTCATCCGCGCCGAACTTGTCTATCTTTCCTTGACAAGAATCGTTCCTTGAAGTGGCCAGGATTTCATGTATAGATTCGTGTCAGCGAATTTGCATAAAATAAAAATATTATTCTATTTTGTGCGGATGAAATCTCACTTCTCCTGTGTGGCCCACAAGGACACTAATTTTTGAAGTGAAACTTCTTTAGAGTAAGCAGTAAGCTGATGAACATATTACATAAGTTACAAAATGTGTCAACGGTAATGAAAGCGAACGGTAATGAAAGCAAAGAGCGAATTTTACACACTTTAACAATAATTAAATTAATTAATACTTTAAACCGTATAGAAGTATCAAAAAAAAAACATGTACACCTTCGCTATCTCTTGTTAAAATAAATCATATTTATTCGTCAATATTTCGGAAATAGGTGAAGCGCGAACTACGTATCTTATGAAAAAAGAACCACTTGTGGCTAGCGATTTTCCCAAAAAATCATTTTATCTCTCTACTGTATGTAGTATGAATAATAATAGTAATAATAATAATAGTAATATTCTATATAAGTGGTAATCAATACACAATACTTAAGCAATATTCACTTATCTTTGGTATCATGCATTATCGTTTATTGCTTACTCACAGGACATCTGGCCTAACAACAAAACCCTTCTATACTTGATGACAGAAAAACAACTCGAATTCACTTGGGTAAATTATAAAAATCTCTTAAAATCTATGCCACATTTTTGATTATAATAACGAATCAAACAGATTCTATAAATGTTCGTAAAATTTGCCTATTATCAATAGTCATCAAGAAACTATTAAAACCTATATTAGTATCATATTTTCAATCGAAAAATCTTATAGAAGAACTACATAAAATCGCTTTAATTTAATTTAAGAGTATTAAAAATGCTGTGCATAATTTCCTGAACCAAGTTTAACCAAGAGTCGTGTTACAATAGCCCGGCCCCTGTAGTGGGGTCGTTTGAGCGCCACCCGTTCTAGCCAACTAAACGGAAAAAGCTCTGCTGGAGTTGTGCAGGGTGGCTAGGTCAGCTCATAAAATCGGCCGGTACTTAATTTCGAACCAACAAGAAAACGAGAATATGGGCGAGCTTAATAAATCGATAATTTATCCATTAACTTAACTTATCAAAAAAAACACAATCTAACAATTTAAGGAACAATATATTGGCTATTGTTCTTTTTTTGAAAACACAGCAACAATCTATCGGGAGAAAAAGGTTAAACGGAAATGTGTTTAGTTAAAGTCCACAGGATGTTAAATGACTATTAAAGCAATTGATAAAATAAACAGAGTACAATATGGAGATTGTACGGAGACCAATTCTGCTGTTAATACTCGGTTCTGTATGCCTTACGACTAAATGCACTAAATACTGCCTACCAAAGTGATCACTTGCCGTTAACTAATTACAACTACGCATGCGTGCGCCAATAGCTGCACTGATTTTGAATGTAGCTAAGATAATATGCCACAATGAACGGACACAATCATTAAATAAAGAGACTCGATAAGTTAATAAAAGAACAAAACTAGAATAAAACTATCGAAAGCGTGGCCGTCGCTTGATTCATATTATAAAGATGTAAAATTCAGAGCGGTTATATCACTCGATTAATGAATGAAAAGAATAAGATTATTGTGCCAACGCTTGACTTTTATTAAAAAGAGAGAAAATTCAGAGCGGTTATGTTACTTGATAAATGAATGAAAGGAATACAATTATAGAAACGGTTTCAAAGCTCGACTTCAATGTTTGATTAATATTAAAGAGAAAGAAAATTCAGAGCGATTAATGATAATAAATGAGTAAATAAACTTAAGCTTCTGTACGATACTACAAATCCGGTCGTCTAACTCTGGTGGAGGCGCCGGGCACCGATAGATACCTCAGGCACTGCCTCTCGATGGGCCCGAGGGGAAGATCTAGACGAGATCTCGATTGCTCGGTGTCGAGATTGGCTGATAAGCGCTGCGGGCAAGGCCTGCTTCCCACCCACTAGGAAAGGGGTGATTCTAGCTGCCGGTAAAGGTAGCCGCCTGCTGGTATGCGCGGTGGACCTCCAGGAAAAAGGTTGTAACCCTCCGGAAAAAGGTGGTGGCCCTTCGGAAAAAGCCCTGAAATAACCCAGTGCGCATTAGACGAACCCCCGTACTTTAATAAAAACCATAGCCCCCCCTCGCATGAATATATTTTCTTTATAAAACAAATTCCCCAAAAAAAAATTATCCATGAATTTTCAATGACCATCGGCAAATAAAAGATACTAAGGTTCAGACAACTTTCAATTCGGATTAGATAAAATGGAGTAGATAAGAATGTGGGACGCAACAGCAAATGGCGGTATATGCACAAAAAAAAAGGTAACACAGATAAGCAATTAAATAATTAATTTAGGCAAAACGGTAGCAATAATTACCTCGATCGTGTGTGTGAGGGCTAACAATGACAGATTCGACGGTCTTGGTCTTATATGACGGACGTGGAAAGCCGTTAGAAATAATGGGAAAAAAAAACGTTAGCATCATGGCATCCACGCGCTTCACAGGCAATAGAAAAAGATTAATCCAGAGAAAATGCTTACCTAATACAGCAGTATTCAGATCCCGATTAATCGGTCGTGTCAAGACACAAACAGAAAATCAACACAATATATCCCCAAAGAAAGGGTAGAATTGAATCACAATAAAATGTTGAGTCTCTACGACTGCATTGTCAGTAAACCTTCTCTTCGCCTTGAAAGGCACCTTCAGAAGAACTCTCGATTGTCAAATTGCCTTTCTCATTCCCGAGATCAGACGCTACGTCAAATCAGCTAGTAGTGATGGGCGGAAACATGCCGAGTAGTTCGATACAAGGAATAATTCTAAGATACTAAACAACTTAGTTCTCGTTTATGGTTGTAAAACGACTGCAGATGCCACAATTAATTCACCGAAATTGAATGATTTAACAAATACCAGAGAATAACGATAACCTTTTAAAAATTTAAATCGACAGCTGGCGTTTACAAGAAATGGTACATTCCTATTACCCAGTCGAATGTTACAAAAACCACGGCCCGCCATGTGAATATATTAAGAAGCAGAGGTCCCAAAACTATCTAACGATCTCCGGAATGATCGGCCGGCAATTGGCGTTTGGGCAACCCAGGGGTTCCCACAAGGTTATGGAGTATTCACACGGTCAGTAAAAGAAAATGGATCGACGAATCTACTGCAGCGTATTTGTGGGTTTATTAACAGAATTCTTAAAAATATGGAACGGTCTGCGGGCTGTTCTACGATGATGTAATATAAATCAAGCCAAACTATTACAATAACAATGTGCCTCGCTTATCAACTAAAATAAACACAGTCACAACGTGTTATAAATGCTAATACAAATATATCGTTAACCTATACCTAAAATATAGTTAATTTTACATTAAGAAAAGTGGCAATTTCAATCGAATTGTTAGCAAATCGAATCATTAAATTCAGAATTAATAAACCGATGAGTGCAAAATACAACATATTTTTTCCCTAAATGCGGCATATAAATGAAATTTTAAAAATATCTGACATTGGCAAAATCGAACTGTTACACCTATCATCGCTAAAAATTTCTGTCGGTGTTCTGTGACCTGGCAAAGGCTTTTGATTGTGCCAGTCACGAAGCTTTGCCGAACAAGCCATAATTTTAAAGTTTTCGTTGAAACAATGCTTTAAATACTATCTTAAGGGAAAACGAGACAAAACATACAATTAAACACTTATAAACTGTGCTGTATCAGAACCCACTCAATTTTGTTGGCTGTACACAAACAAAATCAAAAGGACTTTAAATCCGAAATATATAGTTTTACGTATTTAAAAATTCCCCTAACAATATAAATTGTATACCTAGATATTCAACGAAATGTTAAGTACAAGTTTCACGCACTTAAAAGCACATGAATAGTTCCGATTTCAGAAAAATGTATGAAAATAGCACTAATTACGGATTACCACAGCCATCATACGGTAACACCGCAAATAAAACTTATCGTTTGTTTTAATTGCGCTGTTCCGGCTCTATAAGGAAAATACAATAGACTCTTGAGTCGGCAAATTATGCGGCGAGTATATGCATGATTTTAAATATGTATATAAAAGCAAGTTGTCTATATTTTATAATGTATCTAATCCATAATATGTACATATGTATGTATTTAGAGATATGGTTAGCAATAATGCACGCAATTTAAAACGTACTTATTTACTTGTTCCCATTTCGAGAATTTCTATTTTTAGGCGTGGTTCTCGTCGCGGAGTTGCTGAACCGGATTTGGGCCGGACGCTTTAAATAATTATTTTTCTAGTATATCTGAGAGTTTGGGTTAGTAATATTGATTCAATGCATTAATCTTCAACATGTAGCTTGCAATGGACCATTCGTTCTTTTCTTACCCAAACTCCGGCCAGCTTCGGAAAGCAAATCTGTGGCTAGGGAATCATCGGTCTTCAGAATCTAATGGAAATCTGGGCCAGCATTATTGTGTCTGCCTGCGTGCACATTGAATGCTTTTCTCTTTGTTATTAATGATTCTTGGCGTAGAGGCAAAGCAACAGGGCTGATTTAAGTCCTCACCCTTATAAAGTAGAGTTACCATTGCCCCCCCTCCCCCCTCTTGCTTGAAGGGGGCAATAGTTATTCTACTTTATAAGGATGGGGATTTAAATCTGCCCTATTCCTTTCGTCCAATATCAGTTTGATCTACGCTCTCCAAGGTGCTTGAGAGGCTTCCTAAGGGCAGAATTTTCTTCTTTTTGCATGAGCACAATTTATTAGCTGTAAATCAGTTTGGATTTTAGGATGGGGACACATGATGCCACTTTTAGGTTTCTGGAGGGTGTGTATCTGTCCAAAATTCTGGAGAGGCTGCGGTACTCTCCGATCTGTCCAAGGCTTTTGATTGCGTAGATCATGGAATATTGTTGTCAAGGCTAAATAGATATGGCTTTAGAGGCGTAGCTTTACAGTGGGTAGAATCCTACCTATCGGCTTTTTACTCTGTAAAAACAACGACTCAGAAAGTCGTTGTTTCTAGGTCGTCTTAAAAAATCGTTGCCCTCGGATGTGGTGTGCTACAAGATTCTGTGTTGGGGCCTATTTTATGTTTGCTCTATGTTAACGATCTAAGCTCCCCGCGACTGCAACTAAGTGGTTTAGTTCACATATGACACCACCATCTTGTGGCACCACAAAGGTCAAGGTAATGTTAAATATTTTATTGTTGAGGACCTTCACGGGACCAGAGGGTAATGTGCGTAGTTCTGATGAACTGAATTCAGTTAGTTCAAATGCACCACCTGCCCTGGACATTGACGTTTGTAACAGCATTGAGGATGAAGATATACAATCGATATCGACAAAAGTGCTAAGATAACAATTGGCAAATGAACATGACTTTCAAAATAATAAACCACCTCAAAATGAACAAGCCAAATAGGAAGTATAGAAGAAGCGAGGATTCAGACAAAATAAAACCTCAAATGTTCGCCGTCAAATAAATGACGGCGACATAAAAAGGAAAGGCAGGCCTGAACCGCTGAAAGGAACCAACGAGAACATGGATCTACTGTAAATAGCTTCAAGGATGTCATTTGTATTCATCTCAGGCTTCGCTTCTGATATGAAGGGTGACGATACTTCAAAATTCCTAAAGTATAACAACTTGGACAAAGGATGCGACTGTGTGGAAATTCAAACAAAGCGAAATAAGTATCGTTCTTCATTTCGTCTTGCCGTACCATATAGTGAGCAGGAGCACTACCTGTGCTCTACA
This sequence comes from Pissodes strobi, assembly GCA_016904865.1. Classification (NCBI taxonomy): domain Eukaryota; kingdom Metazoa; phylum Arthropoda; class Insecta; order Coleoptera; family Curculionidae; genus Pissodes; species Pissodes strobi. Next base: position 266,993 of record MU182855.1, read on the forward strand.
CTGTGGCCACAAGAAATTATAATTAACCTTTTTTATGAATCTCCAGCGCCAGACAGTGGCAACAATGCCACGAAGGAAAACATAACCTCGTTAATACCTGAAGAATCAAGATGTGTAACACAGGACTCGGTTGATCAGTTTATTCCAAATAGTAGATTTAAAATTGTGCATGCAAATATAAAGAGTGTATGTAATAAGACTTTAGAACGCGAGGTGATCTTCACTGAAAATCAGATTAACTGTGTTTGTCTCAATGAACACTGGCTTTCAGGTGATGAATTTTTAGCAACTTCTTAAGAGGGATACAATGCCGCTGCTGGTTTCTGTAGGTCTGTGAAGGGCCATGGTGGTGTTGCAATTTATGTACAAAGCCATCAAACTTTTTGCGATCTTAACATATCTGATTTCTCAGAGGAGCTGCATTGTGAGGTGGCAGGTGTGTTCATTGTGGAGCCGGACACTCAGATTGTCACTGGGTACAGGTCACCAAGTGGCGATTTTGAAAGGTTTCTTGGGATTTTGTCTACTTGCCTTGACAAGGTAAATTTGTCTAGGATAATTGTTCTTACGGGAGATTTTAATATTCATTTTTCTGGAAGCGATCATCGAGCAATTGATCTTTGCAACCTTTTGCAGTTCTATGGTTTGTTCAAGACTACTGAATTTGCCACCAGATTGAATGTATGTCTTGAGAACATCTCCACAAATCTCGATCATAGTAAATTTATATCTGAACCGTTTAATTTACGTCATCTGTCCGATCATTGTGGTATACAATTTGACATCGGCAAGATTAAGTGTAAGAGCAGTGCTCGCATAAATTATCGACCTATAACCGCAAGGTCTTTTTTTGCTATATAATATCGTCGAGGCCGTTGACTGGGCATTCATTGCGGACAATGAGATCGGCGTGGGGGACAAGTTGAATATCCTTGTTGATACAATAACTTGCGCGGCTGAGTCTTCCTTTCCGGTTAAGTCCAGAATGGTCACTACCCAGGAGGCTGGAGCTGTCTCCATTGACTGGTTCGATGCCGGGCTCAGGGAGATGCGGGAAAGACTGCATATGCTGACCCTTATTGGTAGGGAAAATCCTATATTGGTGCCTTTAAGAATGATAAAATAATACAGGAAATATTACAAAATCGAAATTTCCATAGCAAAAAATAGAGCATATGACCAACACATTCAAACATCAGATTGTCCACAATCTACCATGTGGAACCTAATTAAAAAAATGGAAAAACACAACTTAAATCATCTGACATACTTAATGCTCAGACTTTCAATAATTTTTTTGTAAATATCGCAACAACCGAAAAACATTGTAGTGATTACCTAACTGGCAATTTTTGCGCAGAGCCTTTTTCTTTTCAATCCACAACTAATGATATTGTTAGAAAAAAAATATGTCAGTTAAAAAACAGCAAGAGTAAGGATTGTTATGAGATTAATACAAAAACTCTCAAAACCTTAAGGAACCTCCTAATATCTCCATTCACTGGACTAATTAATCAGTGCATAGCTAGTGCTGTCTTTCCGGCATCCCTGAAGGTTGCCTAGATCATTCCTATCTTCAAGAGCAAGGGCTCACTTGACGACTGTAACAACTACCGACCGATATAACTTCCTCCTATTTTTTCGAAGATATTCGAGTCCCTTCTGAAGGACCAAATAAATAATTATTTCGAAGGTCACAATTTGTTCCTTCAGGGCCAATATGGTTTTCGCAATAAAAGGTCTACTACTCTTGCAATCGACAACCTTACCGAGGATGTATCTAACGGTTTGGAAAGGGGCCTCGACACTATGCTTCCTTCTGTGACCTAACCAAGGCGTTCGACTGTGTATCGCACAACATTCTGTTACAAAAGTTGTCTTTTTATAATTTCCACCCTGAATTCATCCTCTTATTGAAATCATATCTGTCAGACTGTATTCAATTTGTTTCTCATAATGGCAACAAATTGAACAGACAATTAATAACACACGGAGTACCCCAGGGATCTGTATTAGGTCCGACTTTATTTTTAATCTACATTAATGATCTTGCTAACTCACAAAATAACCTGATTCTTTTCGCTGATGACACCACCCATCTTATAAATTACCATCCTTCTGAGCCCATACAAAATATTGTTCATGATAAACCCTCCAACATAGAAGATTGGTTTTTGTCTAATAAGCTGAGCCTTAATGATACAAAGACCCAGAACATGAATTCTCGTTGAAATATTTGTACCCGGCTGTGCGTGTTGATGCTGCAGTGAAGTTTCTCGGTGTCTTTTTGTATTCTGGATTGACTTGGGGCGAGCATGTCGCCGAGCTCTGTGCTAAACTGCCAAAATAATCTATTTGATCAGTAATCTTGATAAGAGTCTATCGCCTGAGGTGCTAGTGTCGGCTTACCAACGCTACTTTGGCTCTAACATGCTGTATGCTTTTCTTAATTGGATTGGGGCCACGCGGCTCAAGCAATAAAAACATTTAAGCTGCAGCGTAGATGTATCCGAGCCATGGTGGGGTTGGGTTGTCGTGAGTGCTATCGCCATTGCTTCAGAGAGCTTGGAATATTGACTTTTCCTTCGGCTTTTATTCTCCGGTGTCTAACTTACATTCAACGAGAAACAACAACAACATCATCACAATTGTAGTTGTCTGGGTCTTTTTATTGACGGCTATCTAAAATTTGAGATCCGTATTCTGAGCCTTGCAACTAGGCTCTCCTCAGTATCTTCTGGATGCTTTGTAGTTAGGGTCGCTTGTCGAAGTTCTTGAATATTTTCCGTCAAGTTACTAACCCCGGTAATGCGCTCAATCTGGTGGGTTGTTGCCTCATTCATCCGGCTTCTGGATTCACTCCGGATCATGATTCTGTACCTGTGTGTTTTTCATATTGTATTATGTATAGTTACGGTAATGGGCAGGTGTGTTGATAGCTGATAACCTGAGATATTGTTAGATGCCATTACTTATCACTTATGAAAGTGTCAGAGTTTGGTTGCAGTTCAGGTGTACTTATACGTACCGCTTCCTGCTCTATTCGTAAATTATTTCAATTATAGGTACACCCCACGCAAACCAAATAATCCCGAGTCGGCCCGAACGAGTTTCGTTATTTACCCTTGTCTATTAGGTCTAGCGAAATGCTTCCAAGAGGCCTCGTGGCCCAGAATCGTACTACTGGATTCTGGGTTTGCGATATGGCATCCCGCGTTTGATTCCCGTCAGTGGCAAGAGACTTTTTTAAAGGTTATGTTTGTTTCTTTTTATAAATTTGGGTTAGTTTTGTTTGGTTGCGCCGAGGCGAGCGAAGCGAGCGGAGGGCCATGCGTGAAGTTAAGATTGACTTCGAAATTCGTTTGGGCCGACTCGGGATCATTTGTTTTGTGTGGGGTTTAGCTGCTAGTAATTATTTCATGTCGGTTGCTTGGCGTTTAGCGATGATGCTTGGGACAGCAAACGAGTACCAATGTGAAAAGTGACAAGGCATTTTCTTGTAGAAAGGAGTATTCGGGGGGAGACCGGGCCTCTCCCGGTTTGTGTGCTGACATTACTTTAGTTTGAAAGTTTCAAGTTCCATTTATATTATCCAGCATTATTATAATTTATGTGTATTAACTAGTAAGTTTTAACTTACACATTTTTGGGTTTTCTCTCCACTATCGTTTTGACTTGGTTATATAGAGCCTCTTCGGCTCTGGCTCCAGGATGTAAACAGCACAAGTGCTAGTTTAGTGACCCTAACAAAATACCTAGATATCTTGAAAACAAACCTTCAACATTTCAAGGATCAAATCTGTCCCCGTCATCAAGAATGAAAAAAATCTAAAAATTAAAATAACAGTAAAAAGCTATCGCAAAAATTTGTCGAAGAGGCTCTATATAACCAAGTCAAAACGATAGTGAAGAGAAAACCCAAAAATTTGTAAGTTAAAACATGAATCCTCCACAACAATATAGAACATATCTTTAACTAGTAAGTGTTACATTCATAATGCTAATAACATGGGTGCTTATGAATCAAAAACCCTTAATATATAATTCGACACTGGCAGTGATTACTGTAGGACATAATATACTTATGATACTCTAACGTAATAAGCAAGGTCACAATCTAAGGAACTTAAACAATGTATAAATAAGAATTACTTTCCAGTATATGTACGTCAACATACCTACCCTACTTTTTTAAAAATATTGTTTAAAAGCTAAATAGTCAGGTAAAATATTATTATTCCTTCCAGACTTGTTTACATTTAAAAATAATTTAAGTTGTTCCTACCCTAGTCAATAAAAAAAATTAATAAAAACCCTACACTGAAAAATACTCTGCAAAGCAGGCACTATTGTATCTGCTTTAATCCTCGATATATGGGATTTTCTTTAGGATCAAACGAAAAATGTAATAAGTATCAATTTTCTTAATGTTCAGAGCACCAATACACAACTAGCATAGGTTTTAAAACATCCATAAATATCACTAAAGAGCTAAAAACACAACGAAAACATAGAAGATGCAATGACACCAATGGCGAAACGAACGCCGGTCGTCTCGCAGCAACGTCATAGCGACCACGGTGTGGGTGAGGGGACCGTGGGGCACGGAGCGATAGTAAGTGAACATATAGGCTCTTATGGGAAGTAACCATCTTTCTGAATTTATTATTCTTGACCAGAAAGAGCTTCATAAGATTCACCGCTTTTTGGGTATATTCCATGTTGCTCTTTTAATATTTTGTTACAGCTCTGAGATCTGTGTTCGGGTTGCCGTCTAATCCTGTCAATACAAATGCGGTAGGTTTAGTTCCTGACTCTACATAGGTATGATATTCAGTTTCTTTTGTGTCAAGGATTTATTTTAGTGTTTGTCAGTCGCTGGCACATTCGCAGTACATTATATCTAGCCGAATTGATAACTAACTGAAAGGTTTGATATTGAAGCTTACTCAAATACTCAGTTAGAGTCTTGTGGTTTTCGGATTTGCCTTTGATGACGATCGAGGGCACTTTGTTCTTGAAGTCTATCGAAAATTTGGATTTAGGGCTCTTCTTCGTAAGTGTTTTATCCTCTATTGCTTTGTTTTTAATTGTTTTTCATGTATTGGCTAAAAGGATACCGTGCTTGTATACTAGGGTATACTGGGATTAGCAATAGTTCCTTCCTTCTATTGGTGAAATCGTGAAATCCAATCACTATTTTAACGGAATTTTTGAAAGACAGGGTTTTAAAAGGCGTCTTAAAACCGTCTATATGCATAACTTTCGTACGCGTTTTTTGTGGTGCGTCTGTTCATATTACTTGTGTGCGCTTGGGTAGTCACAAAAATGTTTAAGACACTTTTTGCATCTTATTTGTTGCAATTTGAGCGGTAGATCTTGCTGTTTTGTAGGTTTTCTAATTCGTCTGAGATCATGAACTTTATGCAGGTGTTCCATAGTTTTCTTTAAGTACAGCCCTTTCGAGTCTGGTTCAATTCCTATTTACTTTAGGTATGTGATATATGTGTTTTACAACGCACACTTTCCATAATATATTAACAATTTTGTCTTGGCGTATTTGGATTTTGATGTCTTTGTATTTTGATCATTGGATATGAAAATAGTTGGTGTCTGTACTCAGTTAACAAAAACACAGAACAGTTATGTAAATACCATTTTTTTACTCCTAAACTTTAATTGATTTGTATATTGACATTTACTACCAGTATAGCAATGAAGTGCATTACGATACTGACGTTCCATTACTAAATTGGATTTAACCAATCAAAATTCAACATCACAGTGTTGGGGTTTGGAACCTTCGGCCAGAGTCTATAGATATTCTAAACTGTGCTTCGGCAAAATGCCCTAAAACGGAGTTTTATCCACAATACCGAAATAGAATTATTGCACTCGACGCACGTTTCGCTAACCATGTTAGCATCATCAGGGGATGATAAACTGCCAGTTTTAATTATCTCCTGATGGTGCTAACATGGTTAGCGAAACGCGCGTCGAGTGCAATAATTCTGTTTCGGTATTGTGGATAAAACTCGGTTTTTATCACAGTGATATTCGGTCAATATCAAAGACAGCCATGATTTTGACAGATTTAAAATGTATCAATTTTGACAGTTCATAGTCACTTTACTCAGTAAATTTTAAAAATTAAAGATTATTTTTCATTATTATAAGGGGTCATAGAAAAAATAGTATATGTAACTCACATTTAATGGCTTAAGACCCTCACATTGGTTACGGGACTCGCCTACGACTCGTATCGTAACTCACATGCTCGTGTCTTAGCTCATTGCAGTATATGTAGTGTGTCTACTTAAGTTGGGGATACATAGAAAACTCTTGTTATAGTCAAAAGCGGTCTTAACGTGCGGGTCCAAAGGTCACATTTTTCATTAAATGTCATTCCTTTGACAGATTTTACATGCAAAATCTGCCACGAATGAAGTTTTTACTGAAAATTGTGACCTTTGGACCCGCACGACAAGATCGGTTTTGACTATATTATTAATTTTACAGATCAAAGTTATTATTTATAAAAACTTCTGCTTCATGAAAAAACACTATAGGAAACGCGAAATTTGCGGCATCAAGAAAAAATGTGAAATCATAATTGTGTTTAATTAAAATAATTCGGAATCAGAATTTATAAAATGGCAGGGATTATAGAAACACGGACAGGAAAGGTGTTTAGAGCTTTTCATTAGATGTTTAGTTACTGAGAAATGTAGGGCTAAAAATGCCAGGAAACCATACAAAAATGCATTTTAGCCCTACATTTCTCAGTGGCTAAACCTCTAATGGAAAAAGTTTTAAAAACTTTCCTGTTCGTGTTTTTAATCTCTTAAATTCTGCTGTATTGCTGTATCATAAATGCTGATTTCGAAATATTTAAGCTTATGATGCCACATTTTCATATTTTTCAAATACCTTTTTTTATGACAGTGACACACACATTAAAGGGAGATCTTATGGCAATCGACGAGCGGCGTGTGTGCGAAGATGTTGATTGACATGGTTCTTGAATAGCCGTAAGTTGTAATTTGGGGGAAACAGCTGTCCTGGGAGTGAGTTCCATGCACAGCGATGCAGTGCGCTAGACAAAGGAATCCTTGTAAAGCAATGTTCTAGGTGTTTCCAGTGGTACAACGAACGGGTGCGCTCTTGCCGCCTGGTGACTGTCTGACATGCGTTGCTTGGAGCGCCATGAGGCGGGAATAGCTACCCTGGAAATATCTGTAAGACAGAGATATCTCGGCCACATGTCTGCGGTGTTGGAGACTATCCAGATCCCGGGTCCACTCCGAGTCGCCGACAAGACGCACAGCTCTCTTCTGAAGAGAATCCAGCAGCTTTAGGGTGTGCTTTGGGTGCGGCACCCCAGATGTGTAAGCAATATTTTAAGCGCGGTATTATTTGCGCTTTGTAGAGCAAGAGCAGCTGCTGCGGTGTATACAGTTTTTTGTTGATAAAGCGCACCAAAGTTCTGCGAGACTGATTTTGCGATGTTAGCAACGTGGTCATGCCACGACATATTGCTGTTGATCGAGACACCTAGTAGTCTGATTGACCAGGATGAAGGAAAGATCGATCCTGCCATAATGATGTCAAGGCCCGCCGTATTGGCTTTCTTGTTAGACGTGGCTGCTTGAGTTTTTGCTGCATTGAACTGGACCAAATTTCTGTCATTCGCAAGCTCGAACTTTCTCCAGATCTTGATTAATTGTTATAATCTGCTCCTGTCTGCGATGATAAGTCTCAGTCGCTGGTAAAGGGTTTTCTGATCTAAATTGGGAGACAAGGGTACTGTCATCTGCAAAACTGTAATCAGGATTATTGGTTTCGGTCAGCAGGCCATTAATATAGCTGAGGAGCAGAGTTGGTGAAACTATTGTGTCCTGAGGCACGCCCGCGTTAATGGTGTTTGTGTCTGAGATGTGTCCATCAACTGCAACGTGCAGAGATCGGTTCTTAAGGAAACTGGTAAGCTACCTTCAGAGAGAGGCTGACAGTTCGAAGGACGGCAGATTGTTGAGCAATCCGTCACGCCAAACTCTGTCGAATGCCTTCGAAATATCCAACGCAATCGCTCGAGATTCTCTGTAGTTCTCAATTGCATATATGAGTGACACAGGCCAATATATATCCTGTTGATCTCTCTTTGAGAAAGCCGTATTGGTTATCGCTAATTAATCTGTTGGTTTCGAGGTACTTGAGTAGTTGCTGATTGACTACACGTTACATGGCTTAGGAGATTAATGAAAGCAAGGCAATTGGGCGATAGTTTGAGAACGTGATTTTCTTGCCTTTTTTGGAACAGGTTGCACTCGAGCGACTTTCCAAGATGATGGGCAAATCCCTTTTCGGCAGGACAGAGAAAAAAATCTGGAAAAAATGGGTGTTAGTTCGTTGGCGCAGTTCTTGAACACGATGGCAGGTATTCCGTCCGGTCCTGATGCCTTTTGCTTATCTAGTTCTTTGAGGATTTTACGAATATCACGGTGATGAAACTTAACTTCTGCCATGGTAGTGTCGATATTCGATATGGTGGGGAGAGCCTTGCCTTGGGGGATGTTTAAGGTAGAGTGCGATTAAAACATTTTGGCGGGCATGTTCGCTTTTCCTTGGCTGTAGTCGCCGTGATGCCGCGTTCATCTGTCAAAGATGGGAGAGACGTTTTTGTAAAGTTATTACTTACTGCCTTTGCTACCGACCAGAAACTTCTGGAGCCACCTGTATATGTAACCTCAAATTTAGCATTTCCTATGGTAGTTTTCCATCATATAGAACTTTTTATAAATAATAAGTTTATACGTAAAATTAATAATCAAAAAGTTTTCCAACTTAACTAAACTATGCAATTTATCCATGATAAATGAATATACATCGCAGATGGAATATTTGTTAATAAATAATTTCGCTATAAAACTTTAAAACTGATCCTTTCTTGAGTCAGGCTCTAGAGGGTAGCTGCTAATAAGGCTCTGTTAGGGCGAAATGGGCAACCTATCAATTAATAAAAATATGATAAAACCTTTTATTATCAAAGTTAAGTTTGTCTTTATATTATGTTTTTCAAGCAGAAGTAACAGAACAAAGTTCTACCAAAGACAATTCTATTACGATAAGAAGGCTCATGCTTATGGACACGGGTGAAACGGCTTAGAGACATCAATGCGCTCACAATATTTTACTTCGCGGCGGTAACCCTCGGACGATTCGAGCGTCGGTAGGCACGCGCTAGAGCTGCCGCGTTGGTTTTTGTTTTTCTTCCAGCGCGAATTGGCAACAGCGAGTTCACCGCAGGCGCATTTCAAGCGACCTTCTGTCGATGAAAATGGGGCCAGACTCTGAAAAGCCTGGCCCCATTTTGGGGATCAAATATTTAACGTGTGGTGGGTTTTCTTATCGTAGTAGAATTTTCTTTGGTTCTACCAAACCTAGATAACAATCCTCTGCTATGTATATTTCTTTAAACAACTATTCTTGATCCTTCTTGTGTAGGCAAATATAATTTTGGAATATATAATCAAAATTCATCAAGTCGCTTTTCTATAATTTTTCCCAAATTAAGATATTAGGCAATACAAAAAACAAACAAAGAATAATGCTCACTGCATTTTTCAACAAATTTTTATTACGACTATGTTAATCGCATATCAAAACTGCTCCAAATATCCATGTATGCATTGTGTATTTATTTTTAATTGTTGTTCTAATTTAATATATATGTTTATGTCAATGGATTGGTAACTGTAAGTCAATTAACGTGATATACTTCATACACATAATTTTCGATGTAAAACTGTTTAAACTGTTTAAGGATAAAATTGTGATGTCTTAACAACTTATTTGTTTTATTTTAAAAGATTACTCTTATTGCCATGTTCAGGCGAAACGTCCTAAAAACATAGTTTTCATTCAAAATATGAACCTAATACCCAGAATAATCAATTTAGATAATTTAAGCGGCACACATATATAACTACTTGGTTCAATATGTCAAATTACTATTATGTATTTATTAACGTTATATTTTTCATTTGTATTAAAAGTATTAAACCACACTAACTACACTTGTGGCAGGTTCCTCGGTTGTTCCCGGAGTGGTAGGTCTCTCTCCACATGTTACGTCTTCGGCCCAAGCGCAGCCAATCATCGTGGCATTATAATAGGTTCCTGTGGGGCAGAAAAAACGAACTGCTTCACCGTTGCTGCATTCGTAGAAGGCTCCACAATCTTCGGGGTCTTCGAAGAACTCTGGCGCACCTGACGGGTCTTCTTCAGAACAGTCTAAAAATTTAAAAATATTGGTTGTGGATGAATTTAGTAAGTGTTATATGCATTGTCTTTTGTAAATAAGGCGACGGTACGACAAGTGGTCGCATTAATGAATATAATAGTTTATTTTTACAATAAAGTATAGATATTTTTAAAATGAAACTTCTTTAGGCGCGCTGCAGGTTACAATATGTATGGAGAGTAAGGTGGTGAACGTGTTACGCGGACACGGGCGCGAACGGCAAGGCGTTCAGAAGTAGAGAAGGAGGCGTGTAACGGAAGTAAAGAAGGAAATATAGCGTTGGTAATGACAGAAGGAGGGTGAGTTATGCGTCGTATACCTAATACACTGTGTAGGCCTTGAGGCTATTTAATTCGGGTGGCACCCTACTTTAAAAGCACGATATTCGACCAAAAAGTTGTGTTAGGTCATCTTTATACATATAGAGGTAATTGTAATGAACTCCGTATCTCCTGAGCATAAGCTATCATAGTCTTCAGGAGATGCTACCTATATTTTAACGATTGCTTATTATTTTATTAAAGAATAGTATATTATTTTATATGGAGGAAAAGTGATACTTTTCATGGCGCGCTCGTGTTTAACAGCCGAACGGAGTGAGTAATAGAGAGCAAGCCATGAAAAGTAACTTTTCTTCCAAATAAAATATGCTGTTTTTTCTTCAAATGTCGACAAATTAATGCAAAAACATCTCTTTTTAATAGTAATAATAATTATTATTAAAGATAAGTGGTTCGCAAGGCGGCTTAGACCGGTGTCGGTGAATAGGCACAGGTTGTTGCTATAGTAATGTAACATAGAGCTGTCAGTGGACACTGTCAACAATAATTATTTTTTTTAAACTGCGTCTCCGATTGCGTTTTAATTCCGTATTGATAAGCAGTTATTGAGTAAGTTCGAGTAAATAATAACCAATTTGTTTCTAAATTAGTGATTTTTAGAAATGCAGTGCACAAATTGAGTGATAAATACAAATTTTAGTTTAATAAATCTTTTGTTGTTTGTTTGTATCTATGTTGCTATGACAACACTTTTCACTCCGCCGCCGCGCCGGCGAAAAAGTGAAAAGTAAAGCTCCGGCGGAGAAAAAGCGAAACTTCACGGCCACCTACACACTCGAGTAATGACGAATTTACTGACGTTTGAAGAAAAAAATAATTTATGCTCCTGGTAGATTAATTAGCTTGGAATTGGGTATTTATAGATCAGAAGGGTAAACCAAATCTTAGAACGCCGATGTTTCGATAAGTAAAGTACCATCATCAGTACACTTGAAAGAGAAGAACAGAGTGATATATCTTTATAAAACGATTATTAATTGGTTATAAATTATGAATACTATTTTTCCCCTCTTTTTCTTAAAATAAAGGGAAATCAAATATTTTTTTATTAAACAATAATTGAATACGTATATTATGTAATATATTGCAAAATATTCTCAAAACAATTGTATTATGCATATAGTTTAAACTTGTGCAAAAAAAACACAACATCAACTAAACCAAAGTTTACAGAATTAAAAATATAAGTTGATTCACTCCGCGCCATCGTCAAATTCCACTCCGCCACTCCTCGCCTGCCCGGTAGACTGGTGCCAGTCTACAGTGGAGAGCTAGGTAATTTAAGTTTATTTTAAATTTGTTTACGGTCCGGCGTATAGGGTGAGACTTCAAAAACAGCGGTTTGTTTTTGGTGGCTTTCTGAGTAAAATGTCTAGTCGAAAATCGAAATATTTGCTCAGTAGTTGATTGTGAAAGACGAATGGCAGACAATATATCGCTCTTTAGGTGCCCAAAAGGGTAGGTATGTATTAGTTCATTATAAGCTTTTATTTAACTTCACTTGTATGTTTGGGTCAAATCTTACAAGTTAAATTTTGTCCTACTTCCCATAATGTTCAATATTAATATCGATTTATAGTGAGTACAATAGAGTATGTAATAAAAAAAAACTTGCAGGTGTCGAGCCTGGAAAAGTGCCTTAGAATTTATAGGATCCCACAAATATGCGAATGATACACGAATGTAATGTCATAGCCGTATTAGAATGTGTGGTTTGCATTTTAATGAAAACAGTTTTGCAAATTCTTCTAGGAGCTGTATACATTCATGTTCCATCAACCGTGTTACCAACTAAAAAAGGTAACTTTTAGTCAGATTTTGTTCATTTGCAAAATAATGTAAGATGGGTGCAAATATAGGTTTATCTAAAAGTCTATTACTTTAAATTTTGCTAATTAGTTATTGTGGTAAAATTAACGAAATATAGAAATTGCTAAAACGTGGACAATTAGTTTTGCGAAACTTTTTCCAAAATAATTTGTAAAGTTTTGCAAAACTATGATGTAGTTCATCCCCAAAATAAATTAAAATAAAGAATTTTGCACGGGGTATTAAATTTCATTCTTGAAGTAAAAAATAATATATTTTACAAATTTTATTTAAATATGCAATCGTATTTACCGTAATTTTTTTAAAATATGCTGAATAACGCCTTTACCTTTTCATCTTTTTTGTGACTTCACAAAATATATTTTTCAAAATTTTAATGAAAACATATTTCATTATTTAAATTCCTCCATTTATTACTTACTAAGCGGGAAATTTTACTCTATGTTCCCAATAGCGCTTTGACCAAAGTAAATCGCGCCAAACTCGGCTCTTATTGCCTCAATACCCCCTACATTTTTTTACGGTCGCGTTGCGTCCTCGGCTCGCCTTTGATATGACGATTTCATTGAATTGGCGCTTAGTGTACCAACTTATATTTTTAATTCTGTAAACTTTGACTAAACTTAAAGCAGAAATTAAACAGCTCTCTTTGGATTTATAAAATCAAAATAAATCCTAATCTTTGGAAACTACACCAAAAACAAAAATTAAACAGCACGCTTTGGATTTATGAAATGAAAATAAATCCAAATTATCCTCAAAACAAATGTATTATGCATATTATTTAAACTTTCGCAAACAAAACACAACATCAACTAAACGTAAAACAAAAATTAAACAGCTCTCTTTGGGTTTATAAAACCAAAATAAATCCTCTTTGGAAAAAAAAAATAAAAACAACATGAACTTAAGCTAGAACAAAAATTAAGCAACCCTTAGCCGTCGTAATGTCATATTGTACTATTTCGCCTATTCGTAATCGTTACTTTATGGAAAAAAAATGTATTCGAAAATTCTGAGACATTAACTTGTAATTACTGGACACGGTACCAGACGATAAATTCCGGGATTTTCCCGGATTACCCGGCCATCTGAAAACCCTAATAACAACAGATGCGGATATGTTTTTATAGCTGCAGGATTAGGAAGTATACTAAACGTTGTCTATTAGTCATCAAGTTGATTGCTAGATACCTAGATTTCAAAAAAATGGATAGTTTTTCCCCAATTTTGGTCTTGTTACTTGTTATTATTTTATTTTACCTGTAATATTAAAGTACGCGGTGTTCAGATGATCAATATATGTGGCGATGTGGCGTACTCATATAATATTCACAAGTTGCCTTATTAGTTTTCTCTTTAATGCAAATTATTTCTTGTAGAATACGCGTGTATTTTTCTTACTTCAATAAAAAGTTGTGATCATTTTCAATTTTATGCTGAACGAGACGTTATTATAATTTTTGACACAATTTTTATTTTGTATTTTTGTTACCTCAATTAGCGATTTCAGACTGCAAACGTTTAAAAAAAATATATGTTATTGCCATTGGGTGTGATAGTGTTTAGTTTCAGTTATGGAGTGTTCTGAAAAAATAATATAGGAATCGCTTAAAACAGGTTGTCTTGTGGGTAAGAAAACTTGAATTACCTATCTTGCTCATGTCTCACGTGCCTCACAATCTCGTCGACGTAATGGCAAAAATAGAGATTAAAAACGTAGTTGTTGAATGCAATCAGTTTGCAATTCAGCTATGGCAATGTGAACGCAAATGGGGGAAAAACAGGTATCCATGTCAATTATAACTGGTAATATTTTTTTTAAATTGCAACAATATTGAAGTGGTTCTTCCGCATACAAAACTTAAACAGAGAAAATAGTATATTATTTTATATGGAGGAAAAGTGATACTTTTCATGGCGCGCTCGTGTTTAATAGAGAGCAAGCCATGAAAAGTAACTTTTCCTCCAAATAAAATATGCTGTTTTTTCTTCAAATGTCGACAAATTAATGCAAAAACATCTCTTTTTAATAGTAATAATATCTAGTTATTATTAAAGATAAATGGGTTCGCAAGGCGGCTTAGACCACGGTCGTGGGTGGCCTTGCTTAGACCGGTGTCGATGAATTTAACATAAAGCTGTCAGTGGACACTGTCAACAATAATTATTTTTTTAAGATGGCGTCTCCGATTGCGTTTTAATTCCGTATTGATAAGCAGTTATTGAGTAAGTTCGATTAAATAATAACCAATTTCTTCCTAAATTAGTGATTTTTAGAAATGCAGTCACAAATTGAGTGGTAAATACAAATTGTAGTTTAATAAATCTTGAGTTGTTGACGCTTATTTTGTTGTCTGTTTGTATTGTATCTATGTTGCTATGACAACACTTTTACCTCCGCCGGCGGAAAAGTGAAAAGTAAAGCTCCGGCGGAGGAAAAACGAAACTTCACGGCCGCCTACACAGTCGAGTAATGACGGATTTACTGACGTTTGAAGAAAAAAATATATATCTGCTTAGGATAAAGCCTTGTGAAAAACAGGTTTTAATCTTTTAACAAAATTCCGTATTTATAATTTTGTTGATTACAAAATTGGCTAGTCGGGAAATAGGGTTTTATATTTTTCATTATTATAAAAGTTTTTTTTATGTTCATTCAAATTTTCCGATTTAAATGCCATACCCGGAATTTGCTCCTTTGAATAAATAACAGGGATGCATTTTATCCTTACGTAAAGTAAACCCAGATTGTTCACTGATTAATATATTTAGACCAGCATTTTGTTTCCCAACAAAAGGTATATCTGTAGAATAAGTCACATTTCCCATTTATCAAACCTCGTCTAAATTCTATACTCAGCCATCTAATCAGGTCCCAAAATAAATTCACGTTTTTAACCCGATCTCACTAAGCAGGTGTAATTTATTTCAAATAATTAAATCAATTATTAAAAAATGTTTTCTCGTATTTTGAAATTTGTGTTACCTTACTCGTATCGATTAATGTTTAACGTTGTGCATTTTGCTGGAAGGTATATTTCGATCTGTTTGTTAAGGCTAGGGACAGAGGAGCATTTAAAAAAAGGTCGTTGCCATCAAAGGCATTTAATTACGTAGAAGAAACAGGACAAATGGTTGTTTCTTTTCACCCAACAGGGAGTCACATTCTAAGATCGATAGACGTGGCGTTGCCAAATTTAAAGTTTACCAGTTACTGTAGGAAATGACCCAGGAAATAGCAAATCAATTGGTAATACGAGACACCAGTCCTATTGATTTGTTTTTTTCGATGCTGTCACCATAATCACATACTTTTTTCATCTAAATAACTGTGTTCCCCGTTCTTGATCCATCAAACACCGGTTCTGAAGTTCCTACATGCCAATCTGACAATGCCGCTTCGCTTGGTTTCGCCACAAAAGTCTAGGAGCACCGATTGCGAAAATTCGCGCATGTGTATCATATGATTCCTATAAAATATTGACTATTATTTCACTTCACGCATGGCCCTCCGCTCGCTACGGCGCGGCGGCGCAACCAACAAAAACCAAGGCATGCCCAAAATGAAGAAAAAAAACTTTTTACAAACATAACCTTAAAAAAAATTTCGTCGCTGACGGGAATTGAACCCGGCCCGCCACCCAGAGTTGTAATTGCCGCCGTATCACAAACACTGGACCACCAGGCGCACTGCAAGCAATTTGCCGAAAATTAAACACCTTTTGTTGCCAAATGTGTGTCAAACTGTCAAAACCTGAGCATGCGCGAATTTTTGCAATCGGTGTACCTATCCGCTTCTGGTTTCGCCTTGTTTTACGGGAAAAATATTTATAGTATGCACGTAGTAAAGTAGTGCACCAATAGAATGAGAGCATTGAAGGTCAACGACACCAAAGACAGTAAATGAAACACAGTAGTACAGTGGCGGGATTCATATATTATCAGACATTTAATAAATGTATTTATATATGTATATGTATTTGTATATTATATACCTAATACGGGTACTTCCGGTGTTTAAAAATAAATAAAATATTAATTTTTAAGTAGGTTTGATTGTTTATTAAATTTAGACAATAACTTAATAAAACTTACACAATTTACTATTTTAGCAAATCTAAATGAACCAATTACAGACAATTTAATTTATCTGCGCTAAATAAACTCATGTTCTAAAATTACTAAAAAATAATCTAGATTAAATTTTTTTTAAACGGTTTTTTTTAGCTTGACCAGTTTGTTATTTATTTATTTATTTATTTGTTTGGGTCAAATCTTGTAGTTGAAATTTTACCCCCTTCCTGTTGACAGATTGATCTGATATTTGGTACCCACCTTTAGTTCTGATGACAATGCAATTTAATACATTCTGTGTTATTGTAAATCCAAGATGGCCGCCGTTACAAAATGGCGGATTACATATTTTTTCACAACCCCCTCAATATGGGTATCGAATGAAAGGGCTTGACTAGTAGACTCTAACAAATTTCAAATCTAAGATGGTCGCCGGCACAAAATGCCAGATTTCATATTTGCTTCAATATTTCTAATTTCATATTCAGTGCATGGCGGATCATATTGTTTAGACAGTCTATACTTACATTAAAGTTGAAATCTAAGCTTCCACTGTCCACAAAATGCAAGGCAGCACTGTAGACCACGCAGTTGTGTATTTAGGCTCGAAATTGTTTGAGGAAGGACAAGCATACGTATTGAGGAGTTAGATTGCAACAAATTGTCAGGAAAGAAACCTTCTAATAATGAGGCACTAAATGAACTAATTGGAATGAGAAATATTAAGTAACGAAATAAAAACTAAAAACTTGAAAATTAAATAACTAAAAAAAACTTTTTAAGTTAAACGGTTTTATTGAAAATAATATATTACTAAAAGCTAAAAAATAATTCGTTAGGTCCTAGGTACTAGTCATCACACCAATCCTCATCAATCTAGGGCTATGATCAGACAAAAAAATAAAATCGTGGGGCGTAGCATAACCTGAGTAAATATGTAATTATCATTTATAACGATAATATGAGCGGTTGACTATTGATAGAAATTTTACGCGCCCCACGATTTTATTTATTTGTCTGATCAATGCCCTAGATTGATGAGGAGAGTGGTGTGATGACTAGTATCTAGGACCTAAGGAATTATTTTTTAGCTTTTACTAATATATAATATTAATTATAATTAATTAATTATTAATATATTATTTTCAATAAAACCGTTTAACTTAAAAAGTTTTTTTACTTATTTTTTCTAGATAAACCATTTAATTTAGCAAGTTTTTGTCAGTGTAGTAGTATTTATAATTAAATGAAAATATATCTTTAATAAGTATTTAATAGAAGAAAATAATTAAGCTACTTTTTGAATGTATGTAGTCATTGTTTAATATATAAGATATCAATAATGTAAATTTGAAATTAGTATAGATGCTGCCATCTGCTTTCATTATTTTTACACTAACCGTAAGATGTAATGTCGGTAACTCGGCCGGTAACATGAATGAATATCATATGTCTTTAAAAATAAAGATGGTGTCCCCAGGGGGGGATATTTTGTGATGCAGTCGTTTTTGAGTACTTAAACGAAGCACCCGTTGTTTTATTTCCCTAACAATCATTAACCAGTTATTTGTCATATTTATGTTTTTAAATAAAATTTGTATGTTTCAGTTCTTTTTTATTTGTCCCAAAAATAATGAAAACGAATTTATTTTTAGACGAGCAGTGGGATTATTTAATTCCCTTTTAACCATTGAGAGCTGGGAAACCCCTATGTATCACAAAAACGTTTAAATCGGGATAAAATTGTGTATTTTTGGTGTTTCATAAGTCTTCAAATTTGAAATTATTCAGGAAATAAGTTTTGGAAATTTTATTTAAATATTTGCTGCTTAATAGTATATTAGGCAACGATCATTCATTATGACATTCGCCTACGGCTTATAAGCTGTAATCTCTTGCTCGGCTCTTAATGGCCGTTAAATGTGAGTTGAATATACTATTTATTAACGAACATTAACCCTGAATTATATTAACCCCGTATTATAAATATCTATCGGTTTTTCCAAAAAACTCTTTTTATACTTTTTCTCAAAGACATTCTTAGGTTAAAGGTTTTTGCTTCTTGTTACGAGCGCTTATTTGCTTGCAGAAAAGCAAATAAGTATTTTCCACACGCTCCTTTTAAAACGTTGTTTCCAGCTCATGCGGAAAGTGACTTTCCGCTCTCGACTACATGCCTGAACTCCGCTATGTGGAAAAGTATCACTTTCCGCATTCATTAGCAAAATAATTATTTTGCGTTAACTAACCTTCAGAACCCATATCTAGCAACCGCCGACTTTGATAATCCCACACACCATAAATAAAACATAAATTTATTTTAAATAATGCACCCGAAATAAATACCATCATTTAAAATTAAACGTATTTGCTTTATTAAAATTATTATTATGATGAGCTCACAAATTCAAAGTCTACGTCTATGGACTGTCCTTGCTTTCGCACAGGCGGGCAACACTACATTTAGTAGTGCGGGACGAGTCTTGTTCACGGCGAGGATTTGGCCAGGAAAAGTTTCGTTCGTGATTCATAAAAATATAAGGAGGCGGGGCAAGTTTTGTTGATGTTGGATGCAAGTTTTCGGATTTATGAATGAGTTGTCGGGTCTCTTTAGGTTAAATGTCTTTGGTTGCGATGAACGTCACTAAAGCCGCAACTGGACGCGTCAAGCCAGCTTTAGTCAGTCAGTAAGGCTCAGCGTAGATAAGAACAGCTACAGTTAACATGTAAACAATTCCAAGAGACATTTTGCCGCACCATAAAGTCAAGCGTAGTAAAGCGCGCTGACGCTTATAAGTCAATTAGCCCTTTTAGTCTTAATGGTCATTAGGTAAAAAGTAAATCTTGGGCGATACGCCATCACTTGTTTCTAGAAAACATCATTATTTTCCTGCAGGCATAAAGATATCTAGACCTGTAGTGGAATGAAGTGAAGGTTGGATATCCCAGATGGCTGATTTACTTAAACTCGACAACTAGAGTTTTAAAATATGTGGAAAATGTAGGATCAATTATCACTTCACTAGTTTTTCGAGATAATAGTTATTTATGTACCAAGGGTATTAAGTAGATGTTTATGCCCTGAGGGCGACAATGTTACAAACCCGAGGGCCTCTGGCCAGAGGGTTTATAAGTCGCCCGAGGGCGTACACATCTATTAATACCCGTGGTGCATACAAATTTTTATGTCATACTAGTTCGTTATTGCATTCACAATATGTAAATACTTAAAAAAATACGAATTCAATTCAATTATTTGAGTCCATAAAGTGTACTTTATGCCCGCACGGGCCATAAAGTGGACTTTATGCCCGCCCGCACGGGCATAAAGTAATCCATTATGTAAATGGTATCTAAGGTATAAAAACACAATAATGTACTGGTATGACATAAAAATTAAAATATATTTCTTTAAATTTTATGATTTCTAAAAACGAATCATTTTTGTCCATATCGAAGGGAAGCATTACACTATATTATTGGAATGTATGTTTCGGTGGTGCTTTTTTAACTTGCCAAGAAATATTTTCCATTCTGTATATTGTACCTGAAGTTTCTCTTGTTTCGACAAGGACAACCTTTTCCTTAAATATTTAAGCATTACTTTGAAACTTTGTATATATATTTTATTATCCTTTCAACGGAAGACCGTATGTTCTATTAGTGCCTTGTCGTCCAAAAATAGCTTGATACTTCGGTTTTTAAGTAAAAGCAAATCCTTTCTAGATTGTATAGAGTGTGTCAACATTAATAGATTTTTGAACAGAGCCATGTCAAAAAGTCATGCTGACCCCCCCTGAAATTTGATAAGTGGATTGTTTTAGTTTTATTGTTTTTCTCAAAAGCGGTTAGAGATAGTTTAGTCTTTTTGATGCCATTCGATAGAGCACAAAATTCTGCATAAGAACTATAATCTTATTTTTCTTTACGATTTTAAGGTAAGGTCCCAGAAGAACAATGAAGAATGGTGGGAAGTAATCACAAAGACACATGTTGATCAATATATTTAAAACCGCTTAAAAAAATAGAAGATACAAAAGTTATAGATTGGTATATTACCTTTTTTTTCTTATCTTTTAAAATAAAGCCACGAGTGGCGTACAAAGTAGTGGCTCAGTAAGAGGAATGCCTAAAAATTAATATTTTTGGTTACATTCTTTTACTTGGCAGAGTGTCTTAAACTTATGGAAAAAATATCATTTTGTTTAAACTTTTATATTATAAACGTAAGTCTATTTTTTAGTAAAATTTTAACATGCAATCCTCTTTTAATTTATCTACAATATTCTTCAAAATTCATTTAAATCCGAAATAAACTAAAAAAGATATTTACGATTGAAATGCATCGAAAATTTGTGTGGATCGATTATTTTGCCTCTGAGTGTATGTAAGAGATTGCACTAGTTTTTTTTTACTTTTGGTTTTAACGGTTTCTGTAAATACCTTCTAAATTAAAAATTGTTTAAATATTTACTTTTTTTACCTACTGAGGTGCTCCTAATTATTATCATTTTATTTGTACCCGCATGCATACAATAAAATAAATAAATCATATTCTTAAAGAATATTACCAAAAATATTAATTTTTAGCCATTCCTCTTACTTGGCTATTTTTTGTACGCCACTGGTGGCTTTATTTTAAAAGAATAAAAAAAGGTTATATACCAATCGATAGAGAAAACTCTAATTTACAGTTTTTGTATTTTAATTTTTTTTTGTTTTTAAGCGGTTTTCAAGATATTGATCACATGTGTCTTTGTGATTACCCCCCACCATTTTTTTATTCTTCAGGGGCGTTACCTTAAAAACATAAAGAAAAATAAGATCATGGCCATTATGCAGAATTTTATGCTCTATCGAATGGCACCAAAACGACTATTCTAACTCTTACTGCTTTTGAGAAAAGCTACAAAACTAAAACAATCCACTTATCAAATTTGGAGAGGAGAGGAGAGGGTCAGCATGACTTTTTGAGATGGTTCTGTTCAAAAATCTACTAATATTAACATACTCTATCCACTCAAGGATTTGCTTTTACTCAAAAACCGAAGTATGAAACCCTCGAGTCACTATACTATAATGATATACGGATGTTCTCTAACTTGTATAGAAGAGCATGGAAAAGTACCGGAAAACATATTGATTTACTAACAAAACAAAACAGTCGATATACCAATGAGATCTTGTCATAAGACAGATTTTATATTTAGCCATAATATTTCGCATTAGTCTAAAGGGTGGTCCATATAAGATGTACCCTTATCATATCTCAACTACTATAAAAGTTATGAAAAAAATTAAATATACTAATTTCATGGATTTACTTCAATTTTCATATATACTTTTTTTTTTCGTTGGCACCCATCAACTTCCTTAACTTGAACAGGACACCTTGTAAATTGCTTTATTTTTGGATAGTACTCGTTATTCCGAGAATTTTTTCTTCTTATATGTCCTATATAGAAATTTTGCAGTTATTTTTTTTTACCTTTTTTACTGTGTTTCCTAGGCAAGTAAACTTTAACAACACATAACAGTGTTATTAGGCTCTTAGACCTATACCTTTTTCTAAACTATATTCTAAATCAAAAAGTCGTAACTACACAAACGAAGCTTCTATCATCGAAACATCTCACTTTGGGCTTCATGGAGAATTAAATCTGCTTAAGATAGAATGTTAATATATAAGGTGTCTTATACGAAAAGAAAAACGAAAAGTTTCTATTTGAAAATAAACATATTCCGCATATTTTTAACACTCTATATAAAATGTACAGTGTAATTTAAAATAACAGTTTAATTAACTAAAACACTGGTATGTGCTATTAAAGCTTACTGGCCTAGCAAATAGGTACACAGCATGTTCAAAAAGGCGATTTTCAAAGTAATGAAATAACTCAAATGCTATGCAAGATTTCTATATACTACTACGTAAAAATTTCTCAGAAGAAAGT
Organism: Pissodes strobi; assembly: GCA_016904865.1. Lineage (NCBI taxonomy): Eukaryota > Metazoa > Arthropoda > Insecta > Coleoptera > Curculionidae > Pissodes > Pissodes strobi. The sequence continues at coordinate 289,498 of MU182855.1, forward strand.
GGTATCGAAAAAAAAAATAATCACGGTTTCCGATTAAATTAAGAACGTTGATGCTGCTTATAAAAGGCGTGTTTCGCTTTGCCTATGAAAATACAATATTTTAAACATGCAGGTTAATCCAAAAAACTTTTGTATATAACCTTTTACAGATAATATTCTTATATCAAGATAAGACAGCAGGTTCATCTTATGTGGACGATCCCGTGCATTTCTAGTCTTTTCCAAAGAATCATATATTTTTAACATTTATTGTAAATATCGCGAGTATCGGGCTCGGATGTTATTATAAATGATGTCCATAATTGTTAGAACAAATTATAAACGATAATAGTAGCAAATCCTCTCATAATTGCATGCTCTCAATTTAAAGAGACACTAAACTTTCTCGCCATTCTCCCGTCTCGTCTAGAAAAAATCTCGAGGGAAACGGACCGTTTCATCTCTCCTAGATCTCGAGATGTGCATCACTACACTCGACTAGCACTTCATGCGTGAAACATCACACTCCTATGTTAAGTGTTGGTTTCATGCTCATATAATATTCTATATCAAATTGTATTATGTATTTACTAAAAGTTATAAAAATGGTTGATTCTCATTACACAAACCATGCAAATCATACTAATTTAATTTTTATAAAGAAATTTGGTATCTGAAGCAATCAATCAATCATTTTACAAATTTATTAAGTTTTGAAATTTGATGTGTTTATTATAAAGAGTGTGTATCTTACCTGGTACTCTAACTGCAGCTGTACCAGTACCACTATATAATAGCCCGAAAAGACCAACAACACAGATCAGCACTTTATTCATTTTAAGTTATGATATGAGAAACTGCTCAATTTAAACTCGTAACATTAAATGTTCTAGTAACCCTATAACTTTTATAATTATATTAAAAAAAAAAACATTTCTATCTAATCAGCATTTGAAGTGAAGCAGCTATAGTCATTTTTTCTTGTTGATTTTTGCTTATCTATGACGCTCAAATGCGTTAAAAATTGGATCAGCTTTACCTTGCTTATTTTGGTCATCGCTGTTGCAATACTAAAATTACGTAGAGATAGGAAACATTATTCCTTTTGATACGTATTTTCAGATGCGACACGAAATCTATCGAGGTAGAATTGTAACTTTTCCCCTCGTCTCCAGTAGCAAACGAGCGGACGAGCTCATTTAAAAAAAAAACAAAATGTTAATTATTTAGTTTTATTATATATACATGGATATAAAGGTGCAGAGCCAATAATATAAATATAAACCATAAGTGCTTAAAAGTGTGCTGTGATTGGTTATGCCGTCTTTAGTACAGAAAGTTTTTATTTTACTGAAATTGAAAAAATACTGCGTGAATATCTGGCGTAATTATTTAGAATATTTGAAGTGTGTTTAGCCAAGCTAAGGGCCACTACTTTGCACTTAGATTAGTCACTTTAATGGCGTTTTGCATGTGTCAATGTCAGTATGACTTTAATAGATGTATAATATTCAAAACAATGATTAGTTTAGCAGCGACTAATCGGAGTTCAAAATAGTAGCTCTAAGTACCATCTATTAATGTCATACTGACAGTGACACATTCAAAACCCTGATTAATTTAACGAGCCTTAATGGCATAATTAGTGACTAAACGAAGTCACTTCAAAATTTCAAACAACGTATCCTACAGTACTTATTTAATTTCCACGGGTCTCTCGTACTTAGAGACACTTTTTACGAGTTGGTCAATACTGTTTAACCATTTGGATAGAGTAACATTCTTGAAAGATAAATTTATACTAAATTTCCCGAGTTCCCATTTGGGTAGAGTTACAGTCTACAACGCGTGGAGATTAGTTTCTGACTAACTTTTTCCCAGAGATTTTTTTCGCTTTTATACCAACTTTTACGACTTGTTTTCTCCTAAAAAATCTGGATTCTGCACCTGCAGCTATTAAAATGTTTTTACTAAGAACACTTAAAATTCCTAAGTCGCCGAAAATTTTAATATGGCAATTAGCGTTTTAACATGTTTGGTAAATTCCAATACCGCCTAGTGTTCCAAATTAGGGTAATTAAAATTGGTTTTACACGACTTTTGCATTCCGATATCCAGGTGAATATTGTTAATAGAAACGCCCCCTGTCTTTTAGACGCGGTTCGGGCATTATGTCTTGAAACTTGAATTTCAATTTAAATTTTGTTTTTTTTTATTCGAAACTTAATTTGTTTAAATTTTATTTATTGGAGAGCTAGTACAAACTTCAGTTTTTGACTTAATTTGAAATAATTATGAAATAATTTGTTGAATCGGTTACTAGCTCCCATTTATTACACCGTGACCTTGAGTCGTCACAGTGGGTGTAGTGGGAGAAAATAAAACTTGTTACGCTGTCGAGTGTTAAATAATTTTGGATAAGACCATTTTGGACGCTTTGGATAATAAGCCATACATAATTATATATCCCGCCCTGATTTCGTTTGCGCTTTATTTACCAAACAATTAGACATTTTAGGAGAAATTGTTATAGAACCTTTTTCGTAGAGACTTTTATGAGGAACAACTTTGTATATAAATACTTTTACCTACCATGCACTGTTTCATAGATATTCAAAAAAAAAACTAAAGTTGGGGTGGAAACAATGTTGTAAGGGATGAAGCACACACTCTAGAGGTGGGAACTTTTTAGTTTACTAATATTTATGCTATCCTTAATATTTCTACAATTTTTAAAACATTCCAAATTTTGTCCGATATATTACAATTTTAACTGTAATATTCCTGTATTATAATATTTTACAAATTTAACAATTTCTAAATGAGACTTGTCATAAATATTTGATGACTAATACTATTTTTAACACATCGTCTAAATTAATATTTTCTAACATGCCTAGCTACAGAATTTTTCAATTGGAACAAAAATCAAAAATAAATAAAGTATAAATTTTCCTATGCCGCAAAAATGCTGAAAATTATTATAATAAATCACAAGACTATTTAAGCATCATCCGAATAAGTAGTAATCGCTACTATTATCTCTTCGTATATTTATATACTAAATTTAATGTATGCACTATTTTTGTTGTGTTCGTATTTGGCATTTAAAAAGTGCAATATCAGGAGCGATGCAAAAATAAAAAAGAAAGCCCATTGATCAATGTATTGTTATTTTTATTTTTAAAAGGCTTTACAAAAATCGGCGATCTTTATAAGCAATGTAAAGAAAACTACAATTTTTCGTAGGAATTTCGTATTCAGTAGCAAGTGAATTGGATACCTTACGAGATCTAACGAAACGGGAAAAGACTCTTGGCGAGAAATTCTGTCAGATTTCTCTCGACGAGAATTTCTGTGAATTTATAGTGATTTTTGTCGTATATTTTTAAGTAGATTATCTGCAGGAGTTAAATGCAAAAGTTTCTGGGATTGGCCTGAGTTTTTGAAATATTGTACTTTCACGTAGGTTTCTCTTTTCATAAGCACCAACGTTCTTAACTGAAATACCATTCCGCTATCAAATTTGTTACTAGTTACTATTCTTATTCACCATTCTATATAAATTTTATCGATCGCTCTCGTATTAAAATTTCGTTCCCCATCCAGTCAAAAATATATTGCAGGCTCTTCCACACAAGGTTATCCTAAAAATGGATTAAAATTCAAAAGCACTTATAAGTATAGTATCATTATTTATTGACCACATTACCTTGTATATTAATAATTTCTCCAAGTAAATTTCGGGTAAATTCAGTAATTCGTGTTCATGTTTTGTTATAATGTTTTGGTCTTCTGTTTTAACAATATCCTTTTTGTATTAGTGTCATTCGGAAAGGCTGAAACGAGTCTTGCATGTGCTTACCTTATCTAAATGAAATACTTGAAATTAAATAAGTCCAATGTTGTTTCTAGAACCAGCTTGTCGACAATGATGTTAGCTATGATCAGAATTTGCACTACAGTACATTTCTTGCATTCCTTGGAGGAACTAGTTTTCTTAGAGCTTTGTTTATCTTAGCACGTGGAAACGCTTTTCACGGTAATTTAGACTTCTTTAGTTTATTTGAATTTTTGAGCGGTGTTGTTAGGGTTTCTAAAAGTGGAGAAGGGGATGAAAACGAAAGCTCGCTACAAATCATTTGTTTGGACTAGTTAATCTTACATGAATTGCTATTGCTTATCGGGAAGTTAATTGTGAACATAGACTACCATAAATGCCATTTTATTTCGGTTTTCGTAGATTTTCCTTATCGTAATATTCGTTTTTTAATTAATTTTATTTCTGACACTTCGTTTTAGGAGTTCGATTATCGTCTGGATTTAACATTTTACCTTGCACCGCCATCGTGAGCCGCTATTCCTTGGTACTATTTGTAGGAAATTGTTACTCGTAACTGCTATATATCAACCTGTAATTTATAAATATTTGCTTTTGAAACCGCTTCTCGTGTGTTAATGTGTCACAGGGCAACATAGTTAAATAGGGGAAAGTCTCAAAATGTGAGTAACCACTCAGTTCTCGTTTGAAGTCATTGTTCCGGGAGAATAGATGGTCTTGAAAATGCAGGGTGGATTTTTAGTATGTGCGTACCGCGAGTTGCGCAGAGCATTGAGTGCGACGTGCATGAGGTTGGTAGCACACGTTAGTCAGTGTATGAACAAGTAGCACATTTGAATAATATATTGGGTAAACTAATTAAATAAATACCTATTCTCTTTGTGACCAGCGCATTTATTTAAAATAGTTAGAATGTGTCGGATCAAAATCTTAGGCGATTGTTTCAGAAGTTGACGAAAAAACTATGGTCAGTGAGCACGTGGCTTGTAGGGATTGGCTGGATTAAATCTTGGGGTTTGCGCGTAGACTGATCTTCATCATCTTGATCAGGAAAAAAATCAATCACTCTAGGTATTTAGCCAGAGCGAGCTTTGGAATTTTTTGGGATATCGCGTCGGAGGCTGGCTCCTATCCAATCTATTAGACAGACAAAACAACACAGGTTATTGATACTTTTCTCGCTCCCGGGCATCCGAGGAGCTTTTCACAAAATAAATGATGCCTCGTATCAAGAGGATGGTATTAAAAGAAGGATCCTCCACATTAACAGCTCGGAGTTTACAACTTTAAATTATTATTATCGCTTAAATACTGCACTACAATTTCAATGATGTCACCTTTAGGGTTATACAACAAACTGAATAAAGATATTGGAGTTTTGACATTATTTTCTACCAGTATTTCATATCGTCACGGCTAGCAATCATCCGAATGTGTTTGTGCTACCCTATAGAACTGGCCTTGCCGCGTCTATGTATGAGTCATCGCCGTGCCGGCCGCGAAGATTCAGGAACGCTGGAATTATCTCGATGCCCTGGTCGAGAATCATATAGAGTGGCCTCGCTTCTTCCCGTGTATTCGTGATAGATTTGAGATTGTATATAAGTAGCAGACCTAAAGCGTATTGAGTTCGTTAATCATTGAGTGGTGAATTGTAAAGAGCTATTAGTTGCAAAGTTATAAGAGTAGTTTAGTGTGTTTAATTGTATACAGTGGTAGAATAAAGAGAGTATTAGTTTGAAATAGTAAAAGTTGTAATTTCGTTCAAAACCTACGGGAAAAACGTAACATTTGGTGTCAGAAGTTGGATTGTGAAGGAACCGGACTTTGAAGTATTCTTCGAGTAGAGAAGAGCGTACAAGTACTTCAACGAGGCCGTTTTTATTGGTGGATTCTGTGAACATTTTATAACATTCTATGGTCAACACGAGGCAACAAACGGCAGAAATGGAGCAAATAAATAAAATGTTGGCCGGTTTCATGGGAAATAGATGCTGAGAGGCAAACGGAACAGGACCGGCTTCAGAAAATTTTGCAAGACCAAGAAAACAAAAGGCAAGTAGAACAGGATCGGCTCCAGAAAATTTTACAGGACCAAGAAGACAAAAGGCAAGCAGAACAGGATCGGCTTCAAAAAATTTTACAAGACCCAGAAGATAAAAAGCAAGCGGATCGGCAAGAAGATGAACGTAAGAGGCAAGCATAACAGGACCGGCTTCAGAAAATTTTACAAGACCAAGAAGATAAAAGGTAACCAGAACAGGACGACCGATTTCAGAAAATTTTACAAGATCAAGAAGATAAAAGGCAAGCGGAACGGAAGGAGGATGAACGTAGAAGGCAAGCAGAACAGGACCGGCTTCAGAAAATGTTACAAGACTAAGAAGATAAAAGGCAAATAGAACCGGATCAGCTTCAGAAATGGATGCATTTGTAGGCGAGCAAGGAAACTTGCAGAAAATATTGGACGGGCAAAATGAGAAATTTGGAAAAGAAGTAGACAATATACAAAAGGAAATGAGGAATCTTCAGGCAGAAGTTACCAAACTAAAAAATCAAGGACCCACCGAGAGGGTATTCGCCACAGGACAGAATATAAAACCTCCAACGTATGACGGTCAAACATCTTGGACAATGTACAGAAGACAATTTGAAGCCGCTGCTGTTGCCAACGGTTGGAATAATGCAGAAATGGCTACATCACTGGTGGTAGCGCTTCGTGGACCTGCCCTAGAACTACTGCAGACCATTCCCATCAGCCAAGAAGGGAAATATGACATACTTGTAGCTGTCCTGGAGAGACGATTTGGCGTCCAACATAGAAGACAGCTCTATCAGGCACAAGTAAAGTCTCGACATCAGAAGCCTGGTGAAAACCTGCAAGAGTTTGAGGCAGACGTTAGACGTCTCATTCAATTGGCCTACCCGGGAGCAATGGAAGAATTTCAAGAGGAACTTGCTGCCCAAGATTTCGTGGCTGGTATCAGAGATTCAGAAACTGGGAAAATGCTACGTCTAGCCAAATTTAATAACAGCCGTGAAGTTTTGGGTAGAGCCCTAGAAATCGAGGCATCTCCAAGTCAGCAATCAGGGACGTATCCATCCAGGAAGAAAAGCCGGCGAACAGTTGTGAACTAACGGAGATGGAAGGTTTTTTGAAGAAATTAACCGAAGTTCTTCAGGCCACGGGGAGATTCCGGGAGCTACTAGAAGTTAGGCCATATAACCGTAATGGTATAAATCAGTGCTATAGATGTGGCAAGACTGGACATTTCAAAAGGGACTGTCGAGTACAGAGATTCCGGGAGCCACTAGAAGATAGGCCACGTAACCGAAATGTTTCAAGTCAGTGCTATATATGTGGCTGGACTGGGCATTTCAAGAGAGACTGTCGAGTACAACTACGGTCTACATCTCCATCCAGAGACGCTAGCAGTTCAAAGTCAAGTCAGGAAGGGTTAAAACAATATAACTTTAAGGCTAAGCACAGGGAAGGAAGATGGCATAATAATACAGATGCTTTATCCAGGTCATGCGAGGATAATTATAAACATTGACAAAGAATAGACCAACGGGAAAGAATCCCTCCCATTAGGCAAACCAACTTTAAAGTTGATCAGCAGTGGGCCACAGAGTAACTAAACAAAGATCAGCTTGAGGATAGTGAAATAGCACTACTGCTAAAAGCTAAAGAAGAACGCCAACCAAGACCAAGATGGAGAGATATTTCAACCAAAGGATCTACTTTAGGATTCAATGTAGCCCCAGAAGCAAACTAAAAGTTGTCCACCTGGACAGGCTCAAAGCATATCACGGACATGAAGTAGCTGATCGGGACGATCAGGTTTAAGAGGGAGGCAATGTCACGGCTAGCAATCATCCGAATGTTTTTGTGCTACCCTATAGAACTGGCCTTGCCTCGTCTATGTATGAGTCATCGCCGCGCCGGCCGCGAAGATTCAGGAACGCTGGAATATAGAGTGGCCTCGCTTCTTCCCGAGTATTCGTGATAGATTTGAGATTGTATATAAGTATCAGACCTAAAGCGTGTTGAGTTAGTTAGTCATTGAATGTTGAATTGTAAAGAGCTGTTAGTTGCAACGTTATAAGAGTAGTTTAGTGTGTTTTTGTATACAGTGGTAGAGAATAAATAGAGCATTAGCTTGAAATAGTAAAAGTTGTAATTTCCTTCAGAACCCACGCGAAAAACGTAACAATATAAATTTGGTCTAATATATTTACACTCGAATAGAAGATGCTGTAAGGTACCCAACTCCCCACACTCACATTCCTGGGTATCCCTGACACCCAGTCTGTGCAGATATTGAGGGGTTAAGCAGTGGTTGGTGCATAGTCTAATTATCGTAGTTACATGACGTCTACTTAGAAACTCCGACTCAAAGAACCATGGTCTTCTAAGAATCAACTAATATCTCTGTCCTCTACTACTCAATGTCTCCCGCCAGAAGCTGTTCCAGCAAAGATAATGGTTTGCTTTTATAATGGGGATCTAGTCGTTTTTGTTCAGCTGTATAGGATAAGTTATCCTTAGGAGTCTCCCTACCGTTGGTCTGCTTTCTCATTTCCCTTTATACCCACATGTCCTTGTATACAACATATCCTTACATCAAATTCGTTTGCATTTGATTCTATTATAATCTGTTTGGTCAGAAATTATGTATGATCTAGATCGTTAGTTGCTTTATTATTTGAGAATTTTTTTTATTGCACTAAGAGAATCAGTAAATATAATTGCCTTTCGAATATCCTTTTCGAGGCACAAGGATGCTGCCTTGTGGATTGCCACTACTGAAATTGTCATCATTTGATATAATTAACGTATATGAAATAATTGGTAACATTGAACGAACAAAATTTAAACATAATCGAACTTAGGTAACCAAACACCAAGTCTGTGCGCAAGCGCAGACAAGAACACGTCAGCAATGTATATTCCGTATTACGGACTATTATTTCTTTGTTGGATATGTGATATATTATTTTGAAATTGCCGGTGCTTTTTTTTAGTATCGGCCGCTGTTTTTTGTCTAATGTTTATGTAACTTGTACCTCGAACCCCGTTTTTAGAAAACCATATGCATTAAGTTGCATAGCAATAAAAAAGTAACGGCGACCGCAGCCACTACAATAAACAATGGCAATTAAATTGCCGGCGGGATAGTTTAAGTTTAGTCATGCGCTGTTTTGGCCCACACTTATCTGTGTGCTACTTTGGTTTGCACTCCTGCGCTTTTTCGTTTTTGCTTTATTAATATTCACCATTTTGTCTATTCTCTCCTTTAACTTGCGTTTTTATTCGTCCTTTTATTTGACCGAGCTAGTATGACGCGATCTATTTCGATTCTCGCTATTTTGTACTAATGCCAAAACAAGATATCAATATTATACATAAATATATTTAAGTAAAAAAAACTCGACCTAAGCTTATCACAGTTCAGTAAGTTCAGTTTAGTTAGTGATAGGGCTAGCCGCGGTACTGCTAGCCTTGATAGTGGTAGGTCTGGTTCCACAATTCACATTTTCTGTCCATTCGCAACCTACTGTAGTATCGAAGTAGGTTCCGGGAGGGCAGACAAAATGGAGAGCATCGCCGTTGCTGCATTCGAAATAAGCTCCACAATTGTCGGGGTCTTCGAAGAATTCAGGATAACCTGACGGGTCTTCCTCGGGACATGCTGAAAATAAAAATATTGTTGATTGATGAATTAGGACGGAAGTAAATTAGTTATTATTAAGTCGGCCAACATGTGTTTCTTCATATTAAAAAGCAGTCAGTCCTGATTTTCGTTCAAATTGAGTTTCAATTTTGGAGCATTATAATTAAGCTTGTGCACATTGCAATTATTATATTTCGACTGGTAGTTAATCCTGTTCATATAAAATTCGTTGCTGTCGAAAGGCTGATGAATTTGACGGCAATGCAATTTAATGGTTTAGCTATCAATCGAGGGTCAACTATGAAAAGCTTATGCTGGTCTTGTACAACCGGCTCCAAGTATGATAATTAGTTATAACTATCCATATGATTAGTCGATATAAAATATATAAATTATTAGTAGGTTGGAAGTACTCATCCAAAAAAAAACTGCATGTCATCCGAACGACATGACACGCATACTTTAGTTGTATGTATGTATGTAAAGAACTTGACAAATTAGCTTACTATAAGTATTTAGCAAATATTGAGTAACGTATTCCAGATTGATAAATTACAAAAGAGTATAGGTTCTATTCGCGATTAATTGATCTTTTTATACATTTCTGTTTATCAGTCTAGTAACTTGATAATAATGAGTAGGTCATTTAATTATGAACAAACAATGTATGTCGGTAATCTTGAGATTGCGATAGGAGAGATTATTGAAATTATAAGAGGTTATAAACAAAATTTGTCTGAAATCAGGTGTCTTTCCCACATTTCGGGAGCATTATTTTGATAAGTGTATATAGGTATACAACGGGATCTGACGAAGACACACGAAATTACGATATATTTGTTAAAAAAAATATTTTGTCTTTCTACAAGATTCCAAAAATATATATAAAAGCATTGGTCTATTTTATAAAGAACCTAATTTTAGTAATTCGCATTTAAAATTTTGTAGTAGTCCATGTCAAATAATGCTGCTTTTTATAGCTGACAGCAAGTGACAGTTCCCAAATTTAGTTCTATATCGTGTCATTGTTTATCTTATCTTTATTATATTTTAGTGTTTTATTTTTTTTGTATTTATACATTATAAACAAGTATATATGTGATTATGGCAAAAAACTAAGCTTTCCAATGTTTTGAGGAACACGATATTAGTTTGTTTTATATTAAGTAACGAAATTATTGGAGCGGCATCTGGGATGTATTTTAACCGGTAAAAAGTTAATTTTTAGGTATGGTTAAATACTATTGCTTAATTTATATTTAGATGTTCGGAATGGAGGCAACCAATCCATGGATCATAGATTATTACCACATTTTTAACATACCATAAAGAAAATCAAACAGTTGAAGAAGTCAGTTTTGGCTAGTGCAGATGCTTGCCATACAAATTCCTGTAGAGCCAGTGAAAAGAGCGTAGAGGTTCCAAAAACTATAGAGTTGCTAAAATAAAAAAAAAATCCACCCATACAAATTTAGGCTTGTCCAGCACTTACACCCTGGGAATGCTTAACGTCGAGTAGTCTTCTGTAGTGGCTATCGAGAAAGATGTTCTTTTAAAGATTTTGAAATGAAGGTTTATGGTCAGATGAAGTACATGTCATAAATTCTTGTATATTACATAGGCACAACAGCAGAGATTTGTCAGGAAAATATTTACAAGACAGTAGGGTTAAGTTTGGTGTCATTGCGTCTTGCTTCATATTAGGAATACAGACATATGACAACCTATAGGGCTCCGGATAGCAATTTCCTTGTAATGTGTGATTGTTTAGTGAAAGTGTTAGAAATGGTTTATAGTCCATCTCGTAATATAATTTTAAACGGTGATTTTAACCTAGATTTTAACAGAGATTGCGGCAGTTATACAATTTTGAATGAAATATTAAGTAACTATAATCTTTTTAATAATGTCTCTGAACCTACAAGGGGCCCGTACGCGTAAAGCCATTGTCCAGTACAGCACAACACATTTTCCCACTCACGTGTGTTGAAATTTGAAATACACTGGCATTTGTCATATGCATGTTTGCTATACCGTAGACAAAACCCCGCATGATTCAGCACGGCGACGCAGTATCAGACATGTCTCTACGTTCTACTTCTACAACGCCTCGGTGTTGTATTAGGCAGAGTGCTTGCCTGTCATTCCTGCGCTGCGGGTTCGATTCCCGTCGGTCGCGACAGTTGTTTTGTTTATTGTTTTTTTTTTCAATTTACCTTTTTTTTCTTAATTTTGAGTTAGTTTGGGTTAGCCTTGGTTAGTTTTAGTTAGTACTTGATTAGTTCTTGTTGATTGAGTCCCCGTAGCGAGCGAAGCGAGCGGACGGCCATGCAAAGCCATAATAATACCTATTATTCGTTTCGCCGCATAACAACAGCGTCGTGCTGATTCGTGCGGGGGTTTGTCTACGGTATAGCAAACATGCATATGACAAATGCCAGTGTGTTTCAACACACGTGAGTGAGAAAATGTGCTGTGCTGTACTGGAAAATGGCTTTACGCGGCCCGTACACCTTGGGTCATATGTATTCTAGTGTAAACTTAACATGTTTAGTTGAGGATAACTGTGTTTCTGATCATAGATCAATTAGGACTAAATTGGGTCAATTATTCTACGTCAAGAGAACGGAATGCATTGTAAACAAAAGAATCTTCTCTGCGATAAATATATCTGCATTTTGTCAGAGCTTGGGGGAGGAGAGCTGGCGGGAGGTATTGTTCGCGGGTGATGTGGACGAGACTTTTAACACTTTTCACAACATTTTCTTACATTATTTTTATATGAATTTTCGATGATGACTGATGACCTTAAAAGGATCGAGAGGAACTGGATGAGTGCAGCACAGGATCGGAGACGATGGAACACTCTAAGTTCAGAAGTGTACGCGAATGGCCTGATTAATGATGATGATGATGAAAGCAAATTTATATATATTTTAGTAAACATAGACTATTTTATGCAACGTGAAAAACTATCACAAGTCTCTTTGCCTAAATTTATTCATAATTGATGATATTTCAATTAGAAAACATATTTTTTTCTACTACCGTGCGAAAATACTCACTTTACGCACTGTCTAAGATTATTAAAATATGTCCTTTTAATCTGTAGTGCATAAAATCAATTACTTTACACACTAATGCGTAAAACAATTTATTTTACGCACTAGTGTAGGGGTTCGCGAGACCGAGACCTGGTAAATCTCGGTCTTGGTCTCGAAGAAAAAAAATTGTCTCAAGTCTCGAGACTACCTTGGTCTCGGTCTCTGTCTTGTCTCGGTTTGATCTCGATCTCGGTTTGAGCAAATAAAAAGCAATTAAATAATTTACTGTTTTATTTCGTTAATAACACAAACGTTACTTCGGAATGTTAAGTTAAATGAAACATCTAATAAGTGTCTTTTGCGTATCAGTTCTTGGTGTAGATGTGATATTAGGGATAAACTTCTTAAATAATTTTACATTTTTTGTTTGCAACAGTGTTTGGATAATAATAGTTAACTTAAATAGGTACCTACAAATATTTTAATATATTTCATGTTAGTTTCTAAATTGTTGTTTTGATATAAAAATGCTTACCTCTAATGTAGGTAGGTATACAAGTGATAGGGATTTTTAAGTATGTACACATAAAAACTAGGTACCGATTTATGTCAATTTTGTTGTCAAAGTCAACGCTTTTTCTTCTTATTTTTTACATTTCTTATCAGTTGTAGCGTAGCCATACAAAGTGATGTCATTTTCAAACATTCTGTATTATATGGAAAAATTTATTTTGAAAACTCTTAAAATTTAACGGTATACAGGGTGTCGCGAAATTAGTGGATGAAACATCAACCATGTATTTATCGGTCAAAAATAACTAAAATTTTTCTTATAAATATATAACGGGAAGGCAGCTAGAGCCTCTTAAAAATGGACCCCTGAATATGGTTTTCTTTAATTATTTCCGAAACGGTGTAAAATAGAGTTTTAAAATTTTGGGATTCTACTAACTTTAATATTCTGAATTTAAAAATGGAATTAAAAATAAAAATTTTTAGTCAGGTGTGAACATTTTAGGGGTGGATTTAAAAATTAACTTTTTTTTTGGCTAACTTTTTATATATTTTTTCTTCAAAATTTGAAAATTTGAATTTTTTTTTTCGCAAAAAAGTGCCTTTTAGTTTGTTTCGCTAGGACGCAGTGTTTTTGATAAAAACGGATTTTAAAGTATACTGACTGCCAAAAACGGGTGTAAAATGAAGGTTATAATTTTTGATATTCCCCAACAATTCCTTTTGACGTTACAAAACTTCATATTATTATAAAATAGTAGAATCACTTGTTCCAGAAAAAAGTTATGACAGATTTTCAAAATTTGATAAACTATAGCATTCAATTTACACCCGTTTTTGGCAGTCGGAATACATTTATAATCCATTTTTCTCAAAACCCTGCGTCCTAATGATACGAAATAAGAGGAACTTTTTTACGTATTCAAAATTTGAAAAGAAAATAAAAAAATATGCCACAAAAAAGTGGACGTTAATTTTTTAGATTCACTCCTAAAATGTTAAGCACCTGACCTGACTAAAATTTTATATTTCTTATTCCATTTCCTAATTCTAAATATTAAACTTAGCTTACTTAGGGGAATTCCAAAAATTTAAAACTCTATTTTACACAATTTTGGAAATAATTAGAAAAAAAACATCTTTAGGGGCCCACCTTTAAGACGCCCTAGCTCCCGTAGGGGGCGTTTTCCGATATATGTTTATAGAAAAATTTTAAGGTATTTTTGACCAATAACTACAGGGCTAATGCTTCGTCTACTAATTTTGGGTCACTCTGTATAGGTATACGGTATATACTGTATAAGTGGATATGGTCAAAGGTGGCCATTCATCTTTTAATATACTAATCTGACACGGTTGTACCAGAAGCAGATGTCCAGTTGTTTTAATGGATACGCGATGTTTTATTACCTTGTAGATATTACGAAAAATGTGAACTCATAGCTGTTTATTGCTTGGAAATGGCTCAAAATAAGTTATCTACATAATTACATATTATGTACATAACAGTATAACATTTCTTCTAGAATCTTAAAAAGAAACAGCCCAATTTAAAATAAACAAGCGTTATACCCGGATTTGCACGATTTTTCATTTTTTTGGTTGATTGGACCCCGTTGGCATAGATTGCCAATAACATACATAAAAATTTGATTTTTTCAGAAAAATAAGTTTTGAAAATTCAACAAATAAAAATATTTTTCGAGACCGCGACCGAGAGTCTCGGTCTCGATCGGTAAGTTTCGGTCTCGGTCTCGATTCTAATTCCCAGGTCTCGGTCTCGGTCTCGTTTTCGAGACTGAGACTGAGACAAGACCGAGACCATAGTCTCGCGAACCCCTACACTAGTGCGTAAAGCAATTTAATAATTTTTGATTTTTCATATATTTTTCGGCAGTAGAAAAAATTTTGTATGCTACTCATGTGTAAAGTACCCTTTTTTTATTCATAAAAAAGGTCACTTTACACACTTGTTGCATAAATAATATTTTAGTACCGTATTCAATTCAAGGCCTCCCGGTCTTGTAAGTGTAATACAACATTTTATTACAAACACGTATCACGTGCCGATTTTAAGTCGCTTCATCTTTAACTGCTCACGGATTTGTAAGAAGTACGAAAGTTACAATCGACTATACAAACCCGTGGGCTTTTGTACCATTTGAGTAAGTGCGTCTATTTGAATCTTGGGCACGCCTTGTTTTGGTTAGTTTTGCTACCGGATCAAGCTAAGCGGGCGTAAATACATGGTGTTTTAATATTTGAATATGACATGTGGTCCTACTTCTTTTCCTCATTAATTACAACTGCAAATTACAGCGTTATGCTCTTGGACTATCTGTTTTATTTGTACAATGTTAACATTATAAATCAGTTGCAGTTTGGGAACGAGCGTGTTGAAATCGAGATGGAGTTAGAAGATTTTTCAAGACTATGATGTCTTGAATTGAGCACGGAAACGTAAATACGCTGTTCGCGTTTTTCAAAACAAATCCGTGTGTATTTCAATGTTTAGCACTTCGAAATAAACACATGTTTGATGCCAAATATTCCTTTACATTTCCGTGTTTATTTCAAAACTGCGATGTCTTGAAATGAACCGGGAATATGTAAATATGCGTCCTGTACAATGATGATGCACGTATCGATTTTGACACCTACCTAATATCAGATTTTTCTTTCGTCAGCAAGAAACTACAAACACTGTGAAATGTATAGTTTGTTTTCCTACTATCACGTAGAAAAAAGCATAGTTAGCGTGTAAGTGTAACACAACAGCGCCTTATATCACACGAGTGTTGAAACATTTTTCAACACACGTATTGAATAGTATATTTCATTACCAGTCCGGAAACTAGGCTTTTCCGGTGCGCGCACTACAGCTTCTGGTGTGAGGCCTAGCCGAACACCAGAAGTCGTGCAAGCACCAGAAAAGCTGTTTCGGGACGTGTAATGAACGACATTTTTCATAATACCTCTCTGAAATCAAAACATAAACATAAAATTATTATAATTTTACGTATCCAAAATCATGTCATAATACATTTTGAATTAAAATGTAAGCAAACGTCAAACTTGCAAGACAAGCAAGACACAGGTATCTAATATTTATCAAGCGTTGCTATGGAAATGTGTTTGTATGCTTTGTTGTAATTGAATAGGCAGCTAGTCTTGATGTATTTGTGACAAGTAAGGTCAGAATAAATAAAATAATTTTACTTAAAATTAGACAATTGACGCTAAAATGTACTAGATTAATTTTGTTGACTGCATCGCTGTATAATTGCTTATTTTGTGACTAAATAACTGCAAATTTAGCACTTAAAATTAGGGAACGGGAACTTTTCCCGTGCGCCTGCACCGGAAAACTTTTCCCGTGCGGGCGCACCGGAAATACTTACTTTCTTTGCTCCACAGAGACGTCGAGAATGATAGTTTTCAGAGAGGTATTATGAAAAAGTAATTTCAACAGGGCTAGTAGGGATACTATGCCGGTTGAGGGGCCACCACCGTGGTGGAGGTGCGCAGTGGCAAAAATCGCTCACGTGGGCTACGCCATTTTTAAAGGCGTGGCATCAGATAGTTGACAGATGACAGATGACAAACGACAGATGACAGATGACATTTGACAGCTGACAGATGACATTTGACAGCTGACAGATGACTGTTAATGACTTGCGCGGTAGTAAAAACCGCTCACGTGGGCAAATCGCTCACGTGGGCACCACCTGTTTTTAAAGCGCGACATGTGATGAATTACAAGTGACATTTGACAAATGACAGCTGACAAATGACAGGCCACGCATGAGCTGTAACGCGGCTCCCGCGAAGACCGGTGCTAGCAGGGGGGTGCCATTAAATTCTAAGCCGTGATGTCATAGCTATAGGTTAGGTCACTCTTGGACCTATGTTTAATATATCAAAAACTCTTTTTTCTAACGAAAACAAAAATCTAATAACCGACTTGAAGTAATATATTTTAAATAATGCAAACCAATCATAATATATTTTAAATAATGCAAGGCGCCAGGCTGACGGGTCAATAGTCTATAAATAAATGATATCAGCCACAACGACTTCCTGTTTATGCAAGTCGATATCAATGAGAATTAGTATATTTTTGTGCTGATGATTTGAATAATAGTTTTTGGATAGTTATTTAACATCAAAGCAATCATAAACATTTTTAGTATCGTATAATACGTAGCCTAGTAACATACTGTGAAAAATGTCTGAACAGAAAATAGTTTCTATCGATATACAAGGTTTCCCATGCTCAAGTGGATTTATTCCTAAAGAGCTTGCTATTTATGATGGAGAACGAATTTGTACTTTACTATTCAAACCGCCTTATTGCAAGCAGCTATTGAGAGAAGAAGATCTGAAAGTAGTTACATATTTAGAAAATAACCACCATGGATTACTTTGGGAGTCTGGCTTCATTGACTTAAACGATCTACAAAAAGTTTTACTGGATATGCTAAAAATATATGACAATCCAAAAATTATAATCAAAGGCGACATAAAGACGGGTGTTATAAAGAAATTTATTGATGCGAAACAAATATTCAACGTCCCTATGAAGAGCGAACCAAAGTTGTCTACATTTAAAAAAACACCAGAATGCTGTTTTCACAAAGATAGCGGTATTTGGCATTGCGCCTTAAACAATGTTAAACTATTATATAATTTTAGATTCTGTGTTTTAAACGACATGTGATTAACAATAATAATAAACCAAACAACAGAAAAAATGTTTCTTATTTCCTTTCGTTATAAAATAAAATATAATAATCCATTAGTATATCGAAATACAGTCAACATCTTATAAGCGATGTTGCCATTTTAAATATCAGCTGGAAATAGCAGAAAATAAATCAACGATAAATATATATTGAATTATTTATTAAACCATACAGTACATCGGCTTTTTCCGATATTATATACAAATTTCGCTAATAATATACCACAGGCTACAACAAGAGTAATTACACACATATTTAAAAAATAGGAATATCCATTAGGATTCTCGAGGGTTGACGCAGTCGTAATGGTCTCATTCTTGCAATTAATTTCTAGGTGTTGAGCAGCTTGAAACTTCTTTCCTAAACCAATAGTAATCCATTCTTTAGCATCCAAAAATGTTCTATTTTGGAAATAGAGTCTGAGTTTATACTGATAGTCGTTTTGCAAAGACGGAGGAACCCACGTCATAAAAACAGGTGTCGTATTATGGATAAGTGCAGACAGCAGAGGAATCCAAGAACCGTTTGTAGAAAAGGTATCAGACTCCAACTGTGCGTGTATATTTACTACTTGATTTGGTTTATACACAAAAAATGTATGATTAACAATCGCAGTTAGCATGACGAAACTTGAACTTAACCAAACCATGACTGGAGTTATAATGAATCGGTATTACTTTGGTATACTTTTTATACAGAAAGGACATGCGGCCTGCGAAGTCGGTGGGCCATCAATTTGAGTTCTCCATTCAGGTCGATTGTAGTGAACGAAACATGGTAATTTAACTTGCAAATTAAAGTTTTGTCTATATTCAACAGGGAGTTTTCCCCAAATACATAAAAGAGAATAACAATCAACGTATTTTAGGAAAAAATCTATAGGCAGTGATTTTAATTCTTCAACGCTATAATCTTTTATATTTTTAGCACCAGATAAAAAGTCTAGCAAACAACTCGCCATCGTGAAAAGCTAGTCTATACTAAGAAATAAAACACAAAATACGTAGTTATATACATTTATTAAATATCCATTCTGCAAAGTTTATTTACATCCTCAACAATTTTATACGGATTAATATGAATATATTCTAACATATAATAAGATAGGTCGGTAATATTTAAATTACAATACTGTTTGATTATATCCAAACAATTATCTTCAGTTGTACTAGACACTTTTACATATTTTAATACGTTATCATAAAAAGTTCTTAAACCTAATTCCTTAAGTAATCTTAACTTAAAACATACCAATTCATAAATATTTAAAATATCTTTCAAATCATCTAAACAAAGACATAAAGTAACCATAGTTTCTGAACTTTGCATTCTAATCACTACTTCGCCTAATGACGTAAAAGCATCCAAAATAAAAGTCCCAGCACCATGACAGTCATCTTGGAATTTATAATCTTTATCAGCAACAGCCTCCACAACGATCGAGTTACAGCAAGCAACAAAGAATGACCAGTCAGGATCGGTAATAGATATAGATATTTCTTCTTCCGGAAGATTTACTACTTTACTCGTTATCCTGACACTGGGAAGCAAACCACGTGCAATACTAACTCCTGCAACAATTTTGAAATTCTTGGTGGAATAACAAGTTTCGGCCAAATATTTGGTTTCTTTCTTGATTTCTGCATTAGTTCTAGCCACCATGCGATTAAACTGCCACTCCCAACATGGCGATGAACAAGACGAACATGACTCCCCATCATCCATTAAATTCTCGATATCTGAAGATGGTATGGAACTATAACCAGACATGATTTCTAAGTAGATGTTTGCGCTTAACTAAAAATTGTCTCATAATAGGGGGCTTATATAGGGAAATTTCCCACCACATTTATTATAATGAGCTACATTTGTTTATATTTAATTCCAGAAACAAGAGTTTGGCTAAAGACCAGCCGCTATCTCTTTCCTTAAATTCACTCGCTTTGCAGGACAAAATTTGTTTGAAATCGGTAAATACTTCCTCGAGATCTGTATTTTTGGAAATAGATATATAACGTGAGTTAAAAGATTTTATATCCAACGTTTTTTGAGAAGCTAATAGATATAATCCAAATAATTCCATATTTACTTTAAGATTTAAATGATCTGAAAGGCTCTTTTCAATCAAACGAATAATTTTTGGTTTAAGTTCCTCTAAATATAACATCACATCTATAGGATGTAACTTGGTAGAAAGCCTATAACTAATCATTCGATTTTTGAATGCAGTTTTAACTATTTCTACGCCTGCTTCTAGCTCAACACAACATTTATCTTTATGTTTATGACTAAGTCTATGCGAATGAGAGAAAACATTTTCCTCACACTCCTTACAGAATAAAGACATATTTAAGACTGGGAGGAAAACGCTAGAATATTAATATTTATATATAATTTATTATACAACATCTTTGGACCCATCAACCCAACTATTATAAGATTTATCGAAGCCAAGCCACTTTACAAACATTTTATTTCCTTTCTTTTTCAAAATCTGTTCTATTAAGAAAACATCGGGCTGCTTAGTTTTTTGTAGTTCTTCTTCATAAAAACAGCCACTTATGGGCTGTCCTCGAAAATCTTCTAATATATAAGTTGTAGGGCTTGTGATTTTTATTTGAGATATTTTAAATAACTCGGTAGTCCAGTTTGGAGTATATCCTTTTTGAAAAATATGTTTATATTTACTTATTCGAACAACATCACCTACTTTGAATTTTTGTTTTCCAACAACTTTAATATGTCCAAAAATAGAATCTAATAGCTTTTTCTCATTCGATTTATTAACATCTTTCGGCCGCATCTGAATCGTTCTATGCTTTGAGTTGTTGTAAGTATCTGTAACTTGTTCCAACAAGTTTATCCACTTGTGGTTGCCATTTAATGTGAATAATCTAAACAGTTTCTCCTTTATAGTTCGAATTACACGCTCTGCAATAGATGCTTTTAAAACACTAAATGTACTATAGTGGCGAATTCCATATTTTTTCATTAGATTTTGAAATGGGGCATTATAGTATTCTTTGCCATTATCAGAAACAAGTTTTTTTTTGGTATTCTCTTCGATGTTTTCAAAATATGAGTCATCGCCTTTGAAACATCTTGAGCAGATTTAGATTTTATGGCTCGGGTCCAGAGATATTTCGAAAAACAATCAATTACGACAAGTATATACTTATACCCATTATTTTCACGAGAATACTGATCAAGTTGGGCCAGATCTGTGGCGAAGGTATCATCCAAACCATATTGAATAAACCTTCTTCGAATAAATTTTTTTCGAGCAGGACGATGAAGTTCTTTTACTACTTGCTCTCTAGCATCTGTGACTGTAGACATGTTTGAACTGAATATAAATGTCTACATCAATGTTTTTTATACTAAATTCTACTTTATATTTAGTGGCTGAACCATAGATCCATCAATCGCATAATATCCTTTAAGTTTATCCAAATCAGTAGTAATGGGTTTTAGTGCATCAGCTATAACAGTAGCTGCTATATCTTTCACCATGGTTTTTTCCAAATGTGTATAATCCAATTTTGCTTTTAAAATTCGAGTATTTTCTATTTTGAGTTTGTCCAAATCAATGGAAATAGGTTTCAATGCATTAGTTACTAAGATATTAAGGAAATCCTTTACTCGAATTTCTAGTTGATCAAAATCATGCTTCAACACCTGGATAATATCTTTCTTGGTGGCCTCAAATGTTTTCTCTATAACCAAAATTCCCTCGCTAATATTCTTTATGCTGATTTCTACTTTGTCTATTCGATCTTTGATTTTTTCTGTGTCGCTTTCAAATTTATCGTCAATATTATTAATCCCTCCACTAAGAGTATGAATAGTCTCGTTTAAGCTTCTAATAATATCACGAAGCTGATTGGCAGTAGTATCAACATAATTTTTAGTTGATGCATCATTTCCATCTGTAGGTGCTTTAATATTACATAACCTACGATTTTCAATATTATAATCACCGTCACTAGTGAAGGATAAAATAGAGTGAGAACGAACAACTTGTGTTTGTTTACGAGTAGAAGACAGAGAATGACCAAACTTGTTCATGGCTAAAACTATAATGAGGAATTATACATGTAACATCTTATTTAATACGCTCCAACACATCCAACTCTACAAGTTCTTCTAAAATACTCATGATCTCGTTCAAATGATTACCGTTTCCTGCTTGGTGTGACGCATCGAGCTTTGCAAGGCGATCAACTAACTCATTCACATCGTCATAGTAAACATACTGTTTTGGTTTCTCATTATATTCCATTAAAGCAGCACCGCTAGATTTAGTATTTGATCTAGTTTTAGTCTTTGCAGGAATTTTAGTTCCTGAAGGAGATTTATTACTGAATGAGCCGCTTCTAGTTTTAGCAGCTTCCGATGCTGTAGAAGTCGGTAGTTTAATCAATGGCTTTACAATGTTTTGATATTTTGCTGAATTAGTTCCTTTTATTTGTCCGCTTGGGCTATAATTCCTCCTGTGAACGTTTGTTCGATTTAAAATATCTTTAAATTGTAGAGCATCTGTTTTTGTATTATATTTCGGATTTTTTAAAAATAATAATTCATATAATCCACGTGTTCCCGGATATTCAACAGCACCAACCTTAATATCACCATTAGGCATGAAATCTACTTTTTGTGAACCCATCGACCAACCATCTGATGTTTGATCGTGTTGTAGACCATATGCATGATCGATCTGATCAGAATCTTTGAAATATTTATCAACAAACTCTCTTGATATTTCTGGATATTGCTCTAAAAATTCTTGATATGCATCGCTTCTCTCAATGATAGATTTTTGAATATCATCTTTCAGCTCATGAATAGGTTTATTAAAAACATCATCTTCATCCTCCTCCTCGTCTTTTATATAGTCTCCTGATGTACCAGCCACTACTTCAAGTGGTTGATATGGAGTGAATTTTGGAGTACTGGTTCGAGTTGATTCAAGCTGACGAGGTTTTGGAAATTCATATGTTTCCTTTATCTGGGTTTTTGGTATTTTAGTTACTTCGCGTCTCTTAAGTTTTTTCTCGGCATTCTCCACAAGCTTATTCAAAGGTTCTTTTATGGGATTCAAAATCTTGTTGAGAGCCTCATCTTCTTCAGAACGCTCCAACTTTAATGATAAATACTTTTTTCTAATAGATCTGGCAGTATCATTAATCCTCTTCTTAACATCTTTATCGAATTTGCTTAAGACAGGTGGCATGACTGAACAGCCAGACAGGATAGATTAACCAGGACAGATAGGTTAGATAGACTGGACAGACAGGTTAGACTGATCAGACAGACAGGACAGACAGGTCGAACAGCCCTGTTTAAGCTGTATAAGTAGTATATAGACCTGTATAGGCTGTTATAGTAGATAACCAAGTATTACACAGATCGGAGATGTGCTCTCAATCAGATCGCGACTTATACTGAGAATCATCATTAGCTTAAGGTATTATATAGGTATCGAACTTGTTTCTATATCTACCTTTACGAATATCATCATCTTTAACTATTACTAGAAATCCATATTTATCCTTCCAAGTCTCTGAACAAATATTTTTAAAAATATTCATCGACATATCGGTGTTTACGTGATCATCATACACATGTTTGAGATTCATATCATCTTGTTTAAATAATACCAACATGTTTGCATTATCTCGAACTAACTGCTTAGGTATTTTCGAATATGTTTGACATAAATAGAATGAATCAATTGCATTATGTCTCCCCATACAAAAGTAATTCCTTATCTTATCCTGCTTCTCACAAGCCACATCATCGAATATGAATACAGACTCAGGTTTGCTATTTTCGGGGTCTATTACAGTATCATTATCACTATACCCATAAAACTCAACACCCTGTACTTGCTTCAAAACTTGTTCGAGGAATTTATACTTATCTTGATATAAGGACTTTGAATATACATATACGTTTTGAAATCTTAGCCCATTTACATCAGTTAAGAGACTTAGCATAACGTTCGTTTTTCCACAATTACTCGGACCGCAAATGATTGCACGTATCGTATCTGGTAAGAGTTGACTATGTCGTTTTCGATTACTAATTTTCTTTACATCAAAATTGGCTATATTAATATTAAGTTTCTGTTTTTCTTTTCGCATTTTATATAAACAGTGTACACCCTGCCGTGTCTTTAGTAGTAATGAATGTGTTGAGGGGTGAAGGTCTCTTAAATAGGACAATCAACAAACTTCCTTTCGAGCTACATCTCCCAGGATATTCGTATTGTGGTCCAGGTACGAAACTTGAAAAGAGATTAGTGCGAGGCGATCTTCCTATAAATAAGTTGGATAGTTACTGCAAAGACCACGACATTGAATATTCTAGAAGCGAGGATCTGAATAAACGTCATCAAGCAGATAAGGTCTTGGAGAACAGAGCTTGGGAACGAGTTAAAGCCAAAGATTCAACTTTCGGTGAGAAGAGCGCAGCCTGGTTCGTTACTTCTGCAATGAAAGCCAAGCGTAAGATGGGTATGGGATGTGAAAAGCCATTCAAATCATGTGTTTTAAGTAAAGTGAAGAAACATGTAAAACATTATGGAAGCGGATCGTCTAAAGATAATATAAAATTAGCGCTTAAAGCCGCACGAATGTCTATTAAACAAGCTGGAGGTCGAAGAAAAGTCAAACTACCAAGAGTTATTCGAGTACCTAAAATCGGGGGAATTCTTCCACTCATACCAATTTTCGCGGCATTGAGTGCTTTGGGTGCCTTGACTGGTGGTGCTGCAGGCGTTGCGAAAGCTGTAAATGATGCCAGATCAGCAACAGATAAACTAAAGGAATCTCAAAGGCATAACCAAACAATGGAAGCCATTGCTTTAGGCAAGAAAGGTAATGGTTTATATCTTGCAAAACACAAAACGGGTTATGGCTTGTTTCTCAAGAAGATGTCAAAAAACTCCCAGTAAAGCTACCTAGACGCCCATTGACTAATATAGATATTGAGCGATATGCGAAACTATTGAACTTGGTTAATTTCCGAGGAGTATTTATGCGAGACACTTTACCGAAAATTCCAAAGAAGAACGAATGTGGTGTAATTAATCTTGATTCAGACAAGGGTTTTGGAACACACTGGGTAGCTTACAAGAAGATTAAGAATAAAGTAGTTTACTTTGATAGTTTTGGAAATTTAAATCCCCCTAAAGAAGTTGTTACTTATTTTAAAAAATGTAAAATATATTTTAATCATGATCAG